>VDFB02281492.1:825941867-826041980 GCA_007258455.2 Sequoia sempervirens
AATTAAATTTAATTGTTCAAATGAAGTGTACACACTAGGTCAACCAAACATAATGAAAAAACAATAAAATGAACACCGATGTACATGCTTCCCAACAAGAAGATAGCAATAATGAATGTAAAACAATTCATTTATGAAATGAGAAATCACATCTCGTGTCTCCTTTTAGATACATCCGCAACAAGTGCAACAATCTTTGAACTTCGAACTCCTTCCATCAATCCATCTGGACTATCCAAACACATACAACTTTGAAACTTGACTTCTGGATCACCAAGCCACACACATCTTTGCTAGAACCAAGAGTAAACCATTATAAGACACATTCTAGATCCACAAGATCTGAAATAGAAGAGTGGAGAATTGCGTAGCAAAACATTTCTCCCAAATGTTTAAAGCTATCTCTTCTAGAACAAGCCACACACACCTAAGGAGCACAAGTTTCACACTTCACTGCAAACCAGGAAGCTAAAAATCAGTAGATATCACCATTAGATTATCAAAAAACAACCCTTGGTATCCACACAAGCATAGGATCAACACATGAGAAACACATAGCACATTATAAACACATTCATAAATTTGACTTCTCTCTTTATTAATTTTCTCAAAAACACTTGGAAACTCATCAATTCAGCACATTTGAAACATCATAAGGATAGCTCCATGTACTCACAACATCTTCATTAGTATCTCAACTATACATGCACAATTCAATATATTGAACCGTGGTTGACATCAAGGGAAACATTAATGACAACACCACCAATTATGCTCATACTTAAAACAATTTAACCATATCAACAACAATATGTATAGAACCAGTAGAAACTGTGAGGTCATTGCTAGGGATACAAACTTTATGACCGATGACCATAGCAGCATACCTTATTACCAGATCAACAATTGATCTCAAATCAATCTCTTTCTCTTCAAGATTCACACATGTAAACTCAATTGTCTCTTGCTCATCCATAGCCTTCTGATTGGGAACTCGTCCAAAGGAACACAAACCAGTTAGAACTCTGATAGCTACTCTAGTAATAAAATGTGCCTCATCAATCCACAAAGATTCATCATGAATTCTACTTAAAACTATTTGAATATACTTCTTCTCAAATTCAAACAAGGGGGCTTTCCTCCAAACATCCAACTTTTGCTCAACTAACACTTTGTAGGCATCATGGCTCTCTTCCAATTCACTTTCCCATAGCATGCTCAACTAAATTGATGACATCTCTTTTTCCTTACTGTAAACAAATGCATAGATATCCTCTATGGGAAACACTCTTAGAGGGATGCAAGAGAATGCACCAACAGACTCTTCTGACACATTCCTCAAATATCTCTTCAAATTAACTTTGTATTTATCTCACTTATTCACAAAATTTGAATTATCCATAATAAAATGAAAAATTGTGTAAATAGGAATAGCCCTTGTAAATTCCAACAAGAAATGTATAGATATCCTACATCCGAAGCTCACTTTGAATTCACTTGATCTCTTCTTCAAATGCTGAAACTATGAATTACTCTCCAAACTTCCTTTGCATACTTCTTTGAAAATACATAAGCCTTTTGAATTATCTAAATTTATTTCTTCCATTCTGAATAATTTTGCAATAAATGCTTCAACTTGTAGGTAGATTACCTCGATAATTGTGCATGCCTCCATTCTTTCAAATTCTACAGACTTCATCCTTCACACATGCGACTGAGAAAATACCTTAATTTGGTTAAGACATCAAATATACTTCTATCATGATTGAAACAAGTATTGATGAAGGGGTTTATTATATTTTCTGATAATTACTCCCCCTTGGCTACTGCTTGACTCAAAAATTGATGGGAGTATCTGCACCAGAGGTCGACACAAATAAGACTAATAATTTTGATTCAACTTGCTTTCCTTCCTTTCTCCAAATCCTTTTCATTTCCTTTCTTGCTTCTTCCAGATCAATGATTTGATCATGCTTCCTCACCAAATAATTATTCTTTCTACAATTATTAACAAGGTGTTCCAGATTGTTGTACTTAGAACAAACAACATTCTTCTTTTCATTCTTTCTTTTATTCAACAGACTAACTTTATATCCAATCTTCTTGCACTTAAGAAATTTTCCAGAGAATGATAAAGAATCATTCATTTTACTTTTACAGTCCTTTTCCTTATGACCAAATTTCTTGCAAGAATAAAAAATACCATTGAAAGATAAATACCTTTTAGCATCATGTCGTTTAACATGAGTTCTTCTAGAATTGTTTCTTAGATCCTTGATTTGTCAGTCTTTTCACCAAGTCTTCTTACTAGTGGATTGCTTCACTTTAGAAATCTGGCCTTCCTCAAACCCTAAACCACTCTTATCCATTTTCAATCTATGAGAAGTAATCAATTCATCAAGCATTTCCAAGCTTATCTTGAATCTTTCTCCAAAACTTCTTGCCTTTTCTAGATCAGATCTCAATATTTGTACTTCTTCCTCAAGCTTTATGCATTCATCCATCTTCCTTTGAATTTCAATTTCCTAACATTATTTAGTTCTTTTCTTGTCATCCAATTGTTGCAATAGGTTGGAGATAATTTCATCTACCTTAACCAATAGATCACATGCTTCAACACTTTTAACTTTTAGCTTTTCAATATACTCATTCACTTTTATCAACTTGTCCTTTAGATCTTCCATTTGTTTTGAATATCTAGTAGAGATCACTTTTGGAGGAAAAAAATTCTTATACTCAAATTCTAGGATCTTCCTTAAGATGTTAGGCTTCTTCTGAGGAACCAAGCTTTGATACCAATTGTTGAACATCTAGAATACTGAGAGGGGGGGTAAATTAGTATTCCATAAACCACAATAAAATACATCTAATCATTATCATAATTATGATTGAATCAACAATAGGGAACATAAAAAAATCAATGCAACCATACACATGAGAACCAAGACTTTTACGTGGAAAACCCAAAAAGGGAAAAACCACAATGAGGTTTAACTCACAATATATTATATTCAGATACAAAATATTATAGGGCTCATTGCTAGGACTCACTATCCTTGAAATTCTCATAGCCTAAATACAAAAGATGGCTATCCACCAAGGTACAAAGATAGTGTCTCATTGCTAAAAGATTGAACTGATAGAATACACCTTCAATGTATAGGATTCAGTTCCAATGAAGCTCAAAATATAAATTACTACCTCACATAGTAGTTGCTCAACAAATCTGCACTAATCCACAACTAATAAATCATTTAGTCTTGGACCTTTCTTCCACACACACTTTCACTCACACTCCACACTTCACCTCCACACATATCTACTTCTCATTCCTCAAAGTATCTTATATATACAAGTGTATCTTATTCATCAATTAGGTCGGCCTAATTAGATGATTTTTTTTTAATCAAAACTCTCTTTATTGGCACCATATTAATCATTTTATCCATTTATTGCATTGTACCAAGTTGTCTAACATCCATAAAACATAACTAGTCTCCATAATGTATTGCATAGGCTAAGTCGTTCAAGACTAGAACAAAATTGTTCAAACCAACAAATAAAACTCAAAGAAAACACCTTTCGGATCTAAGAACACATTAATTTATCATCATAACACCGACATAGAGACTACAAAAAAATCACAGCATAAGAATGTTCACCTTAATAAAATGTGGAGTCTTCCATACAATATGCCAAGCAAGGAACAATAGTAGAATATAGAGTTGAACTCTGTCAGAGATAACTTTCTGCTCACAACCAAAAATGTCTCAAAATCTAGGATATAGCTATCTGAATGAGTCATGATAACATGGTTAAGATATTAGAGTCATATAAGATCTTGCAGTGAATTCCAAACTCAAATACCAACACATTGATCCATCACAAAAGAGTAATACTAGTAGAGAACAACTTCCAATAAACCAAGTGGACTTCTCATATAGTTATCAACATGTTGACATCAATGAAAACATAGGAACAACCAACAAAAACCATCCATACTTCATGCTCATGTTTCAAGGCTTCCATAATCCCAATATGCTACGCTCCATGGAAGTCATCTCGTCGATCGTGCATAAATGCTTAAAGTTTCCCTTTGACAATGAAATTTTTACTGTGCACCATAGTGGATTTAATCCTTTGTCTTCCCAAGGGAACTTTTCATTATATTTATTTTGTCTTGAGCCTATGGAACCTATTAAATCTCATGAGGAATTCTTCTTCAAATCCTATCAAGATTTTAAGGTGAAATTTATAGTAAAACTATCCCTTAGAAACATGCCACAACCTATGAATGAGCATACCATCCTTGATGAAACTATGATTGAACCTAAAGACATTCCAAATAACCAAGACCAACCTAAGATAGATCCTCTACCTATCTCCTATGAAATACCAAGGGAAAACCAAAACAATCCCATCATGCCTCCTAAGATTAAATAGGTTTACAAGAAAATAAAGCTATGGTTGATAGACCTGCTTCTACACAAACACAACTTGAAAATCACACTACAAGAAATATAAATGCTAGAGAGCATAGGTGTAGAAGTCATGCTCTTGCTTGAAGGTTAAAAGAAGAAAAAAAACAAAGAAAATCAACATCCAAATTTGAGTAAAGAAATGCAAGATGAGTCTCCCTCTTTGCCACAACAAGATCCTATAACACAACTGCAACAAGAGCTAAATCCTTCTTTAGACATTATCATTCGACCTCTTGTTGTGATTAACTTGGATGATATTGATGAAGTTTCTAAAATTGATGAACAAGTACATAATGAATTGAATTCATTATTTTCCTCTTCTATGAGATTAACTAACAATTCTCCTAGGAAGAGTGTTGAACTTGGTGGTACTCCCAGTTCGACACTTGCTATTGTCCGTTTGGCTAGTTTTCTACCTTTCGTATATGACAAACAAGATTGGGATGAAGACAACTTGCTATAGGTTGATTCACATGTTCCTTACTAGTATTTCACTTTGTTTGTTTTTACATGTTTCTTTTGAGTGATTGCATGTGGAAAATGCGATCCCCTGTATAGTTTTGTTTGATATACCTCCTCTCTTTGTGAAATGCCTCTATTTGTACCTACATTCTTCTCTATGTCATTAAACTTTATCTTTTCATTTTTCTTGTGGGGATGATGCAAGCCGTCAAGACATTTAGGTCTCTTTCATGTTGACCCAAAATATTTTCTTTATTTTCATTCTTTATGTGTCATTCTTCTTGTTCCATGAGTGTTTTGGGAATGATGATAGTTCTGAGCTCTCTAAAAACATTGTAGCAAAGACATACTAACCCTGAATCCATGGATCCTTTCTATGTTGTCTTGAGATTTGATTTTGGAGGCAACCCCTTTTCATGATGTAGCTTCATTTGGAAACATATGAATTGGCATAGGGCTTTCCAAATAAGCTCTCATGTCCTCTTTATTGTTACCATCTATCATTTGCTACTTTAAACTAATTGCTCACAACATGGTGTGTAGAAATTTCTTTAAAGTGGGGGCATACATTGGCATTATTCTTTTCCATTTTACAATTCATGTTTCATTGTGTAGTCTTCTTACTTCATGCGATGCATCTTTCTCTTTGTGGTAACATTGGGTGTGATGCCCCTCAAGAGTGTGATCTCTCTTAGCATATTATTTTCCTCTTAGTGGCTTGATGTGACACACTGCATCCCCTAAGTTGTGAATCTTCTATTCTTCAATTGGTCCTCTCTTCAAGACATTAGGCATAATTTTCTCTAAGTTAAGACCTTACATGAACTAAGAAAAACTCCTTTAAAAGTACCTTACCCTATTTTGCATTTACAACATTTGTTATATGGCCACCTTACATAACACACTTTTCTTGCTTTTGGTGCCATCCTATTTGTTTATGAGTGTCAAGCATACAAAGCTTTCCTTTCCTCATGGAGCTCGAACAGGAGGTATAGATTTGGTATGGTTGTATGTATGGGAGCTAAACTTAGGCATGACTTTCCCATAGCAAATTGCTTGTTTGTGTGAGTGCATACTAGCCACATGCGTATGTGTCTCATTGGGGGCTCACCTAGTGGATGACTTGAGGTTCCACTAGCCCTTGTGAGCATGCATTGGTGTGCATAGTGGACATTGTGTTCCACTTATAAACATTCTTGGACAAATAGCTTAGGTTCGATCTACAACATGCGGGACAAATGGTCGAGGCTTGGTCCAACCCTTCTAATTTTATTTTTGTTTTTATTTCTCTCTCTTTGTGTCTTTGGTAGTGTATGATTGTGCCTTGTTGTTTCTCCTTACATTATCCACATGTGTGTTCTTTTGTTCCTACATTTTTTTCCATAGGATCTTGATCCCAGGGGCTTGCACAACCCTGTTGGTTGTTGTCTTCCCATCTCACTAGCATTGGTACACTTGGACTCCTCTTGATGAGATTTTGTCTACTTTAGTGTGATTTTGAAGCAAGTTCCTCTCACTAAAGTGGGGGATAAATGTAGTGTAGAAAAATGTATCTCTTTGCATTTTCGCACTTTTTTGGGCCCTCCCTACTAAAATTGAGCTTCTTTATACCTTATTTGGTCCTATTTTGCATCCATAAGCATTAATTAATACATCTTTATGAGGATAATCCTAACACATATGTAATGACCAATTAGAATTTAATGATTTTGGTATGTATGGCCTAGATTTAATGATCTAGGATTGATACGCCAACTTGGGTGTATGGGTCCCACCTAATTTTTGAGGCCCCAAACCTGAATTTAGCATAAAACATAATATTTCTTGAAAATTGTGTCCCAAGCTTAGCCTACTAGGAATCATACGCCACAACTAGCATATGAGTCTTGCTTAGCTTGGACCTAATTTTGAATTCAATTCTTGGCAGGATTTTATTCTCCTAGATCCGATGTCACTTTGTAGTGTTGTAAATTTTGGAAATTTGGCATAAACAAGTATACATACAAGGTTATTTCACATATTTTCTCCTAGCAATTTTTCATGAGCAAATGTGATATAAGAAATCAAGGATCTTAGCAATTCAAGATCATTCAAGAGCTGATTATCAAGAATTTTGGAGCATTATTCAAGAATCAATCATCATGTCAAAGTCATCATGCATCATGTTTATTTTTGAGCTAAGATTTATGATGTAGGTATCTTATGATTCAAGCAAGCATTGAAGTCAAGATCCATAACATACAAGCAAGATTCAATATCTACATTCATGCTAGCCATTACATACAATTTTGTAGCCTTTTTTCCAAGGGTTTGGTGAGTTACAACATAACATATTGTTCATTCATCATTCCTTCATTCTATTTGATTTAATTTCAAGGTTTGATTACCAAAATGGGGTTTGACCAATGCGAACCCCTATCCACTAACAAAACAAAATTTTCCCTTGTCTTTGATGTGTTATCAATAGATTTATGTTGGAGATCCATTGAAGAGAAATATTGGAGAAGAGTTGTCAAGTTGCAAGTTGTCAAAGTTGTCACCTATATTGCAAGATCACAAAAAATCATCTACATGTTGCAATTTAGTATTTCAAAATCAGAGATTTGACAAGAGAAAAGATAAAAGAGAACATTAGATGATAGCAGAGTTTTAGATCAACAATAATACTAGGACTAAATCACCATTAGTGGTGTATGAGTCCCAGTATACCTATTTTTAGGCATTTTCTGTAGATCTCGATTTAGTAGTTCTAGATTCTAGTTTTGGATTGAAACCCTAAACTAGGACTAAATCACCCCTAGTAGCGTATGAGTTATAATGTACTTCATGAATTAGTATTTCCAACATTTCATAACTCAACTCAAGCCTCTTTAGTTTCTAGGTGCATCTCTATTTCATCTCTAGTTTACTGTTATGATTTGAGTTCATTTTTAGGTCATTTACTTAAGTTTTCATATCATTTATATTTTCTTGTCTTTCCAAGCCCTTGCTTGTTGGTGAACCCCCTTTCAATCTTTAATCATACCCCAAGACACCTTATTGAAGATCTCTCTCCCTCATTCCATCCCTAAATTGAGATCTCTAAGATTTCCTTGAGGGAAATAGGTGGAAATATCCTAAACCCTAATTCTATCTTCCAAAAAAATATTAGATCTCCCCTTATTTTTCTAGGTTTCAGATAGTAAAAATGTTTCACAACAACTGAGTTATAATACTATTGCTCACACATACAATACAAAGAACAATATGAAATCACAAACCATTTCTACTTCATTACCATAGCCTCAACCTATCTTTCCTAGTTCTCCTTGTTTGCCTTTACATAATGGAAAGGAGTATGATCTTGTCGAACTTAAGAATAGTCCTACTCCCTAGTTATCATAACATGCTTTAAAGTGTCTTACAACAAGTTCCTATCCCTCCTAATGTGCAACCAAATGATACAACAACCCTAATTCGAGGAATGAATGTAGACATCATTTTCCACCAAAGTGAATTACCTCCTATGGATGTACAAAACCAAAATGAAGCCTTCATGATAATAGCTATACATAATAAAATAGGGATAAAGAGAACCCTTGTTGAAATGGCTTGAACCTTAACGTGTGTGGCATAAACCTTTTGGACAAGATTGGAGAAGAAAAAATACAAATTCAACCTGTCTCTTTATCTATTCATGGGTTTGATAATGTAGGGAAACAACTGCTTGGTGTGATCACATTACTTAGTACAATTGGAAAGGCTACATTACAAAAACCTATTCATGTCATGCCCGATAATCTTTGATATAATATTCTCTTGGGTAGACTTGAATTCATGCAATGCATGGTGTGCCTTCTACTCTTCATCATAAAACAAAGTATGTCTAAAAAAAAAAAGTGTAGAAAATCAAAGTTGACCCTAAACCAGAAAGTTTACACCTTGAGAAAGATAAGGAAAATATTTTTAAAACATTGACATGAACTACACAAATGAATCCCATGCAAGAGAAATAAAAAGAAAATCATATTGAAGAAGTAACAAAGTTACTAGAGGATGATTGTGCTTCCTTATATTTCACACCTACATTCATGGGCAAATACAAGATCATAAGAAAAAATTATGAAAAGGGAAATGAACCAGTGATAATGTCAACACAAAATTTTAAAGTATCCACTTCAACAACTTTAAGAGAAGAAGAAAATTACACAACAAACTTTGATGAATTTGATTACAAACAACAACCAAATCCAAAATGAATGAGAAAGCTTTATGGAAGAGGTTATGAACTTATGAAACAACTTGGTTATAGTGGAAAAGGATGTGGTGCCAGAGAATAAGGTATCTGCATCCCTATAGATCCTAACACACAAGAAACCACTAGTGGTCTTGGTTATTATCTCTTGAAAGAAACACTAACATCAAAAAATCCTTCACTCAATACCAAAACTATTACAAAATATTCTTCTAAGCCAACTTTAACTTTGGTGCATCTTGAACTAATATATACTACATGTGGGAATATCTCATTTGATATGCATCAAGTTGATACTTTGTCTACTCATTATAATCAATAACATTAGTTTTTGTTCTTTTTCATGTGGTAGTTTTAGTATCATGGCATATTCACTACCATGCATGAGGGTATAAACTTGGCTTTAATATTTTCATTTTTGCAAGGAGCAGCATACCATCATCCATTTTCAGCTCACTTTTTGTACTTGGGGGGCAAGGAGTTAGGTAGCCTTGTCCTATTATGGCCCTTGTCATTGCCTCTTTTGGGTTAGTTGACCACCTTCCATGTATATATAAGAGCAAGCTTGGGATGTGGACGACATTCCTGAAGTTGGCTCGTGTGTCACATACTTTCTTTCTATGTCATCTTTAGCATTGCATTTTGGGGGCAACCCCTTATTCATGACGTAGCTTCATTTGGAAACATATGAGTTGGCATAGGAATTTCCAAATAAGCTCTCATGTCTCCTTTATTGTTTAGCATTGATCATTTGCTACTTTAAAGTAATTTCTCACAACATGGTGTTTAGTAATTTCTTTAAAGTGGGGGTATACATTGGCATTATCATTTTGAAAATTTTGACTATATCTTATGTTGTCTTATCCTATTTTCATTTTTTTCATAAGTGTTTAGCATAAAATAGCTTGCTAACCTTGTGAAGCTCAAACCCTTTTATGGCCACCAAGCATAACACACTTTTCTTGCCTATGGAGCCTTGCATTTTGTTCATAGGTTCTTAGCATAACGTAGCTTGTTGGGCCTTATGAAGCTCAGAGTTCATGTTTTGTTTTGTGGGGCCTTATTGAAGTTATTAGATGTATAACTTTGGTATGGTATGGGAGCCTAATAAGATTCTCTCATTTTCCACCCTTGGGGGCTCACCTAGGGGACAACTAGAGTTCTGCTAGCCCATGTGAGTGTGTGTTGTTTGCATAGTGGACAACGAGTTCCGCTTGTGAATTTTTTTGGAAAAATAGCTAAGGCTTGATCCACATCAAGTTGGATAGATTGCCGAGGCTTGATCCACCCTTTTTTTTCTTAATTTTTTCTTTCTTTTAGTCTTTGACATTGTATGTGTATCTTGTCTTGTTGCTGCATATCATACACCTTGTGTGTGTCCCTTTGTTCTTATGTTGGTTTGCCATAGGACCTTGATCCTAGAGGCTTGACCACCTCCTTGATCTTTGCCATCCCATATTACTAACATTCGTACAATTGGAACCCTCTTGACATGTGTTTGTCTACTTTAGTGTGAGTTTGCACTTGTGCTCATCCTCTCACTAAACTAGGGGCTAAATGTAGTGTAGAAAAATGTATCCCCTTACATTTTCTCACTTGTTTGGGCCCTCATAGTTAAAATGGACTTAATTGTGCCTTAATTTAGTGTTGTAATACATATTTATTCACACTTTCACACTTATTTAGGTCTCCCTTAATTAATTGAGCTTAATTATGCATCAATTAGCCCTATAATTCATTTACAAGCCCATTAAATTATATTTTCTGAATGGGAAACCCGACAATAATTAATGCCAACACATAACACTTTACATTGAGCAATGTGTGTTCCAAGAATAGGGACTTGAGACCCATTCACCCATGGGAAAATGGGTCCTCCCTAGGCTTTGGAACCCATTTTAAAATCACGATTCCTTAGAAAACTTCCATAAACATTATCTTGTAATAGGTGCACAACATTTTCCCTTTATCCGATCTAGATGAAATAAACTATTTTTGTTAGTATTATGTTTCATCTACAAAATCCACTCTTTGCATCTCATGAATAAGTGCATTTGGTATTTTTAATCTTTCTCCCAAAACCCCTGTTCACTCATTTCTGTCAAAAAGTTATCTTATGACACTTTGCAACTATTTTTGGGATAAGTTTTAAGTGTCGTCCACTCATCCAATTCGTATGAACTAAAATATGTCTATTAGCTCTATGTTTCATCTACTTAGATTTTGTTTTACATTTCAGTTTTGAGTTGATTTGCTATTTTATTTTCATCTCTCAAAAGTGTTGTTTAGTCCACACACACATAAAGGAAATTGCAAGATTCCTCCAAGAATTCACTCACCTAAGGGTTGAAAGTGGATTTTAACTTGATGGTTCTCATTTCTTGAATGAAATAGAAGAAGAGGTAGGTTCATTCACCCCATTTTTCCCTTTCTATTTATATTAAGTTTCGTGAAACATTCTAAATTTAGTATAAAAACCTATGTGTTTTGAACCCTATCCCATTTTTCTATGCTTCATTATGTAGCAAATTAATTTATTCAATGAGTGTAAAAATGATTGGATACAATCTGCCCCTTGTTCCATTCAATAAGTCCTTGGAAATGTATGTAATCTGGCCCTTGCTCCATTAGTTTCCCCATAAAGGTTGTCATTACTTCATTAATGACTATCCTATAGTAGTTGTATTATGAAGGTCTGAAATCCAAATGACTACCCTTATACATTATTTGGATGCTCTCTAATGTCTTCGTTGATCCTATGCATGTTCATTTTCATATGCATGATTCTTTACCTAAGACTATCATAGGTTTGCCTCTACCATCTTCTTGGTGAATAATTCATTCATTGCACTTCTTCATGGTGGTTGTCCTCAACATTATGTTTGTTGTCCTTTGTAACCTTCTCTAAGTTCATTGCATTATTCGAAACCTCCTTCATTGCATTGTTGTTGTTTTTCTCCTATTCTCTTATGACCACGTGGTTGGCTTCTTGATTGCATAACCTTCATATTAATATTTTTTACCTTTCTTGGATTAAAAGTGACTATATCCTTTTATTATTTCCCTCTCAAACTTGTTATTGTCCCTTCTTGGAAAGGCTTCCCCTTAGATTGTATTACAATCATAATGCTATGTAATCTTCCCTCTCAAACTTGTTGTTGTCCCTTCTCTTGTGAATAAATTATTGCATGTTTCCATTTCATTGTTATGAATAAATTGGCTACTTATTTCTCTCAAATACTTCCAAACAACCTATGTTGCTTCCATTTTTAGACTTGGTATTAGCTTAGGGTTTTCAAAAGAGTGATTTCAACTCTTTACAATTACACCCAATGCAAATTTTTTTTTTTTAATGAAATACAATCTCTTGCCCCTCATTATATCAATCAAAGGTCATGAACTCCAAGGGTAACATACATACCTTTGTGATCTTAAGCTATGCATGTTTGCATGATTCTGATGGAAACCCATGAACTAAAAGGATATGCCCTTGATGAAAGAGTATTATAATTGCCCTTGGTGAAAGAGTACTACTGCCTACCTCTACATTTAGATGTGTTCGAGAAGGAAGATGATCATGTTTATAAATTAAAGTGATTATCCATTTTATATTCAATAATTATCTTTGTGTAAATTTAAAGTTTTTAGATAAAATTTGATTATATGAGGTCATATTTATCATGTTTGTTCAATTCAATTATTTATCAAGATTTTTTTTTTGTTTACATTTAAAGTTTTATGCTTGTCACCTTCTCACATAGATCAATTGCAATCATTTTCATTTTCATTTGATATTTTGTATTAGTGAGCATTACTTACTTTTTATTATTTTTGTGTTTGTGAACATGTAGCATTGAACATCATGTTGAGGAAATGTGCAAAGAATCTAACACTAGATGATTGCGAAGCCAAAAATGCAAGGAAAATAGAAACAATGAGGAAACTTTGTGAAGAAAAGAATTTGAACCCCATAGAAGAAATTCACATGCAATCTAAGAGAGATGTTGAATTGGCATAAAAAAGGGAACAAATGCAAAATATCCATGCAATGAGATGAATAAATCTCGAAGTTGAGGGCACATCATCAACCATAAGTGAAGTTCAAGGCACACTGTCTATAGTATATAATGTTCAAAGTACATCAAAAATCACATCTCTACTTGAAGACACTCAATATACCACATCTCAAGTTGAAGGTAGAACATTGTTTAGATGTCAATTTCAAGGTACATCATCATTTTCATCTCCGGTTGAAGGTACACCATCTATCCCCAATGTTGTTGACATTCCTAATGTTGATGCAACTTTACCTTTGCAAAATACTCCTAGAGTTTTGCATAGAAATCCTAAATATTTGATTGATATTGATGCTAATATTTTGAAACCAATGGATGATAAGATTCCAAAACATACTTTTCAAAGATATGCGAGGAGGATATGGAGATTATTTTTTGAGAAGCTAAATGAGGCTAGATGATGTAAACTATTTGTTGAATGATGAGGTAACTAAAATTTAGGCCCATCATGAAGATTCTTGGGATAAGAACATCAGATGACTCGAGTGAAAAATCCATTGTAAAGAATTTAATGAGGGCATATGAGAGTGTGGGTTCTTCCTCATGCACAAAAGATAGTAATGACACACAATGTGTGATGAAATCAACATTGGTAAGCAATCAAACCAAGAATAAGATGATCCTTTCAAAGATAAGTAAAACTTTTAAAATAAGTAGATCATCTCTAATGAGAGCCAAAAAAAGGTGTGAAAGAGTGGAGGATCCAAATAACAATGAGTTATGGGAATTCTCAGGTATACTACCACATAAAGATAAAGAAATTGTTCAAGACTTGAGATCCCTAATAGAAGAATTTTGGAAGAATAACACAAGGGTCTCTCTCGATTAAAGAGATGTTGTAAGAAGGATAATTGGTAGTCGAATCTATGAGCCACATCCAAATTTTTTTTTGGATATGACTCAAACTCAATTTTTTGCTAAATTTAGAGATGTATCATCAACTTAAAATGTGTCAAAGGTTTTTTGAAATGCTAAATCCTTTTTATGTCAAAATAAATCACACACACACTAATTATTGTTATAGAGTATATATTGAGTTTTCTAACAATTATGATGTTTATCAACGCATATGTGTAGATATGTATACTAAAAATGTTTTACAAGAATGAAACATAAGGCCTCCACCTAGATCTTCAAGGATTTCATATCTACCATTTTATGTGAAAGAGTGTCCAAGGTCAAAATTTTTATAGGAAATTATACTTGGATGGAGCATGTGTTCATTGTGCTAGCTTGCAACATTTTCTAATTTTCCAACACATGAATTTGGAAACAAAATTATGAAATTTATCAAGTACAAGATAGTGGCCTACATTCTGAAAGATGTGGAAGAAGTAAAGAAGTGTGAATTGGTCAGTGATAAGATTCCAGTGTATCAATTTATGGGAATTTTTCATGATCATGTGGTCTATAAGTGTGAAAGGAATACACATAGAGCTTGATGCTTGGAATCACAGTTCAAGTTATGGAAGGACATGTTTCCACTTCATAACATCATCTCAATTATCAAATTTACAGAGAACTACACACTACACCCACAAAACAAGGTGCAATTGTAATACTAAAACTCTACACAGGTTGCTATATTTGTGCATATAACATTCATTCATGCAACTGATATTGTAAAGGATGTCATGAAGGTATTGAGGGAGTACCACTTTTACATCAATGATGATCACACACATTTTACAGAGTTTTTGCAAGACTAATTTTAGGTGTTCTAAGTTTATTTGGCTAGCAAGGGCATATCATTTAGTCAACATATCATATGGTCAGATAATTATACATGTCATAATTCAATAACTCCAGAATGTTTTATTGGTTGAGAAAGATGCATATGATCAATGGTGTTCAACATATGTGGAATTTCACTGAGGTTGAGCATGGAAAGGGGGAGCATGATGGTGCATGAGCATATATTAAAAGATCCTTATCACAAGAAGAGTTAAAGTAAAAAGACAATCCAAAGCTGAAAAATGCAAAATGAATCATCTAGTAGTGTAATCATGCTATGGGTCCAAGTAATGAAGGTAATTCTTTAGTTCATAGATTTTTTGTTGGTAGATGATACTAACATTACAAAATATGAGGAAAATTACAACAATAATAGGATCATGTGAGCTACACTCTTTGAGAAGCTCCAATACAGGTTCATGGACTATTCATATGTGAAATATGACATGCTTTTGTTCTTCATGTATAGTTCATGACTAGAATGACTGTGACTCAAATCAATGGGTTGACGAATGGTGGTTAAGAAGTATAACCCCACTTGACATGTATCAACTCTTGACAACTCTACAAATCATAGAGATGCAATCATCCATTGAATTTTATCATGTATCAGATCTACTAGAACCAAGTAATATATCTACTTGCATAGTTTACAAAATTCCTAGTTTTATCTTACTTTGTATTTTTTTTGTAGTGTTCATTAAATTCATCTAACTTGATGCACATATCAATATAGTCAATATTTATGCAATGATTATAGATTAAAATAATGGAGAGGGAACATATTATTAATTGTGTCACTATATTGAGGCCAAAAAGAAATTCGAGGCCCTAGTTATAGATGGAGAAAACATAGAATATCCTACAGGTTCAATGGTTGTTACTAGAACATGGCTTAGAAGGTACCCAATTAAGAAATTTGATGTTTGGATGTTTGAGGACTTTGACACACATCAGAAGATTTTTCACTACTCAAACCTTGTTGTGGTAGCCAACATCCATTTGATAAAATATGGGGGTAGATTTGTGAAAAAGAACTTGTGGAAGGTGCATGAGTCTGACCATGAGGCAATACTTGACATAATAAAAAGTAAAAAGACCTGGATGGTTTGTTGGATTAATTTGTAAAGTCATGTTAAATTGATCACTTTTTTTGGGTTATTAAAATATGTATAATTATCTTGTGTTCTAACTACAATAGAAATGAGAAAAGCATATGCATTATAAAGTTTCAATTTTTTAAATCACATTCTTTCCTAGTTTTTAATGACTTCATATATGTATCTAGATTATAGAGGGAACATCAATTAAAACTCCATGACAACCATATACATCATGAATTACATTCACAACTTGCATGGTTTCATTGGGGTGCAACTTGGTTACATTCATATATCTCCATCATAGACTCAAAATAAAGCTTACACTAAATTTTAACATGGCTTCATTCTTGTAGCTACCATTGGGGCCAACTCAATCATAACCTCATACTTTTTTGGCTCATCATGATCCCATTTGACACCAAACTCAACTTCTACACATTATTCATTTTAGTCTTGGAAAGAATGAAATATTTTGTGATTATGTGTCTATGATTAAGGCTCTTGAATGATTGTTTCCCCTTAGTGTTTAAGACTATTTTCTTTGTAAGAAATTTCTACCCTCATTAGTCATCATTTGAAATCTGAATTTTTGATCTCATCACATGCTTTTTATGTGATTTCATTTTATTGTTAATATGAGGTCTTCACTTTCATTAGATAGTCATAATAAGGTCCTTATAATTATGACCATTATCTTAGCATCTGACATGTGTCATGGGATTACTGCCCTCACGTCTTTGACTGTGCATTGATACTCAAACCTTTGTATGACCTTCTATGATTTCCAACATGTTTCCCATTATGCCTCTTTGAGAATTTGTTTAAGAATTTCCTCTCAAGATCTTCGAATACACTTTTTCATGATCCTTTGACTATCCTCTCATTGTCTTCTCTTGCAATAATTTTGTATTACAATAAGAAATGATCTATTGGAATGTTTTCCTTGTCATAGGTTGATAGATAAATATTCAATTTGATCTTGGGGGATAACTATTGCTAGGATGTTCTTGACCTAAATGCTCTTGATTATTCATGATTGGGAAATGAAGGCCTATGAAAAGTTCTTTTTAGATAATACTTTTAAAGTTATTATTGATAAATTTATCTTGATATAAAAGAATCTCATCACCATGTTCTTCATCTTGATTTTCAAGTATATCGTTATCATTTTCAAAGGGATTTATGGTTTGATAAAATAATGGGATTGATATTGTTTTCCTTTGATTGGGTTAGATTTCTCAAAGGGTTACATGCATTTATAACAATCAACAAGACAATAAAGAAAAAATAATTCCCTAGATATTTAAGTGGGAGAGTTTGGTTTTTTAGGCACACAAATATAATTTTAATCAATCATGAACACTATGGTCGATCTCAAGGAACTAACCAATTTTGATCCTCAAGGTCACAATAGAGAATGAGAGGAGAGAATATGGGGTATACTATTCTATTCCCAAGTATGATGTGAGTAAATTATTGGAGCTATCCAATTATTGGCGTATCAAAAAAATGAAAATATAATTCACTATGATAGGCTTGGACATGTCATTCTAGGTGGATTCATTGATATACTTGAAGGTGTGTGAGGCCTAAATATATGAAACATGGTGTATGTCTAATGACCTGGTGTGAGAGGGTAACCCACTCTCATCCACTTTGCAAGCTATAAATTGTATTACAACATTAGCTTGAATAACAAATATACGTTTAAGGATGAGTTTTTTATTATATCCATAATTCATATATCTTGAAGAGCTCATGAGTTCTTATTGCCACTTGGTAATGAAAATTTAAGCTAGGGCCACTAAAAAATCTAAAAAAAGGGAATAAAGTGATTAGCCTTTTTGGGGGAACAAAAAGTGATTAAAGGGATGCTTTTGATTCCCAAAGTCACCTTATGGTGAGAGGGAAGAGTATACATACCCATAAATCACACAAACATCACAAAAAAACGTATCTTGACCTTAGAAATGAAAATATGAAGTCTAGAGAAAAATATGTACAAAGGGATTTTTTTTATTCCTAAGGTCAACTTACAATGTGAGAGAAGAGCATAACTACCTTTAGACAACAAAAGTCTAACAATCAAGCTAATTTACTTTAAATAAAGAAAATTAGAACATATAAAGGATGCCTAAAGTTGGTTTTTGGTTAAAGAAACCTAAAACATAAATGCTTATAGTTTGATGATAGATTAGTTATATTAAAAAAATTAACCTATATTAAGGAGTTAATTAATGGCACACATAACCCAAGTAAATTCTTACAATGGCTAAGATTATAAATAAAAACTTAGTGACACAAGAGGATGAATAAAATGGAGTAGATGCACTATTGCATATGACAAGCCACAAAGAGTGTGTACATGTTATTATATATCATCTATAATAAATTACTAAAAATAGAAATTCTAGAGAGAAATTATGGCAAAAAAAGTGCAAAAATGCTAAACTAGATGCATAAACACCAAAAATTGATCCAAAAATAATGAAAGGTCATCACTAGTACCCAAGGAGTTCTTGCACTATGGGGGAAGTAATTTTGTGTTAGCCATGAGGTTTTAAAGGGGTAGAAATCTCATGATAGCCATGGGGTTTTAAAGGGGCAACAATCTTTGTCCTACAATATTCCTACAAATGTCATGATTTTTATCTATAAGTCTTTCCAAGCTTAAGACAATCCTCATTAAGTGCACCAAAATCACTTAGATCTTCCCTAATAATATGTGCATATGTACTCTCTTGTCATAGGTGCTTGCTTGGTTTTGTAAAGGGAAAACCCATGAAGACTCATAGGAATCTCACAATTAAGGTCTTTACCACACTAAGTGTGAAAAAGTGTCAAACTTTGACGAGCTCTTTATTAGAAATAGTGGCACTTAAAATAATTCCATCTAAAGGTATAGGGTCACATAGGGTCTCTCTACAATAACCTCTCTCACTTTTTGATATCTCCATTCCATTTGCCCATGGTGACAAGTTTTTAGTTGATGGAAAAAGCATCACATGCATCAAAGAGAAAGTTGCAAGGTGGTGAAATTTTTGTTCCATTCGTCATTCAGCCAAATTGACAGTTCCAACATGTCTAGGTGGGTATTTTTATGCTGGAAAATATCCTATTTTGCACCCAAGCATGTTGGAACTTTCCAAGCTACATTGTAGCAGTGATTTCTCTTAAGAGATCAAAGTATGAAAAATAGAAAATTTTGATGAGCTCTTTCTTGAAAATTGTGGCACTTATAAATGTTTCATTTGAAGCTACAAGATCATTTACGGTCCCTCTACAATAACCTCTCTCATTTTTCCATATCTCCAAGCCATTTTCTTGTGGTGACAAGTTTTCAGTTGATGGAAAAAGTATCAGATGCATGCAGTGTAAAGTTGAAAGGTAGGCTAATTTTTGTTATGTTCATCATGCAACCAAACCAATAGTTCCAATACGTCTAGGTGGGTAGTTTTATGCTAGGAAAGGTCTTGTTTCTCGCCCCAACATGCCAGATCGTTCCAGGCTACATTATACCAACAACTTCTTAAGACTTATAAGTACGAAAAAGTGACAAACTTTGATGAGCCATTTCTCAGAAAAAGTGGCACCTACAACTTGTAGACACTTAAAATTATCTTGATTGATATCATGCATTTGAACTCAATTACTAACATTGTTTTTGTTCTGATTGGAACCCTCTCATCTATTTAATTAAATAATCATAATTTTTTAATTAAGTTCAACATTTTCTTCTATTAATTGAATAATTGACATTATTAGATTAATTCACCCTTTCTATACTAATTTTCATCCTATTTGATTAAATAATATAAATTATTTAATTAAATTCCCTAAGTTCTTTCATTTGATTAAATAATCAAAATTATTTAATTAAATGTCGTTAATCCCCTTTTTGATTAAATGAACTAATTGTTTAATTAAAATCTTAAATTCCCCCACCTTGCACAATTAAATAATGTTTTAATTATCTAAGTTGACTAATTTACCACTCAAAAGAATATTCCCATGGACTATTCTCCCATTTCAAATTTGAACATTTCCGTCCAACATGGAAATATCTTGCACATTCCTCCTAAAATTAAGGATTTGTGTTTCTTTGCATCAATTTCAACCCTTGATTAATTCCATCAATCCATGTTATCTTTCAATCTCCTCCATGGATTTGATCCTTGATCCATGCCAATTCTTCTCATCAAATTGCATCCATTGATTAACCAAATTGATCCTAGCCATTGATTTACCTAAAATTCATATAAATGGCTTCCATTTAATAAGACATTCATCCACAATATTTAAGAGAAATTAGATTATTGTCATTTTTAGAGAAATATTTGAGAGAATTTCATCATTTAGTAATCATTTTATCATCAATTCACAATTAGATCATCATTCAAGCTTGTTTCATCAATATGAATTAGGAAATGGTTGATCATTCCACATCAATTCAACACCAATCCCCCAATGGATCAAGTTTGCAAGTGTTTAATTAGTTTCCTTTATCAATTTGAGTTTCTTTCATGTTTTCATGGTTTTTAATTATTTCATTTCAAATATTTGATTGGGAATATAGTTTAATTAGTCTAATTGATTGATTGTTGTTCATTTCAATTGTATTTGGTCTAATTCATGTAATCATGTTCACATATTTGGCACACCCGGTGGGACTTAATCCATCATTTTAATCAAATTTTCTTAAGAATTTTGTGTTTGTAGGCTTACAAGGTAGGGCAACACAATTGTTTGAAGCCAAATCCATGCACTTGTTGCATTGGCATGCACTTGATGCATTGGAGCATAATTTTTTTGATAGACCAACAAACTTGTTTCCTAACACATTTGATCTTTCTAGTTTTTGCAGGTTTTTGATAGAGAAGTGCATTTGTTATTTACTAGAGCATTGTGCTTAATATTCCAGTGTACTTTTCTTGAAGTAGAGTGGCACACCTGTGAAACTCTAGTGCATTTGTTAGTAGAACTCTACTCCAACACACTTGCTTGATAGAGTGGCACACTTGTAGGTAATCCAGAGAGGTTAAATTTCAAGTTTAATCTAAATTTTTAATTTCAATTTCTTTCTAATCATAATGATTTTTTTATTTTTGTTTGTTGGCTTTAGTACTAATAGCTTGCAGGTTTAAATTGGAGCATGAAAACATGGAGTGAAGCAAAAAGTTTTTATTTACATTTATCTTATCTAAATTTTCAAAGTATTTCTAAATAATTATGAGAAGGATGACCTAAGAGCCATTTAATTTCATGCTTTAGTTAAATAACACTTTATTTTGGGCCTTAAAATTAGTTTCACACTTTAATTTTGATTTAACAATGAACAATTGGTCTTTCTTTTTCAAGTTGGATTAAAATTGAACCAAACATCCTAATTTTCCCTTGGGTTTTAAAATTGAACAAGATAATTTCACACTTAGTTTTGGTGCTTAAAATTAACCTCACTTATCTTTAGTGCACTAAAATGAACCATTTTCTACTTTAATTTCTTTGATTGGTAAAATTCTAGTGCGTATCCTCTCCCCTTGCACTTTGTATGATCTTGGGTGAAGAGAAACACTCTTATTTTCTACCTTTTGAGTCACCCAAGGCTTGCTATGTATCCTCTCCCCTTGCACTTTGTGCGATCTTTTGTGAAAAGAAATAACATTCCCTTTTTTAATTAGAGGTCCTCCCTTGAGATACATCTCATAATGGAGAACTCAAGGTGACCTTCAAGCTCATTTACAAGTGGGCTATTTAATGTATGTGAAAATGAAAGTAAGTAGCATAAATTTGGGGATGCTATACCTTGCGGGTCTACTCTCATATGAACGCATGGGTTGCTTAGAGGAAACTAGAGACTTTAGTGTCTCTCATTTGAAGTATACCTTTGGTGTTCACTGTGTCATTATATACCTTTATATCTAGAGGCCAATCCAAGTTTTTCAAAATGATTCTTCAAAGTAGTGCATGGAATAACACCATTCCCAAAAGTTACCACATTCAGTTTATGGTAGAGGTGTAAGGCTTAAGAGTTTATTCTCTTTCATAAATCCAAGAGTATCAAGGTGGAACATGAACTTGGAATGTCTTATTAGACCCCTCCACATATTCAGATTACATCACTCTTTTGGGGGTGAGGTAATCCTACTACGAAGAAACACACCTTTACTCCTCTAGGTTGTAATTGGCTGATCTTGTTTGAGCTATACTAGTGAACCTTATGGAAGAATCTTTCTGAAATATCCCCCTCACCCATTAAGTTGGAAAACATATTTTTTCACATTTAAACTAAAAAAAAAACGTCAACATGGTCACAAAATTTTTAAACCCTTTAAATATAATTGATTACACTTGAATAACACTATACTGTTGCATGTTCCTAAGTATATCTTAGTTTTATTAAAACAATATCTTAGTGGCTTCCTAGTATTTGGGTTCATATCTCTACTCATAATTTCAAAGTCAACCTAGGGGACTATGATTTTAGCATCTTGATTTTCACAAGTTTTGAGCTTTGTGGAAAATAATTTGTTAAGTTGTAGACATCTTAGATTCAAACATAATCAAGATCTCCATGTGGTAAAAAAAATCTCACATTAAATCAAATTTTAAGAATTGAACTACACAGCAAGTGTGCATTGGTTCTATTTGGAAGACATTTTGGTTTCTAACAACAAAGAAAAACAAGGAAATACATGCTTAAAGTTGTTTTTATTAACAAAATTTTTGGTATATCATATATTGAAACATAAAACCAAAACTAATTTGGTCTTTTAGGTTTAAAAATTCAAAAGAAGATGCATGTTTCTTAACACCTTTATCTGGTCACAAGTTCCTCTTAGGTTTAAAACATTAGGATTAAACATCAATCAATACATTGGAATCCAACATTGAAACATTTAACATCCCATCTCACCAAGAAATTTAAATTTTAGACAAACAAATCTCCTAGATGAATTTTTCATCAAAAATCATCTAATTTAGCTTGTAATTTTTGGAAACACATTCTTTCTCATACATCTAGTTAGATTAGCACACATCATTTTGAACCAACTTATCTTGAAGTCACAAGTCTACTTCTAGGATTTGCAAGTTCCTTAGCATCCTCATCACGCACATATCAAAACTTAAGTCTAGTTTTGTCCAAAGTTGAGAGTTCCTTATCATTCACATCACTCATCACTTCATCATTCATAACATCATTGGTCCTAAATCCCTTAAAGGTTCACTTTTAGAAAAAAAGAATCAACCCAAGAGTTTCAAAAATATAAATCATAACACACTACACCAAAGGTTGATCCAAGTTTTATGGTAACAAAAAGATCAAAAGACAAGAGAGACATGGAGAGAAACCAAAATTTACCCACCATGAGTGATAAAAACTAAAAAAAAATTAAAATAAAAGAATTCAATCCTAGAGGTTTCACAACTCCATCAGAAAATCCACCACAACCATCTCAAAATTCCAAAGAAACAGTTTATATAGAGGATTTTACTAGTAATCCTAATAGACTTATCATATATGAGATACTTTAGATGCAAAAAGATCCTAAGGTTCACCATATTACCAACACAATGATTTTAAATTGAATCCAACCCAATACATGTTGGCATTAGAAAAAGAAGGAGCCAAATTCCCTTCCACATTTGATTTGAACACACTTGGGGAACAACCTTTGGGAAATGTTACATCCATCCCTCAAAAATCTATCACACAACCCTTGGTCCATAATTTCATTCAATCCATGCCACAACCATCCTCATTACACATACCAAGACAACATACAACCTCTATGATGGATTCATCTAGCCTTACAACTCAAAAAATAACTCAACTTGGTCTTACTCAAAGTATAGGGAACACCACAAACTTGGGTACTCAAAACACAAGCATCCCCCAAAACATCCCCATACCTCAAAACCCTCAAAATCCAAACATTCCACTTACATCACATCCCCATAACACAAACATTGCGCCAAAATTTAGTGCACAACCATATTCTTCAATCACATCAAATACCCAAAATGTTCATACCAATGCCCCTACTATTCAACAGCCCCAAGTCAATCTGCAAGGAAATCAAATATCAAATCAATTGTCACAAGACCATCAAATTGATCCCCAAAATCAAATGGTCCAAAATCAAGTACCTCAACATCAATGAAATTCATTTAAAACCAAAAATCAAGTGAAACAAAATCAATTGGTCCAAAATCAAGGTTTACCAAAAACATCACAACACCAAGTGGCATCATATCAAGTATCCCAACCTTTGGTTCAACATCAAGGAATCCCACAAACAATGCAAAATAAAATGGGTCCTCAAACTTATATTCCTCCATAACAATCCAAAATTTTGCAAGGACTTATAGAAAAACAAATCAAGGACAAGTTTCATCACAACAAGGTCAACAAAATCAAGTGTCCAATAACCTAAATGTAGTCTCACATCTATACCAAAATAAAATCAATCCCTTGTGACAAGCCAACCATAACATGATTCCACAAAATCCACCAAAAACTTAAAAAATTCAATACATCCCATCAATGCAATACATCCAATCAAACCAATATGTCCCAAATCAAAACACCATTCCATCACCTCAAGGAAAAAATTCTCAATAGGCCTTGCAAGCACAACAAGCTCAACAATCTATTGCATTTCGATAAGCTCAACAAGCCTTGCAAGAAAAACAAGCTCAACAAGCTTGGAAAGCACAACAAGCTCAATAAGCCTTGTAAGCACAACAAGCCCAACAAGCCCAATTACAAGCACAACAAGCACAACAAGCCCAGTTGCTAGTGCAACAATACCAACAAAAATTCAAAGCATAACAACAATATTCCCAACTACAACAAGGCTTTTACTACAACCAACAACAATAAGCAAACTCACAAGACTTCCTCAACCAAAATCCACCTGGAGCATACAATACCCCACCACCCTTATTGTTGTTAAATCAACAATATCAAAACAATCCACCTTACACACCATACAATAAATTCAACACAAACACACCACCATACCAAAATACCACATACAATTCAACTACCATTCCTTAATACATGACGTCTGCTCCACCACCAAACAATCCTCAAGGTGAAATTTCTTTGCAAATTAGAATGCTTACGCATCAAATTCAAGATATCCAAGCTAGGAAAATAAAGAAATTGTATGTCGTAAGAGACTTATGTCCATATCCATTTGATCATAACATTACAATGATACCATCATTGTCAAGATTTGAGATCCCCAAATTTGTCAAATACAAAGGGCATGTAAATCTATAAGATCACATTAAAGAATTTTATGTGGCATGTATGAAAGTGGAATACAATGACTCTTATTTGATGCATCTCTTCCCACATAGTTTGTTAGGCCAAGCCATAGAATGGTTCTCGCACCAATAGGTCCTGGAATCTAAACTTTTCAAGAAATAATAGATTAGTTTGTAGTACACTTCTCCTACAATCATGATATGGACATAAGTTTGGAGGAACTGTATACCCTTAAATAGAGTAAGGGTGAATCATTTGTAAACTTTTTACAATGATGGAGGTATAGAGCTAGTAAATGTAAATGGCCAATTCCCAAAAAGCAACAAATAGATATCATTATTGTAAATGTGGAAACAAACTTATCCTTCCAAGTAAAAATACAATGTGTCTCGACATATGAAGAAATAATCCCTAGGGGTATTAACATTGAAAGATCCCTCATCGCACAAGGAGCAATACAAGGATACAAAGACAATCGTCAATCGTCTAGTTCCAATGACAAACCCCATATATGGGCCAAAAACAAGAACGTTACTAATGATGGTGTAGTTGATGCAAAAGTGGTGTTAAATTATCAAAAATAGAAAAAAACACAAAAAACACACAACAACCAAACACATAGCCACAAAATAACCAACAAAGAATCAACGATGCCAACCCTCAAAGAGGACCACCACCTTGAAATAGTTACCCTCAATGACACAAGTGCACACCTTTGGGGGAACCTATTGAAGTTGTAATGCAAAAGTTGGTACAATCTAATCTCATCATGCTCCCCAATTACAAGAATTACCAAGAATCTCAAGTCAAACCACAATGGTATAGAGAGGAGGATCTTTGTGATTTTCACAAAATCAAGGGACACAAAACATCAAGTTGTGTGAAATTGAAAAATATTATTCAAGATCTTATCGATAATGGAGATGTGACTGTGGATAAACAATCTAGAAATCAAGACCTTAAGATATACAAGAAATTGATTCCGGACCATAGGGAGGGAAATGATAATGGCAAAGGGAAGGATTACCACAATGTAGGTCATGTTTAGAATAATGTGGTAGCATCTTGTGACTATCTTATATCCACCATCACAATCAAAGAACCCAGTGTAGAGTGTGGAGTCACCACACATAGAGAAAAATTCACCATCCAAGGAGCACCATTGCAACCTAGGGAACCACCATTGAAGTCAATTCCCAATAATTATAGCATCTTGGACCAATTAAAAAATACCCCTTCTCAAATATCTATCTTAGAGTTATTAAAAATATCTACTACACATAGGGATATCATAGAAAAGGCTTTATTGTCGTCATTTGTACCTGATAATCTTGATACTAAATACTTTTAGACTATGGTTGGATACATCACCACCTCTCATCTTCTCACATTTTCTAAGCAAGACCTTCCCAAGAAACCATCGCATGATCAAGAATTACATATTGAGCTCCTCATTCATAAAAAAAGTCAACGGAGTCTTGGTGGATGGAGGTGCTCGCCTTAATATTTGTATCCTTCAATTGATCAAGAACTTGGGTTATTTTGAAGATGTTATTGAAAAGGAAAAAGGGTTTACTACTAGAGCATATGATGATCAAGAAAGGAGTTTTGAAGGCACAATAAAAATCCCTATCTAAGTAGGACCCACAATTGCAAAAAATACTAGCCAATTGCTTGAACTTGACCTACCATATAACATACTTCTAGGAGGTCCATGGATCCACACCATGCAAGCCATAGCTTCCACCTACCATCAATGCATCATGTTTCCTATGAAGATAGATAAATCACAATCCATGGTGATCCTGAACCCTTCTACTATTGCAAGAACCTAGAAGAAAAGTACTATAGGATCCCACTTGAGTGCCTAAGAATGATGAATTGCCAATACCCTCCTCTTTTGTCGACCCATCTTCCCTAACTTATACCTTTGAATCAAAGACACCCATCTTGTAGAACATCCCTGATATCAAATCAGTAATCAAAGATAATTGTTTTGGAGACTACAACTTGAAAAAATACTCTTTTGTAATTGGATAATTACCTATTTCTCCTAGATCTCATGGGAAGTCTCAACCTATTGACAAGGTATCAAAGACAATCAAGATAGGATCTATGACTTTCACAAAGTGGAGAGATTTGAACAAAGAAACTATTGATGAGGAAAATGTATTAGAATTGTTATATCAAGATAATAGACCAAAGCCTATTCTTCCAATGGAAGATGACAACAAAGGACTACAACTAATGAAGGGTTGAGGATACAAAAGAAATGAAAATCTTGGTCAAAATAATAGTGGTTTGCTAGAACCTCTTACTCTTGAGAAACAACCTAAGAATCTTGGTCTTGGATGTACCATGGATAAATTGACCCTTCTTCACAAGGGTGCTTCTATTAAGGGAGTTGAACCTTCCTCTTGGTTACCTACATCGTGTAATGATACCATTGATGAATTTTCCCTTGATATCATAGACTTATTTGAGGATACATGTATATTCATGATAACCACCACATTCTTTGCTTACAATAGTCAAATCACTAAATTTAAACTAGTCTATTCCCAACTTATAAATTAGGACCAACATGGACCACCTATTTTGGATTCATTCAAAAATGATGAAGCTATCTCTAAGTTCATGGGGATTCACATCCACATGCCATATGGGGATCATAAAGTAGGTTTTGACATTGAACTGGATATGCAAGCATACTATGGGGAAATGATTGAGTCCCTCAGTCACAAAATGGAAAATATGAGAATCTTGTCTCGATCCTTAAGTGAAAATCACATTGTGCTAGATTTTGATCATAAAATAGTAAAAATAAAGAATGCATCTGACACTTAAAACCTCTTTGAGGCACCCAAGGGTGAGGGGTTCAATCTCCCCCTTAGTGTGATACATCAAGAGAAAAAGGAAATAGTTTTCGAGAAATCCAATCCAATCAATGTAGGGATAGATGAAGCACCACATATCACCTTTTATGTAGAATAAATCATTGATTAAGAGAAAAAGAACTTGGTAGCATTCCTAAAAGAGAAAAAAATAAATTTTGCATGGTCTTGTGCAAACATGTTGAGTCTTGACCTTGATGTAGTTGTTCACCATCTTGTAGTTTATCATCATTCTAAACCAAGGAAGATGCATCTGCAAATAGCATTACTAGTCAAACTGGAGTTATAGAAGCTTCTTGAGGTGGGATTCATTAGACCAATAGTTTATCTTGAGTGGGTTTCAAACCTACTACCAGTCTCAAAACCTACTGGGGCATTAGAATATGTATTGACTTTAAATATTTGAACAAAGCATGTCCCAAGGATGACTTTCCTTTCCCTAATATTGACATCATTGTGGATTTGATGGTTCGATGTGAGATGCTTTCACTCATGGATGGGTTCTTATGGTACAATTAGATCATGATATGCAAAGTTTATCAATAGAAGACAATGTTTACATGTCCATGGAGAACATATTGTTGGAATGTGATGTAATTTGGTTTGAATAATTTTGGATCCACCTATCAGAGAGCAATGAATTTGATCTTTCATGACATGACTCACAAGAATTTAATAGAAGACTATGTGGATGATATTTTAGAAAAGTCAAGAAAAAGGAACATCTAGAGGTGTTAGGGCCAATATTTGATAGACTCAAAGAGTAAAAGGTATGGTTAAACCCAAAAAAGTGTATCTTTGGTCTAACTTTAGGAAAACTCTTAGGATGCATTATGTTAGAGAGGGGAATTGAAATAGATCCAAATAAGGTCAAGGAAATCTTGGATATGGAACCACCATAGAAACTAAAGTAGCTATGAGGTTTACAAGGGAGATTTTTGTCTATCAAAAGATTCATAACACAACTAGTGGATAAGTCTCATCCATTTTCTCACCTTCTTCACAAGGGGATTGCTTACAAATGAGACTCAATTTGCAAAAAATCATTCCATCAACTCAAAGATTACCTACTAATACTACATTTCCTTATGCCTACAATAGAAAATAAACCTTTGATCCTTTATATCTCAGCTACATCAACAACCTTAGGTTCTTTGCTTGCTCAACATGTTGAAATAGGGAAGGAGAGAGCTATTTACTACATCAGTAGCACCTTGGTGGGATATGAGATGAACTACTCATCTATTGAAAAGGCTTTCCTAGTAGTGGTGTTCACTTCTTAAGAGTTTATACATTGCATGCTTTTGCACCATGTAAAGCTTATCTCTAAGATAGATCCATTGAAGTATTTTCTATCCAAAGCTACTCTCATAGAACAAATGGCCAAGTGGGTAATGATCCTCATATAATTTGACATAGAGTATGTGGATTAAAAGGCTATCAAGGAGAAGGTTATCATGGAATAATTGGTAGAGTAACCTATCTATGTAGAGAATCCCTTAGTGTTCAAATTTCTTGATCAGTCAGTATTTTCCCTCAACACAATGGAGAAATGAAAGCTATATTTTGATGGTTCACATACACAACATGGATCTGGAGTAGGCATTCTCTTCATCACCACACAAGGTGATTGCATCCCTAAGTAATATCAATTATCTTTCCCATGTACGAATAACATCACTGAGTATGAGGCTCTTATCACATGATTGAGGGTCACAATACAATGGAAAATCCAAGAATTGAAAGTTTATGGAGACTCTTAGTTGATTGTAAACTAGGTTAATGATGAGTACCAGACCAAGGATGATAAGCTCACACCTTATAAAAAAGATGGTGGAAATTCTTAAATATTTCTTCATTGACATAACATTTGAGCAAATACCATGGGTGAACAATCAAGCAATAGATGCTATGACAACTATTGGGTCCTTGCTAGATATACCGCATAACATTTTGAAATGCGAATTCCTTGTTGAGAAGCTACTTTTCCTAGCATTCAAGGTACTTGAATCCAAATTCATGTGCAAAATTGTTGGTCCTATTTCTACATAGTATCATGATATATTTACTTACCTACATAGAGGTATCCTCCCATATGACCTTACTTTAAACCTTAGAAAAAATTTTATCAGAAGAGCATCCCGATTTGTTCTCTTAGGTGATACCCTTTACCGTCAAAGTCTTGAGGGAACATTATTGCGATGTATTAACTAAGAGGAAGCTTTGACTATGCTAAAATAAGTACACGAAGGAATTTGTGGGTCACATTCAAGTGGTATGACCTTGGATAAGAAACTATTGAGGACAGGATATTCATGGCCTACCATGGAATAGGAAGCTCATCAATATGTCAAAAAATGCATGCAATGTCAACAACATGGGGACCCCATCCATGTACCAACTCAAGAGCTCAGACTGATCACTACACCTTGGCCTTTATCATAGTGGGGACTTGACCTCATAGGAAAAATAACCCCCACTGTTAGGGTTCAGGAAGATCAGAGCAATAAGCATTAACAATTATATGCAAATTAAATAACCCAAAAATAACAATGAAGAATAACACAAAAGAGATCAACAAAGAAATTTAACATGGTTCACCCAATATGGGCTACATCTATAGAAACTCAACCACTCAATGATTTTATTATCTAGTGTGAAATAGATTACAATATTATGAATTACACACACTGCAACTTACATCCCAACCACTTATAACAAGTTTTTTGGAAGCTTCCAGAATTAGGGTTTTACAAAGTCATTTTTTCATTTGGCGTGTCAACAGGAAAACCTTGACGAGTTAATAGGAAAAAAAATCATTGAGTGTAAAATATTTGCATGATCAGTCACCACATATCAACAATCTCCCACTTGGATACTGATCCTAGATGACACCGCTACACTTAAAGCTCCCATTGGATTATAGGTTTGGTTGGTTTCTTAGATCCACCATTATCAGTCATGAAGGGCAACAAAAGCTAATGATGAAATTATTTTCTCCCATGTAACTTCCTTTGTGAACATATCTGTAGGATTATCGGTTGTGTGAATTTTCTCCACCTTCAACTGCCCATCCTCCAAAACTGAGCAAATGAAGTGGTATCTAAGCTGTATGTGCTTAGTTTTTTAATGAAAAGTTGAGTTCTTAGCAAGATTAATGGCAATCTAGCTATCAACGTACAAAGGGTTGTCTTCTTGTTGTTGTCCCAATTCCTCTAGAAAATGTTATAACCAAATCATCTCCTTGTTGGCTTTCGTAGAAGCAACATACTCAGCTTTAGTGGTTGAAAGCTCAACAACATTTTGTAGTCTTGAAATCCAACCAACTATAGTTCCTCCTATAGTAAAAACATACCTTATATTACTCCTCTTGCTATCAATATCACCCACCAAATCAAAGTAAACATATCCTTTTAGAGTGGGATTTTCTCATCCAAAACATAGTTTCTTTGAATTAGTACCTCTCAAATATCGAAGAATCCATTTTACTGCATTCCAATGTTCCATTCTCGGATTGCTCATATACCTGCTCACAAATCCCATTGCATGTGCAATATCTATCCTTCTACATACCATTGCATACATCAGGCTACCAACTACTAATGCATATGGTATCTTAGACATTTTTTCTTCCCCCTCTGGTGTCTTTGGACACATCTCCTTATTCAACTTAAAATGACTAGGCAAAGGTGTACTAACTAATTTTGCATTCTGCATGTTAAACCTTTTCAATGCCTTCTCCACATACTCACTTTGAGAAAAAAATAATTTTCTATTTGTCCTATCCCATGTGAACCTCATACCAAGGGTTTGTTTTGCTACACCCAAATCCTTCATAGCAAATGAATTTTCTAGTTTTTGCTTAAGTTCATTAATATGCTGCATGTTAGACCCGACAACAAGCATGTCATCAACATAAAGCAATAGGATAATATAGCTTCCATTATCCAATTTCTTAAAATAAACACAATAATTAGAATGACATATCTTGTAACCTTGTTCAACCATAAAACTATCAAATTTCAAATACCATTACCAAGGTTCTTGATTCAATCCATACAAACTCTTCTTTAACTTGAACACAAATTCCTCCTTATCCTTGACCTCATATCCCTGTGGTTATTACATGACTATTGAATCCTCTTCCAATTCCCCATGGAGAAATATTGTTTTCACATCTAGTTGTTCAAGATGCAAGTCTTCTGCAACCACAAGACTTAGAATAGTTCTAATAGAAGTCATCTTTACAACTAGAGAAGACATTTTATCAATATATATATATATATATTTTGTGCAAAACCTTTTACCATGAGTCTGGCCTTATATCTTTTCTTGCCTCCATATTCTTCCTTCAAACTGTAAACCCATTTATTTGGAAATTCTCTTTTACCTATAGGAAATTGGACTAAGTCCCAAGTCTGATTCTACAACAAGGAATCCATTTCCTCTTTCATGCATACCTCCCACTACTTTTTGGTATCTGCTTGCATTGCTTCTTCATAACCTTTAGGTTCACTAGAATTAGTTAATAATATAGAATATAATGATGGAGAAAATATTTTTGGAGGTTTAGTTATCCTTGTAGAACATCTAACACTTGCAGAAGTTTGTGGGATAACTTGTTGTTGAGCATCAGGTACCACTAGCATTTTATTTTCTAGAATTTCATCCAACACCACATACTCCTTTCTAGCCTATTCATGCTTCTTTTCCTATTGTTGATCCTTATGCATGACCTTCTCATTGAATATAAAATCTTTGCTCCTAATGATTTTATGATTTTCATAATCCCTTAACCGATAACCAAATTCATCTACTCCATATCAAATGAAGGTACATTTTTTAGACTTAGCCTCAAGCTTGGTTCTATTTTCAATATCAACATGGACAAAAGCTTCACAACCAAAGGTTTTCAGAAATGAATAGTTTACCTTTTTACACATCCATGCCTCCTCTGGAATGCCACCATCCAAAGGATTTGAAGGTCCTCTATTTATTAAATAAATAGTGGTATGTAGAACATCTACCCAAAATTGTAAGGGTAGTCGAGTATGCAATCTCATGCTCCTTGCATGCTCCATAATGGTCCTATTCATCCTCTCAGACACACCATTTTCTTGTGGGGTTCCAGGAACCATTTTCTACCTACAGATTGCATTGTATAAACAATAATTTTCAAATTCTCTGCTGCAATACTCACCTCCATTATCAAATCTGAGACACTTAAATTTTTTTTTGTCTCATTCTCAGCCAAATCTTTCCACTTTTTAAAAGTTTCAAATGCTTCTAAATTTTTTTTTTAGGAAATACACCCATGTTTTCCTAGTTGCATGATCAATAAAAGTAACATAATAAAAAAAGCCACCAAGAGAAGATACCTAAGTTGGTCCCCATACATATGAATGCACAAGCTCTAATTTATCACTCTTCTTCTCTTTCCCAACTTTGAGAAATCACTCTTTTTTGTTTTCCATAAACACAATTTTCATTGAACTCCAATTCAATCTGGTTTAGAGTTGGTAGAAAATTTTTGGAGTGAAGGATCTTCAACCCTTTCTCACTCATGTGCCCAAGTCTATGGTGCCACAATTCTCTTTTTGTCCTTGCAAAATGTACTCTAACTATCTCAATAGCAACTATTTCTATAGAAAATAAGGTAGAATAAGTATTACAAATGTAGACACTAAAAATTGTCCTAGGCCTATGACCCTTAATTTCATTCATCTTCATTTCTCATAATTAAATAATACTAATTATTTAATTATTTTCTAAAGTCATATGTCCTCTATTAATTAAATAACCTTAATTATTTAATTAATTCATTCTTACCTTTATTCTTCCTTGATCAATTAAATAAATATTATTTATTTAATTACGTCGCTAATTAAATCTATTTTCTCTTTAAAATTAAATAAAATATTATTTAATTAATTGCTACGACACTTTCAACTATAATTAAATAATTGCTTTAATTGTTTAATTATTCCTTAACCTATTTTCTCTAATATTAAGTGAATCTTTATTTAATTAATTTATTCCCAAAATCTTGAATGTTGAATTGAAATCATTTAATTCAAAAGGATTTATCCTTATCATATTCCTCTATAATTAGATAATCTATTTGTTATCTAATTAGTCATTTATCACTTAAGTCTAGATAAAATTTGATCACTCAATTATTTGGTGAGATAATATCTGATTGTCTCTAATTAACAGTCTATCTGTGTTGATCACTTTGTCAATATTATCTTCTCCATGCAATCCTTATCCTTCTGTGTCTCAACTAATTTCCACCAATGATTAAATTATTATTTAATTTAATCTCCACCATTCATGCTTTATCACTTACACTAATTTAACCCTAACCCTATTGCATGTCACACCTTTTAATCTTAATCGTCGATTTATCTTTCAATCTTAGCCTGTCATTCAAAAATCATAATTTCTATAAATTGGCTTTACCTCTACCATTTTTACTCCCTCTCGAAATCTTATGAGTTTTGGAAGCAACTTTAGAAATTTTCAATTTTTTTCTATTATCATTGTCATGAGGCCATATTTATATACTTAATTAAAATATGAGGGCAAGTACTATACTACAACAAAATGAAGAAGGGTAATGGAGGTGATTCATGTAATTGCATGTGTGTTTGGTGAGATATTTTGTTTATAAATGTTTTGTGTTCCATTGTTCTTCATTATTAGCTTGGGTTTAGTTTGATTTATGCTTGTATTGCTAATCTTGGAATTGAAGCGTTGGCTAAAATTTGATGGTTAGTAACCTCTTCTCAAATATCCCAAATTTGATTACCTTTAAAAAGCTTCCCTACACTTTTGATACTTAGACATAGTCATTTTAGGACACCATCATTTTAGACATTAATCAACATTTAACATCCCTTATTTTCCAAAAGGAAGACCAAAAACATAGTTGCATTAGAATTCATTCCTTATATATAAAAAAAAATCCAAAAAACATAGACTAAAATCATATCATTCATAAAAATAGTTCATCATCCGCATTTTGAGCATATCTTACATGGTCGAAACAAGGTCAAAAAGGAAACAAAGAGAAATGGCTGACCCATAAGACTTTATCAAAACTCTTTCAAACCCCCCAACAGGGACATTAAGTTCACACAAAACCTTATTGGAAAAATTTGTCACTAGAGACCAACAAGGACGCGTTGTAGTTGAAGACTGACACTGTTGCCCAAGATCCAAAATTTTCCCCTTTTGTAGATGAATACTTGGCACAAGATCCACAGTGATACTAACAAAAAATGTTAGTAGAAGGTTCCACATTACCTCCTGGGTTTGACATTCATACATTGCAAACTTCATCTACCCAAGGGAAAAACATGATGACTTCTAGTGGCTCTATCCCTCAAGTAACATCAACCATACCATTTGGAGTACCTACCCAAAGTGCCACAATAGTACATACATCACCATTTGGTACATTGAGCATGACACAAGGCCTTAATTTTACCATAGGGTCATCATCATCAAATCCCTTTGGCACCAATAATGGAAGCAAAAGACATAAAGCTAGCATAAACACAAAAAGTGTTACACCAAATATCAACACCACTAGTGCCATTCCACAAATAGGGGTTTCACAAATGGGACACATACCTCTCATACAATTTGGGAACCAACCCAATCCTTCACAAAATGTTCATGTTCCCAATCAACCAACATCAAACCAAAACTTATTCTCTCATATTCCAAACCAAAATCCACCCTTCATTCCTAAATTGAACCAAAATCCATCACATAACATTGGATTTCAAAACACTTACATAGACCCCAATAATACAAACAACAGGTCATTGACACAATTGGATGTTCTACAAACACAAATGGGAGCCCTTCAACAACAAATGGACAATATGGTGATGTGTAGCAAAAAGACTTTTTTAGCAAAAGACTTATGTTCATTTCCCTTTGACAAAGCTTTATACATGACACCCTTCCCACATGGATATGCTATACCAAACTTTCCTAAGTATAATGGGAAGAATAATCTTATTGAATATATAAGTGAATTTTTCACAATGTGCATAGACATTGCATGACCCCACATATCTCATGAAATTTTTTCTGTGAAGCCTTGTTGGAATAACATTTGAATGGTTTTCTTAACTTCCATATGGCATAAGGTCGTGGGGTGAACTTGCTGAAAAATTTACTGAACATTTCACCTTTAACATTGAAAATGAAATCACAATATCAACCTTATGACACACCACACAAGATGAAGGAGATAACTTTATCACCTTCTTCCATAGATGGAGGATTCTAGCTAGTTGATGCCTTGTTGGAATACCAGAAAACCAAAATGTCACCATATTCTTAGAAAACCTTAATTCAAAATTGAGAAGTGACCTAAGAGTACACTATTGCACTTCTTTTGTGGAACTAGTAGAAAAGGGTATCATACTTAAAAAGGTTCTCATTGACAAAGGTGAAATCAAGATGTCAAATAGAAATCCAAATGTTCAAAGCACCCCTAATGACAAGAAAAATTTTTGGTCCCAAAACAAGAACGTAACAAATGATGGCATTGTCTATGCTAAAGCCCTACACACAAGAAAACTCATTACAATTAGAGGACACAACCCCTCTAACAACACACCCAACAATGCTGACCAAATTTCCAATGTTATCCAAAACACGCAACAACCACGATCACAAAGGAAGTTTCCAAAACACGAATTTAGTCCCCTAGGGGAACCAATTGAATCAGTCTTTAAAGAATTAATAAAACACAACCTCATATAACTTTCTGAGCCAAAACAATACGATCCTGGATAATTTAAACCCTCTTGGTGGGATGACAACACTTTATGTGATTTCCACTAAACTATGGACATATTCTACCACAATTTCAATAGTTGAAGAACATTGTTCACGATCTTGTGGAAAATGGAACTATTGAAGTTAATGGATAGAAATAGACATCCTGAAACAATGATCACAAGGTATTTATTGATCAATTACATGACCATGGAAAAGAAAAAGCCTCCAATTTGGGAAATAAGACCAATAATAATTAGGCCAACTATACTAATGTCAAATATGACTATAATCACGACACCATCATAAATCACGTTTGAGCCACCGACAGACATATCAACACTATTACCATAAAGAAAACTCTTGAATGTGCTATCAAAATTCACCAAACTAGGCTAACCAATTAAGACACTTCACCATAGCAACAACCATAGTCCTCCAAGCCTTAGTACAATTTACTTGATTAATTGGGGAAGACCCTAGTGGAAATTTCTATCTTGGAACTATTGCGTATATCACCTGATCATCAAGCTATTTTAGACAAAGCTTTGCAAAGAACAACCATCCCTACCAACCTTGTTGTCAATTGCTTCCAAGAGATGGTAGGCTACATAAACAACTCTCATCATGCTACCTTCTCAAAACAAGATTACTCAACTGATAAGACATACAACAATGGCCCTTTGCACCTCAAAGTTATTGTCCATAAAACAAAAGTTAAACAAGTCTTGGTAGATGGAGGAGCAGGGTTGAATATTTGCACCTTCAAATTGGTTGAGGCATTAGGCTTCTCAGAGGCGTGTGTGGACACTACTAAGATAATTGTCATTAAGGCATATGATGATGAAGAATGGTCATCTAAAGGAGTCGTAATGCTTCCCATCAGAATTGGTCTTGCAGTTATAGATACCAATTTCCAAGTCTTGGATCTCATCCTCCCATATAATCTTTTGTTGGGAAGACCATGGATACTCGCTATGAAGGTCATCCCTTCCACTTACCACCAATGCCTTAAATGAACCCATACAATGACATCGAGATCACGATAGATGGTGATTCTGATCCATTCTAGTATTGCACTAACCTACACAAAATACCCCAATGAAAGGTGTCTATTAATTAGGAGGATTTATTATCCAACTCATCCCAGTATATCAATCCCTCCACTCTTTCCAAAACATCTACTTCCCAACCACCACCTTCCACCCCTAAGGTCGAGATCCAAGATAAGGGTTGTGGAGAGTATCATATGAAAGCATCTTATTGTATCAACCAATTGGTTTCTCCCAAATCATATGGTCTAACAATGACAAACAAGAGACAATCCATCATCACCATACATGTCCCTCCAATAATGACTTTCACAAAATGGGGGGAACTAAGTAAAGAAGCTATAAATGAAGAAAATGTGACCTCTTGGTTATACAAAGAAGACAATGAAGAACCTCCTCCACCCACTCAAATACCCACATATCAATATGGAAAAGGTTTCATGATAATGCGAAAAAAAGGATATGATGAACATAGTAGGTTGGGATTACATTAGAATGGGAGGACTAAACCCATAATTGTCTCTAAACAACCAAAAGGCCTAGTGCTAGGATTTCAAATGCTTAATATTGGAGTTTCTAGCACTTCATCACCTTTACAAGAGGGAGTCAATGCTTTTGAAGCTATCAAGACATCCAATGAGCCATCTGACCAACCTTATTATTCCATTGAATCAAACGAATATGAATTTGGTTTTGACAAATCATTTGATGATTATGAACTCTTTGAAACCTTTAGAGAACTCGATGAACCTACATTTGATGAAATGTTGTAGCAATGCTTCAAAATTGGTCCATCATGGGACACATCAAAACCTGATGTACCCCCTCCTAGGAGTAGGGAAGACACCTTAAAATCCTTTTGGAACTATGTCAATAATTCAGCCTTCACCTTGACCCCTTCAAATTTTGATACTTCCGATGATGACATGCCCCTAGCATATCCCCAACTTATTGATTGGGATCAACAAGACCTCCCTATTTTAGATACCTTTGAGAATGACAAAGCAATAAATAAGCTCATGGGACTGGGAGAAGGAATACCTAGTGGTGACCATAAGGCTAGATTTACCATAGACTTGGATAACATGGCTTATTTTGGGGAGTCCGTAGGTGAAAACTGAAAGGTGCCTTTGGATGATGAAAAAGCAAAAAATAAGGACGCATCCAAGGGAAAAAACATCTTTGAGGCACCCAAGGATGGAGGGTTGAACGTTCTCTCTATTGCTCAAGAAAAGTCACCAATGTTGGTCAAGGAATATGTGGAGATCAACATAGGCACTGAAGATAATCCTCAACTAATCTATTTTGCAACATCTTTGATAGAAACATAGCAATTTGAATTTTGTAACTTCTTCATAGAAATACAAGTCAACTTTGCATGGTCATATGCTGACATGCCTAGACTGGATCCTAACATGATATTATATCATTTTCCATTACAACCAGGTGCTAAACTTGTGAAGCAGAAATTAAGAAAAATGTACCCTCAAATTGCTTTATTAGTCAAAGTTGAACAAAAGAAACTATTGGATGTCAACTTTATCAGATCAATTGACTATGCAAAATGGATTTAAAATCTCATACCAATAACAAAACCAACAGGTGGAATCTACATCTATACAAACTTATAAGATATAAACAAATCATGTCCTAAAGATGACTTTCCTCTGCTAAATATTGACATGATTGTGGACCTAACAATAGGATATGAAATGTTATCCCTCATGGATGGTTTCTCAAGATATAATCAAATTAGAATTGCACCTGAAGACCAACATAAGACAACTTTCACTTATCCATGGGGAACTTATTGTTGGAACATCATGCCATTTGGACTTAAGAATGTTGAAGCAACATATCAACACACCATGACAACCATTTTCCATGATCTCATACACACTCTCATGGGAGACTATGTGGATGATCTGATAGCTAAATCATTGATAAGGGATGATCACTTACAGGTCCTAGATAATATTTTTCAAATATTAGAAGACTATAAAGTGAGGCTAAATCCTAAAAAATGTGTATTTGGTGTGCAATTAGGAAAACTTCTAGAATACATTATTTCTAAATGAGGCATTGAAGTAGACCCCAAAAAAGTGAAAGCTATACTATACATGCCTCCATTGGCCAATATAAGTCAACTACAGACACTACACGGGAGATTGTAGTCTATTAGATGATTCATAGTGTAGTTAGAAAAAAAATACACCCCTTTCAGCATCTACTCAAAAAAGGGGTATCGTTTGTATGGAAAGATAAATACCAAGAAGCTTTTCAAAAAATCAAGGATTACCTACTTACACCACTAGTGTTAATGCCACCTACTGATGTATGACCTTTGATACTCTACATTTCAGCAACCACATCAACACTAGGAGCCATACTTGGACATAATGATAATTAGGGTTGTGAAAGTGCAGTGTATTATATCAACCATACTTTGGTGGGATATGAGATAAATTATAGTCCCATAGAATGTGCATATCTTGCAGTAGTTTTTACCACTCAAAAAATTAGGAACTACATGTTAATCCACCAAAAAAAATTGGTCGCAAAGGTAGATCCTTTAAAGTATCTCCTTAGTAAAGTAGCATTAACAGGATGATTGGCTAAATGGGTAATGGTACCTAGTGAATATGATATCTAGTATGTAGAAAGAAAAGCTATAAAGGACAAGTTATTGCTAACTAGCTGATAGATGCACCGATTAAGGTAGATCATCCTCTAGTTTCAAATTTTCTTGATGAATTCATCTTCACTCTTGACACAAGAATGCCATGGAAATACTTTGATGTGTCCCACAAAAATCATGGTTTAGGGGCTAGCATATTGTTTATTAGACCATAGGGAGACACTATTCCTAAGTCATTCATAATTAATTTTCCATGCACCAATAATATAGCAAAATATGAGGCTCTTTTAATAGGACTACGAATGGCAATCAAATGGAAGATCAAGCATCTACAAGTTTATGGAGATTCTTAGTTGGTAGTTTGACAAGTTAATGATGACTATGAAACCAAAGATGAAATGCTCACCCCATACAAGCGGCTGGTAGGTAGTCTCATAAAATATTTTGACAACAACCTCTTTCATCAAATACCCTGCATTCAAATCAGGGCAACAAATGCCATGGCAACCATTGGTTCACTCTTGGACATACATAGCAACATGCCTAAATTTGAGTTTTTGGTAGAACAAATTTTGGTCCCTACCTTTGACGTCCTAGATTCAGAGATGGTATATGAACTTGTTGGTACCAATTCCCCATGATACAAAGACATATAAGACTACCTCCATTCCCAAATCCTATCCCTTGACCTCTTGAACAACCAACATAAGATATTTATCCATAAGTCCTCTAAGTATACAATCATCAAAGATACCCTTTATAGACGTGGTTTAGACAACACCCTATTGAGATGTCTCGATACTGAAGAAGCACAACCAACCTTGCATGGGGTACATGAGGGTATATGCAGATGTCACTCTAGTAGTCCCACTTTAACCAAGAAGATTATGAGACTGGGCTATTATTGGCCTATGATGGAAAATGACTCATATGTCTTTGTCAAGAAATGTTGATAGTACCATATTCAAGGAGACTTAATACATGCACCAACATTGGAGCTTTATCCAAGAGCATCACCATATCCCTTTTCCCAATGGGGACTCGACCTCATTGGTAAGATACATCCTACATCCTCTAACAGTCATAAATTCATCATTACTATGACTGAATACTTTACCAAGTGGATTGAAGCCATTCTTATGACCTACATTATGAGCATACAAATTTCTAAGTTCATCCTTAACTACATCATTTTTCAGTATGGAATCCCTCAATCCATAATCACGGATAATGGCCTCCCATTTAAAAAACTAAGAATCCATCACCTCTACCAATAATTTCATATCCAACACCACTTTTCCACTCCATATTACTCATAGGGTAATGGCCAAGCTGAGGCATCTAACAAAACAATCCTCAAAATTCTTAAAAAGGTTGTCAATGATGTTGGTCATGATTGGCATTTATAGCTTAACCCTGCCCTATGGGATTACTGCACAAGCATCTACACTCCCATCGATGCCACTCCATATTCCTTGGTATTCAATTTTGAGGTGATCTTGCCTATTGAGGTTGAGATTCCTTCCCTAAGGGTATCTCTGAAAGGGCATATTGACGACGAAGAGTATCGTGTGTCCAGAGTACATGAGCTAGAGTTCCTGAACAAATGAATACAAAAGACACTAGATCATCTTCAAGAATATCAAAATAATCTTTGTCGCAACTACAACAAGAAAGTCTTGAATCAACATTTTGACATTGGTGACCTGGTTTTAATGGAAAATCCAAAAAATCAAGTAGAAAGAAAAAAAATAGGAAAGTGTGAGCCAAACTAGCTATGACCTTATATTGTCACATAAGCCTTTGGATCAGGAGCATACCAGCTCTCTACCCATGAAGGAGAACCACTATCAGTGCCAATCAATGACCTTCATTTGAAGAGGTTCTACACATAGCTTCTAAGAGCCTTGTCATAATCATGGAAAATAAAAAATAAAAATAAAAAATATCATTACCTAGGTGAAAACCTAGCAAAAAAGTATCTTGGTAACATAATTTTTTAAAAAAAATTAAGAAAATAGTAAAGAGAAATAAGTCATCCAATAGTGCAAACCACTTCGGTGGCACTTTGGAAGAGTACCATGGTGAAAACCTGGAAAATAGGTGCCATGTGTAGATGACTCTACTCCTTTGTCTACCATCATTTTGATCTGAACTTTTGGTCATATCACCTTATCATTTGTCCTTTTCATATCACCTATAATAAATGGTTGTCCTTTCCATGACTTGGAATAATTGACATCGAGCACACTTCACATCCTCATTCCATCCTATTCATAATAAATTGGTCTTATACCAGACTAGGAGCAAGCACTTGACTTATGTCATTTGGTTCTTATAGTGGTTGTTCTGAGGATGTAAAACCATTGAAAAAATCCAAAAAACATCATAAAATGTCCTAAAAAAATCCAAAAACAACAAAAAATTTCCTGAAAAAATCCAAAAACATCATAAAACTTGAAAAAGGAAAAAAAAAAAAACATGTCAAAAAACTAAAAAAAAAATCCAAATAACTTTCAAAAACCCCAAAAATAGAGTAAGAGTTAGCCATGATAATTAGTCTATGTCATTGTCAAACTACATTGCCTCTGTGACTGGAAATAGGCAAGACCATCTGTCAATGTGCCCCCGAGGCATTAGGTCAGTCCTTTAGGTTTGTTATATAAACAATGAAATCATGACTCAGTCCTTTTTCCATAAAACAAAGTCAATAGTCATGTCAAACTACGAGGTCTTTGCATGTATAACATACACAAGGCCATCAATCGATGATCCCTTGAGGCCGCAATAGGTCAGTCCTTTAGGGTTCATCATGTTAGTCAAAATAAGTCAGACATTGTCATCAAATACAAACAATTTTCCTAACATCAAGACAAGTCACACATCAACAAGACAAACACGTCAACAAGGTCATCAAGTCAAACCAAATAAATTGCTGAAACACTCAGATAACGAAAACAATCAACCTATGTCTTATATAGGATGTGTCCTTCCTGAAAAAAAACATTGTCATTTGGTCAAGCTTTATCATTTCCTTATACAGGCGGTCAAATGATTGAAACAAGACTTGACATCTTATACAATATGTGTCATTCCCGAAATCAGGCTTTTATCAAAAATCATATTATCAATCTCCTAGACAATTAAACAACAAACATATCAAATTTTGGCAAATATTCTTACTAGCAATGCTTAGTTAGTGAAATTGGTGTAGGAGCACCATGTTGCATTCAAGCCTCTATGAGGCCAATTTGTAAATAAGTGGTTAAGGAGTGTTTAGGGTCCATTCAATAAGGTCTTTCAAGACCATTATAATGTATTTAAGTCATTTGCTGGGTGTTGGGATAGGTTATGTATCCAATTTGCAAAATATTGAAAATGTTGTCAAATGAGGTCCACAACAGGGTTTAGGTGTGTTTTCATTAGAATAAGGTCATAATAGACCACTTATGATGTAAATTGAGTCTATTGAGTTCATTTTGTGAAAGTTGCATCGACTGGTAAAAGTGTCAAATGTTGCAAAATTGCAAAATTGCAAAAATTACAACAATAAGAATATGAAGGGTCAAGAGTCATGTAGAAGTTGTTGAGCCAGTTGTAGGTAGTTGAAACAAGCTAGAAAAGGCATAAATATCCTCAATGCATCATTGTAAGGGTGTGGTGGAAGATAAATTTGAAGTTTGAAATGTTGAAACCTTCTATTTCTCTATTTTCCATGTATTTATTCTTGTTCTGATGCTCTATATGGAATGAATTGACCTCTCCATGATCTAAGACTGATTGGATATGATAGTGTTGTGAGTATACTTCATTTTTCAATTTTTTTCATTCATTTTCATTAAATATGGAAGAAGATATTGCATTTTTATTATAGACAGGTATGAAACCCTCCTAGGCTAAATAGTGGGTTAACAAAATTATGGATCTCTTAATCTAACTAGTGGAAAAATGTAAAAGCTTGTAGAATGTTTCATTTCTATGTATAATCTCATATCCCAAGATCGTAGGTTGTGAAGATTTGGTCTGCTAATGTTAACTTGATGCCCTAGGGTCTAAATTTCTTGTGTTTTAGTATGTCAATGGAAGAGAATAGTAAAGTTTGAATGGTTTTCTTTATGAGTTGGGTTTTCTCATGGGTAAGAACAATTGAATATGATGCTAAGAGGCTTGAAAAAATTTGTTAGGTCAGGTGTATCAAATACCATGAAGTTTGAATCTTTTTTCTTTACTACCTTGTTCTGGCAGTATTGACAACCATAGTTAAGTTTGTATTCAAAATGGTTTTGGACTCTTTTCATGGAATAGGGTTAGACTCCTTTGTAGGTCATTTGATAAAGTGTATTGAATGGAATTGAAGCCATGTTGGAGGTATGAGATTCCACTTGGATGTTGTAAGTCAAGTTGACAGAGATGAATAGTCTTAAGAAGCTTATTTAGGCCTATTTGTTGAATGTCACTCAAATTCATTGAGTGTTGTTACAAAACAAAAATATCTACATTTTTTGATATGTTTTAGAAGGTCCAAAAAGGTACTCAAATGTGTGATTACAGTTGGTGTATTGTGTATAACCAAAGAATTAGTGATGATAGTCCCTAGTTGAAGGGCTACAAAGTTATGGTGCAGATTATGAAGCAAAGACCTATTATTGAAATGTCCAGGTTGTTGATAGGGTTTTGCATGGAATAATTTGTTTTCCTTATGGAATGTACAATCAAAGTTCAGATAAGGACTTGTGTTGTTGTTTCCTTATATTGAGTGGTTGTAAGAATTCCTCCAAGAATGCCTAAGAACGTGGGTTATACAAAGATTTCCTTGATATATTGTTAAGGATTTGTGAGATGTGTTTTTTGTCCTCTTAGCATTGTATTAGGTTGTATCAGAGCTACAAGGATTAGATCTTTGAAGGTGAAGAGTGACAGGTTGAAGAAGAAGATGGTTGGAAGTTGAAAGGACAATATGGAAAAGGGAATCAGAGAGTTGTTTGAAGAGAAGGAGATGCTACCAAGGAAGGAAATTTTCAAGACCAGATGCAAGTGTAAAGGAAAGGTATGTAAGGTAATGGTAGATTTAGGTAGTTTGTGTTGGATTTTAGTTGTTTATCATGTTTGTAGTTTGTCCTTGATGACAAAACTGGTTACATGGTTGAGGTTTGGTTTTCACATGCAGTTACAAGTTTTGGTTGATACATGATACATATTTCATATGCAGTTACAGGTTTTGGTTCAATTTTTTATTGGTTCAGATCTTGATACATGTTGATGCTGAAATTTTATCATTTTGACAGGCAATACTATGGTATTTTCATTTGGAGCATTTCAGATTGGTTAAAAAGAAAAATGTTTTAGGTATATGTGTGTCTTGGTCAATTCACTTTTTCATGTATTTGCTAAGGTAATTGGAATTTTCTTATAAGGCATTTGATTTAGCATGTGGAACAAAGGTGGGTCTATCGGATCTCATTGCAATATATATTGTCAAAGAAATTGACATTATACAAGTCACTTGAAAGTTATTCAAGAAAGTTTTTGTTATTAAAAGTCATTATGACAAGGTGATTTGGTTTCATTTGGACTCATTTTAATAAGGTTTCAAGCTTTAAATCAAGTCACATTAATCATGTGATGGCTGGAAAATACATGAGGTATCAGACAGGTCTATATGGTTATCATTTTGTTTTGTTTGACATTTGGATAACAATAAAAACATGTGACATCGGGTATCATTGTTATAAAGGTTTTGAATTTGTTTAGAGTCACATGGTAGTGCCAATATTATTTTGTTTGATACTGTGGTATTAGGTTTGTTGATTAAATGTGACTAGCTGTTCAAAATCAGCTACTTGTGACTAGGTATATCAAATTGAAAAATGAAATCAACAACCATCATTGACAATGCATGCACATATGGCATTGAAAACTCATTGGGTTGATGATTCAATACTATTATGATGTCGGTATTTTGGTAAAAGTCCTTGGTAGCAGATTGTAAGGAATTATGATGTTTTGTTTAAATGTATCGGACCTCAAATAGTTATTTTGTTTTGCAAAGTCTTCTAAAACACTTGAAGCTCAATTAGAGTAAAATTCATTTTTTGTTGGTTCATTTTGGAACTCTATCTACCATGGTTATTCTGGTATCTGTAATTTCTTTTAGCTTTTTAGTTGGTATGCTATGGATATGTAAGTTTAGCTCACTGTATGAGCTAGGATGAGAATGGTCAGGCATATGGAATGGCATGAGCTTAAGTGATTATGGATGTTGGTCAAGGAAACGACAGTGAAAGATGGTTAAGACTGGCATCTACCAACTGGACGGTTATGAAACCATTTGACAGGTTTTTGAGGTATTCTTTTAGTTGGTTTTTCACTGTAAATAGGTAAGGCATTTTTGTTACTTACGGGTTTTGAAAAAAATAATTAAATAGGTTACTAAGAATGTTTTCAATGAATAAAATTGGTTTGAAAATGCTTTTGATAAGGTTTTTGTTAAAGAGCTTAATCTTTTGTTGATTATGTTTAAACCTGTTAGGGTTTCTAGATGACAATACTTGACTGTAACTAAATAGTTTCATTATGGTGATATTTGTAATTTTTGTTAAAGGGTTTGTTTGAAGAAGGATTATTTAGGGTTTTCCATTTAAACCCTAACCCGAGTTGGTTTACAATTACACAAACTACTTTCAGAGGTTATTATTTGGGGTGTCTTTAAAAGATGGATTTCAGGCATTTTTTTGGGTTACCTGGAAGAAGAATATGATGTTTCAGACATATTGTATAGAAGTTGTATAATGGGTATGTGTAGGATCATGATGGGCCAAAAAGTGGCAATATGATGGGTATGTGGCTGACGACTTTTTTTTACCCAAAATTGATGAAATGAAAAGGGTTTTTAAAGGAGATTATCAACTTTCCACCAATATAAATTATGCTTTACTTTGAATTTAATAAGTAATTATTATTCATTTTCTATTCAAATTACGAAAAAAGTCCTAATTGATAGACTGATTGAAAAAAATCTATAGCTTTCAAAAAATATCACATTTTTGAATCCAAAACATGCGTCACATTCTATGCTTCACATACTATAGGATTAAAAAAAGAAAATTGAATTTCATGAAGTTTTGACCAAGTTAAAGTGGTCGACATACAAGTTTTCAATATTTTTAAAATTTTTAATAAATAATTAATAATTATTTATTTACTTGGAAAAAATTTTACAAAAAAATATGCATCACATAAGGACATGAGTCCCTACTTATATTTAAAATATTTAAAAAAATATTATCATTTTATTGTGGTTAGGGTGGAAAGACACCTACTTCTTATTTTCCCCAACTTTAAGTACTACTACATTGAAATTTCAAATTTTCACCAAATAGATTTTTTTTTAAAACAAACCTAGTAGTTTAGAAACTACATTCAATTTTCTACAAATTCTATTCTTACATATTTTTGAAATAATATACATAAATTATTCAAACTTTTACGTCAAGTTGCCTAACTCTGATTTTTCTGATTTTTTTGCCACTTAAGGGCCTATTTTTTCCATGATGATCCTGCACATACCCGTATTGTATTGAAAATATTTTATAGTGATTCTTAGATTATTTTATTTAAGGAAGATGTTGTCATTCTCATACAACATTCTTCAATGTGCTTATTGAAAGTATTTATGGTCTTCTATTGAAATTCTAGGACTACAAATTGTACTTCTAGGTTTCTGATAGAATATTGTAACTATTTTGCATTGTAAAGGAGTTGGTGCTCCTGTATCTTATGAAGTTGATGCTTCTAATTTTTTTTGTAGTTGGTGCTCCTAAACTTTGTGGAGTTGGTGCTCTTGAACTTTAAAGAGTTGGTGCTCTAAGTGAATAAAGAGAAATATTTTTTCGAGTGGTTTTTAATCCCCAAGAGGGTTTTCCACTCAAGACATATAATGTGTTATGTGATGGTTTTATATGTGTTATTTTTCTTATCTGTCTGATTTTAATGTGTCATCAAATGCATTGAATGGTTGTTAATCATTAGTCTTTCATAGCTGCCAATGTTTATGTCAAATTTCATTCATAAAAGGTTCTGATTTAATGTGAGCTCTGATACATATGAAAGTTTTAAGTTCCACCTCTCTTAATATTTTATGTTTAATTCATGGTTCATGCAAATAAAAATATTGTCCATGCACAAGTAAAAAAATTTCTTTGAACTATCATTTGGTTTTTTCATTTAAAAGTGAAGTTTGCTTCACAAACTGTCATTTTTCCTCTTGGTTTAAAAGCAAACATAAATTCTTGGTTTTGAAAAAGTTTGTGACTTTCATAAATCACTGATTCACCCCCCCCTCTCAATGATTTTAGTCTTCCAAAAATTGGTAACAAAGCATAGGGTGCTTTCATAGGTCTAATCCACCTAGGATAGATTCTGGTTTTGGAAGTCTGTCAAACATGTCACAAGCTCAAGAAGGTACTTCTATGACTAGAGCTCCACTGTTTGATGGTACAAACTATGTGTTTTGGAAAATCAAAATGGAAACATATCTAGTTTCAATTGATCTTGATGGATGGAGCATAGTTCTAGATGGGTATACTATTCCACCCATAATACCATCAGATTCTACTGAAAAGAAGAAGTTTGAAACTAATGCTAGAGCTAAACATGCTCTTTTGTGTGGTTTAAGCAAAGATGTATTTGTTAAAGTCATGTTGCAAATCAGCTAAGGAAATTTGGGAAAAACTTGAAAATATTTATCAAGGAAATGACAAAGTAAAACAGTAAAAAATACTTACTCTCAAAACTCAGTTTGAGGAAATGAGAATAAAGGATGATGAAAAAGCAGTTGAATAATTTTTGAGAATAGATGAAGTTGTTAATGCAGTGAGAGGGTTAGGAGAACAAGCAAAAGAGTTTGATTTGGTCAAGAAGGTCACTTGCATCCTAAATATGAAACTAAGGTATCGACCCTTGAAGAAAATAAATTTTTTAACTAGCTTACCTTAGGTAATTTACAAGGAACTCTTACTACTTTTGAAATGAGAACAAGAAAAAGAAATTCAACAAGAAAAGAAATTGCTTTTAAAACCGAGAAAAAGGAAAATACATAAGAAAGTGAGTTAGAATACTCTAATTCAAAATAGGCTCACTTTGTTAGAAAACTTAAAAAGGGATCAGGAAAATACAAAGGAAAACTTCCCTTTAAATGTTTCAACTACAAAAAAAATTGGACATTTTGCAACTAAATGCCCCTATGGTGATCAAAACAGTGATGATGAAAAATATGACAAATAGTCTAAAAAGAAGGTCTATAAACCTAAAAGAAAATTCAATTTCAAAAAGAAAAAGAGTTTGTTTAGTAAAGATGAAACAAACATTGAAAAAAAAGACTCTTCAGTTGAAGAAGATGAGACCCTGATTATGGCTGAAGTCAAACTGCAAGAAGATTCAAACAAGAAAACTAATTTAGAATATGGTGAAATATATCTTGAAGGTGAGTTAAAATGTGCTTTAAGTGAAATTAAAAAACTTAAAAAGCAAGTCCTTACTCAAGAACAAAAGCCAATTCAAGCAATAGTTTCTTTGAAGACCGATCTTGAAGAATCTAAGAGGATTGGGGACTGTCTTAAAACAACTGTGAGTTCCAAAGACAAAGAGATTCAAAAATTGGAACAAGAAGATATTAGTCTTAGAAAGAAAATTGAAGAGTATGAAAGTAAATTAAAACTCAATGATATGCTTAGCAAGCAGAGATTGAATAAAGATAAAACTAGTGTTGCGTTTGAAAAAGGTAAATGTTCAATTGATACTTCAAAGAAAAAATCTATTTCTACAAACAAGAGTTTCAAACAAAATCATTTTGAATCTGGTAAGAATTATGTACATTCTATTGAAAATAAAAGAACACCATTTAGATTCAATCCTTTCTTTCATGGTTACTGCTTCTTCTGCAACAAATTTGGCCATAAACTAAGTCTTGTAGACTCATGACTTCTAGAATACCAAGGTTTGGACATAAGTAGTACTTTGGTTTTGTTAATCAGGTCAGATGTTTTAAATTCAACACTTTGGGACATACAGTCAAACAATGCAAAGTTAATCTGCATAATAAACAACAGAAAACAAAAACAATTTGGAAACCTAAATTTATTAAAAGCATAGAGAAATCAATGCTAGTCCAAACTTATTTTCATTCTAAAAAGGACTTATGGGTCCTAGATAGTGGTTGTTCTAACCACATGACAAGAGACAAGGACAAATTTATCAAACTTGAAGATTATGCTGGTGGATATGTGAAATATGGTGATAACACTGGTATATAGATTACAGGTAAATGTTCACTTCTGCTAAATGAGGGCACACCTATCTATGATTTGTACTATGTGGAAGGCCTAAAGCACAATTTACTTAATGTTAGCCAAATTTATGATATTGGTTATCATGTTATGTTTACTTCACAAGGATGTGAGATCAAGAACAAGTCTAGAAAGACTGATGTAGTAGGGAGAAGGACTAAAGGTAATGTTTATAATTTTCTAGACACCTCTGGTAATGACTATAATGAAGGTATGTGTCTAATGGGCCAAGTTGAAGAAATTTGGTTATGGAATAAAGGATTAGGACATATAAATTTGATAATTTGGTTAGAATCAGTAAAAATTATAATGTTAGAGGTCTACCAGTCCTTAACAAACCATAAAACTCTATGTGCAAAGAATGTTTAAGTGGTAAAAAAACTAAAGTTAGTTTTAAGACAAAAGAACATTCTTCAACTAAGCCTTTACAGCTAGTGCATATAGATTTGTGTGGCCCAACTAGAACAAGTTCAATTAATGGTGAAAAGTATTTCATGTTGTTTGTGGATGATTATACAAGAATGTTTTGGGTTACTTTTCTTAAACATAAATCAGAGGCATTTGAAAGATTCAAGATCTTTCATAAAATGGTTGAAAAAGAATCTAATTTAAAGCTTAAATACTTAAGATCTAATAAATGAGAATAGTTCACCTCTCAAGATTTTTTTGATTATTGTGAACAACATGGTATTAATAGAAAATATGCTACCTCTAGAACACCTCAACAAAATGGGGTAGTTGAGCATAAAAACAGAACTGTGTAGGAAATGGTAAGAACCATGTTAGATGAGGCTAAGTTGCTTGAAATGTATTGGAAAGAAGTTGTTCATACAATTGTATACATTTTAAACAGAGTGCAACTTAGGGTGAAATCAAAATTCACTTCTTATGAATTGTGGCATGGAAAGTCTTCCTCTGTAAAACATTTTAAAATTTTTGGCAGCAAATGCTTTATTAAGAAAGATGATGAACATCTAGGCAACTTTCAATCAAAATATGATGAGGGTATCATTTTGGGATACTCAACTCAAAGTAAAGCCTATAAATGTTATAATAAAAGGCTTAAGAAAATTGTTGAGGCAGTTAATGTGAAAGTTGATGAAAGACTACATTTAGAAATTGATCTTGTACAGGATAATGAGGAAGAAATAGGAACAAAACTTGAAATAATACCTAAAAATGTTGAGACAACGAGTCCTAAACATGATGAAACAACAAGTTATAAAAATATTGTGCCCAAAAATCCTTCAAAATCTATTGCTAAAAATCATCCTCAAAGTTAGATTATTGGGGATAGAAATGTTGGAGTTCAAACATGAAGAAAGGCTGCCAAATTTGAAAAACAAGCTCAATTGGTAGAGCATACAACCTTTTATTTAGTCACTGAATTTGAACCTAAGAATTGTGATGAAGCTCTCTTGGATGAATGATGGCTTAAGGCTATGCAGGAAGAAATAAGTCAAATTGAGGAAAAACAAACTTGGGAGTTAGTCCCAAGACTTGATGACAAGAATGTCATAAGTGGCAAGTGGGTTTACAGGAATAAGCTTGATGAAAAAGGAAAAGTTATTCAAAACAAAGCAAGGTTTGTTTACAAAGGCTATGCTCAAAAGGAAGGTATTGATTTTGGTGAAATGTATGCACATATTGCTAGACTAGAATCCATTAGAATAATTTTGGCTTATTATGTTTATAAGAATTTCACTATTTATCAAATGGATGTCAAAACTGCATTCTTAAATGGTTATTTAGATCAAGAGGTCTATATGGTATAGCTTGAAGGGTTTGTTTGCAAAGATAAGCCTAATCATTTTTATAGGTTGAAGAAGGCCTTATATGGCTTAAAAAAAGCACCTAGGGCATGGTAATCTAGCTAGATAATCATTTGACATCAAATGGCTTCACTAGAAGTGGTGTTGACAACAATATCTATGTCAAGATTGAAGGTATTGATATTCTAGTTCTCAAAATTTATATAGATATCATTTTTGGCTGCAATAATGATGCTTTAACTAAAAAATTCTCTCATATTATGGAATCTGAATTTGAAACATTAATGTTGGGATAATTGAATTTCTTTCTTGGTCTTCAAGTTTCTCAACTTGAAAGTGGTATATTTCTCTCTCAAACCAAGTATGTTAGAGAGATGCTTAAGAAATTTCACATGGATGGGTGTCATCTTGTTAGTACACCAATGGTTACAGGTTGCAAACTCTCTAAAGTTGATGATTCACTTGATGTAAATTAGTCTGAATATAGATCAATGATTGATAGTTTGTTATATTTAACTACTTCTAGACTTGATATAATGCAAGCAATTTGCATGGTTGCAAGGTTTCAAGCTTCACCTAAGGAATCCCATGTTACTGCTGTTAAAAGAATCTTTAAGTATATTCATGGTACTCTTGATTATGGTCTTTGGTATCCAAGAAGCAATGATTTCTCTTTGATTGCATATACAAATGCTGACTATGCTGGCTATTTGGATGATAGGAAAAGCACCAGTGGTGCTGCATTCTTTCTTGGTGATTGGTTAGTGGCTTGGCACATCAAGAAACAAGAATCTATTTCTCTTTCCACTACTGAGGCATAATACATAGATTCCACTTCTTGTTGTACTTAATTGCTCTGGATGACTCAAACATTGTCTGATATGGGTATCACAACTTCTAAGCTTGTTTCTATTTTATGTGATAATTCTAGTGTGATCAATATCTCTAAAAGTCTTGTTATGCACTCTCACACTAAACACATTTCCAATAAGTTTCACTTTCTTCGAGAAAAAGTGCTAGCTAATGAAGTATGTCTACAGTTTGTTACTTCGCAAGAACAGGTGGCTGATATATTCACTAAGCCTTTATCCAAAGAAGTTTTTGAAAGGTTGATATTCCGATTGGGAGTTATCTCTCAATCCCTACTTTATTGATTCTCTCATTTTTTGGTTTAGGGGGAGCTTGCTTCTATATGTTTTCATTCACAACTCTCTAGTATATTTTCATTTGTTGCTATATTGCTCTACTTACAACTGGTTACTGTGTTGGTTGGTTTCAATTGTTTATATTCATGGCATCTCACATTCTCTTCTTTCATTATTTGTCATTGAGGCAAAAGGCAGAGAGATGATATGTGTTTTGCCATCAAGGACAAAGGGGGAGTTTGCTTGATTTCAGTTGTTTATCATGTTTATAGTTTATCCTTGATGACAAAACTGGTTACATGGTTGAGGTTTGGTTTTCACATGCAGTTACAGGTTTTGGTTCAGTTTTTTATTGGTTTAGATCTTGATACATGTTGATGTTGACATTTTATCATTTTGATAGGGCAATACTATGGTCTTTGCATTTGAAGCATTTCAGATTGGTTAAAAAGAAAAACATTTCAAGTATATATGTGGCTTGGTCAATTCACTTTTTCATGTCTTTGCTAAGGTAATTGGCATTTTCTTATAAGGCATTTGATTTAGCATGTGGAACAAAGGTGGGTCTATCGGATCTCATTGCAATCTATATTGTCAAAGAAATTGGCATTATACAAGTCACTTGAAAGTTATTCAAGAAAGTTTTTGTTATTAAAAGTCATTATGAAAAGGTGACTTGTTTTGTTTGGACTCATTTTAATAAGGTTTCAAGCTTTAAATCAAGTCACATTAAGCATGTGATGGTTGGAGAATACATGAGGCATTAGATAGGTTTATATGGTTAGCATTTTGTTTTGTTTGGCATTTTGATCACAATAAAAACATGCGACATCAGGTATCATTGTTATAAAGGTTTTGACTTTGTTTAGAGTCACATGGTGGTGACAATATTATTTTGTTTGATACTATTAATAAGTATTTAACGAGCTCCCTTTAGGTGTATTTTCCTCTATGTATTGGCTCGTGCATCACAGGTAATCAACTTGGCCTTTTATCTAAATTTTTCTCTCCTGCTCCACTTGTCTACTCTTCGCAACCTCGAGTTTTTTTTCCTTTTACATCCCGAGAACCCTCGCTATACTCCCACGTGTCATGGCTACGAGCTATTTTTTATCATTATTTCTAGCTACCTCATCGGGCTTCACTCGAGTGCCACAAAGCCCTTATTCCCAAAGAGTTTGGCGGGCCCCACAATTGTTATCTACGGTGTACTCTTGCTATGTGTCTACTCTTCACAAATATTTCATAGTGGAGAGGAAGTAATGATGCAAGCAATGAAATGCTGCCACGTGGCTCTTTTGTGTCTGATCGATGATCGTTTCCTCCACTATTGGATAATGCTCTGCCCATTCAACACGTGTAGCCTTGGCGCAAGTCTTCAGCGACGAGAGATGAAGGTTCACACAGGCAGGGAAATGCTGCCATGTGCTTAATCGACAGATCCTGTATTTGGGCGATCAACCAAGCGAACTGAATGATGCGATTGGCCACTGCTTGTCATAATAATTTGTGCGGGATGGTGACACTTGTCTGATTAACCTTGTCGGGACCACTGTCATCATTTGAAAAAGATGCACTTGTGCCTGGAATGACCAGATGCTTGGTTTCAAATAGTTTTTGTTGCAATGGCTTGGGGAATATTCTTATTTCTGCATCATTGCCAGGAGATAGCGAAATCTTTTTTGTTGCTGCTCTCTGAAGTGGTGGAGGTTTTTTCTACTATATATACTTTTCTCTATTGTGAGAAAAGGGTCCAAAATTTTGAGGAAACACTGGTTTTGGTTAAAGACACCAGGCCTCTATTATTGTTTTATTTTATTGCAAAATACTTTCAGACTATGCCAATTGTTCAACCTTTCTATTCTTTCATGCTATTTGATTAGACTGTAAATTGTGCTTTTATTGTCTAGACATTTCATTTGAGAACTTCTATATATATTGAATGCAAGTTTACTGGTCTAGATCATGTCTAATGACTCTTCTTGGTAGTAGGAATGTATGCAATGTTATTTTATGTCAATGAATGGATTGTCTGTACTATAATCTTTAGTTTTCGCTCTTCTGGAACACTACAAACACCAATCAGGCCCTTAGATATATGATTTATTGTTCCTACCATTAAGTCTTGGCGCATCACCTTAGGTTAGAATTTAGTTTATTATATCTATTTCTTTTTCCCTTTCTAAACCCCCATTATAGAAGAAGATGACTTCTCTAGAAACTTAGAGGTCACTTAGTTTAGTGCAAAAGGTCCCCCATAAGCTGAGTTTCCCATAAGACACTAGTACCTTGTCAATTTTTGGCGTCAACAGTTTGTTCTTTTTCTGGCATGCTCGGTGGGACGAAGTTTAAATAAATTTGTGTTTTAGAAGGGTGTATGAGCCATCGGCCTATAACTAGATCCCAAACCGCAAACAACCCCAGTTTACTAGTACCGCCACTAGGTACAGTGCAAACTGCAAATCAGTTGGTAACCGTTCCACTCCTGCCACCCATTCCTCTAACCATGTTGCCAACTGCCAATAGAAATTACATGGCATGGGATGCCAGAAGTCGCCTAGTAGCCCCAGTAGCACTTGCCATTTGGGGTGCTATCCTGACTTTAGCTATGAAAGATATATGCAAGTTTACCTAAGATGGATCAAGAACACCCACGGAACATCTACAAGATGTGGCAGACGTATGTCAGGTGCACGAGATCACATCACAAAATGTAGCTCTAAGGCTTCCCACCACGTCTTTTAAAGGCAAGGCACTAGATTGCAACTGAACACTATCACCTAGCACTATTCACACCTAGGATGAGCTAAAAGATCCATTCTATGAGAGGTTCTCGAATGACGAAGATTGCTCTTCACTGTATTATCAACTATCTGTCATAAAACGAGCTCCCCAGGAGGCTATGATAGACTTCAATGCCCGATTCCACATGAATTGGAAGAGGATCCCTATTACTATATGCTTGAATTTTGAGTTGGTGTTCATATTTTATCTAAAGTCCATCAATTCTGACATTTCCATGATGATCAAGTCTTTGGGAGGAGCTACTCTACCAAATGCTTATGGTGTTGTCATCAAAGCCGAGAATCATTTGATAGATTGTGGAAAGTTTCCTCCTTGGCCTATTATGCCAATATTTCCTAAAATATCGATTCTTGCACAAGAGGTCGCGTCAACTAGCATGCTTGCAACTCCCTAGTCAATGTACACATATGTGGTAGCACCACAAAATGTTGCCTCTACATCCGGTTCTTCCAAAGATGAAATGAGTGATCTTAAAGAAATGTTGTGGACCATGGAAAATGACATAACCAATCTCAAGCGAAACCAATCAATGCCTCTGAAGCCTACCTATCAAAACTATCAAGGTGGTTGGTCCTCATATCAGTAGAATCAGTACCAAGGTGCATCTCACACTAATCCACTAGCTCCAACAGTCAGCCAAATGGTGTCAGTGCCTACTCCACTGACGAGTGCTTCACCAAGCTTGAGTAGGGAATTAACCATGGGGCAGAACAACCTCATTGATGACATCAATCCCTGGTGCTTCCCTTGCAGCAATGCGCATATGCTCCAGAACTATCTGTGTGGCAACTTACAACAAAAGGTGGCGGAGCAATGCAGCCAAGGTGTGGCAACAAATCACGAAGGTTATGTATATGCCTCACCACAAATGGAGAGTGTGATTCTCACTGTGCAAATGTAAGGGATATCTATAGAATAGGAATCTGACATCGCTCCTGATCACATGCTCTTCTCATGGATGGAGGATGAATAAACAGTGTTTGTTAATGATACGTCCATATCCAAAACACTGCAAGTGCAATCTAACTGTAACATGTGCTCAAAGAGGAGATTTACCGGTGAGTCAATTGTTCTGCATCTAGCCAACCCACAACTTAGAAGTGCTTCTGATCAGATTCTTGGCATTTCCACCATCCAGCTACCATATCAACCATAGAAGGAAATTATTATAACAAGAGCCAAGGAGTAGAGACCTCTGAGTTTTCCACCTTTTAATGTGGTAGAACAATTGAAGAAATCATTTGCTAATGTGTCTCTATGGGACATTCTAGCTATCCCAGAGTAGAAAATGCTATTATAGAAGGCACTTTAGGGAGAGGTCAGCATGACGCCAATAGAATAGTTAGCCAATGCAGAGGTTGTTAATCAACTACCGCTGGTTGAAGTCCTTATGAACAATACAAAAGAATCCCCTGTCGGAGTTAGAGATAAGTTGAAGCCCCAACCATTCTTCTTAATTCTCATTATAGGAAAGAAGTTATTGCACAATTCTATGATTGATTCTGGCGCTAGCACCATGGTTATAACTAAAAAAAGAGCTGAAGCTTTAGGACTCAGCTATGAACCTATGAAAATGGGAGTAATGGAGCTTGATGGGAACAAACTTGAAACCATAGGTGTCATCAAGGAACTTCTTTTAACTCTATTTGCTTTCCCTAGTATCACAGTGCCGCAAGATACTATGATCATAGATGTTTCTCCCATGTTCGGTCTCTGTCTATCCCAAGAATTTACTTCAAAAGTGGGTGGATACCTGTCCTTGGATTGGTCACATATGATTCTCAAAACCAAGCATGATGCAAAAATGGAGATAGAATCAAAGGCCTTGAATTATGAACATGTAGCAGATGAAGCCCTGATTAATTTTGAAGTCATGCATCTCTATCACCAAGAAAGAAATGTATTGCGTTGAATTACTAGAGGAGGAAAAGGTGAGCGGAGACCAGAATGACCAAGAGGATGCTCTATTAAGTGAATAGATGGATAGTGATCATTTTGGAAATTATCATGCTACAAGATTGGGCACCTATGTAATTTATGATGAAGACCAAGTGCTCTCGAAGGTTTCCAAAGAGTTTGAAGGTAGCCAAGCAAATGAGCTATGGATGTTGTACTTTGACGAAGCAAGGGGTAAAGTAGGCACTGGAGTGGGGATATGTTTAATATCCCCACAAAACAAGAAAATACTAAGGTCTTTCTGCTTCCATTTCGCTTGTTCAAATAATGAGGCCGAATATGAAGGATTAGTTCAAGGTTTAAGCCTTGCAGAGCGAATGGGCATTAAGAAATTAACGGTGTTCAAAGATTCTGAACTAGTAGTCAACCAAGTCCAAGGGATTTTCACAAGGAATGTCTGCATGAGATCCTATCAACACCGAGTCTAGGACCTAGTCAAGTGTTTTGAAGCATTCAACATCCAAATTATTCCCCAAGGACAAAATAGCGACATAGACCACATGGCTGTGATTGGTGCTTAGTTTGATTCTGCCTCTGACCTTATACATAACAAACATTTTATACGAGTACTAGTCCGACCCGTGATTCCTCATAATGATCAGAGTTGGCAGGTTTTTGAAAGTGATGAACACATCACCTCGTTCATCTAGCAGTCGGGGGAATTCGCTGATCAACTTCAACCAAAGATTGTCGAGGCTTATGAAGGACAAATTATGCAACTAAAATCTAACAAGCTTCCAAAAGGATTGGTTACTCTCGAAAAAAAATTCAATTGTGATGATGCAATGAATGATAGACGGAAGTTCATAGCAGAAAAAAGTGATTACATAGACCTTCGGGTTAGGAAAGATGTCTAGCACCATGATAAAGAAAGACTCATCAGTTTCTGTGAGAAATATGGAGTAGCTGTCTGGTCCTATGATGATTTGGAGGGATATGATCCTGATATCATTTAGCACACGATCGAGCTGATAGAAGGTGCAAAACTAGTTCGACAAAAGCAGAGGCCAGTAAACCCCAAAATTGAAGCGTTAATGGCACAAGAGCTAACCAAGCTAAGTGAGTCACACATTGTCTTCTTAATCAAGCATAGTACTTGGGTATCCAATCTGGTCCTAGTCTGAAAGAAGAATGGAGATATCCACTTATGTGTGGACTTACGAGACCTAAACAAAGCATCCCTGAAGAACCATTATCCATTGCCTTCTATGGAGTCAATCTTACAAATGGTAGCAGGATCAAATTTTTTTTCTCTACTGGACGACTTCTCCGATTACAATAAGATCTGAGTTAAGAAGGACCGAATCAGCACAAGACCATGTTCACTACAAAGTGGGGAACATTTTCATATGCTAAAATTCCTTTTGGTTTATCCAACATAGGGGAAACATTCCAGCGGGTGATGGACATCTCGATCAGTGAGCTAATCAATAATTTTATTCTAATTTATTTAGATGATCTTACTATGTTTTCTAAATCTAAGGATGATCATTTTGACCACTTAGAAATAGTTTTTCAAAAGTGCCAGGAATTCAGGGTTTCACTAAATCCAAAAAAATGTGTATTTGGAGTACCGCAAGGCAAGCTATTAGGAAATGTGGTATCCAAGGAAGGATTTTCAATCGACCTTGAACGGGTGAAAACTATCAAGGAACTTCCCCTTCTGGTGAATAAGAAAGGTGTTTAGTCCTTCCTGGGCAAGGAAAATTTTGTTAGCAATTTTATTTCTGACTTTGCGGGAATAATTAAGTCAATTACCCTGATACTTAAAAAGGATCAAGCATTCAAGTGGACGACTGAAGCTTGGGAAGCCTTTGAAAAAGTCAAGGATGCTATTTCCACAGCTCCGGTAATGGTTAATCCCGATTTATCTAAGAATTTTATAATGTATGCATTCAGGAGCAAGTCTAGTATTGCTAATGTCTTAACCCACAAGGATGATGAAGGAAAGGGAGAACATCCAGTGGCATTCTACTCCTAGACCCTAGAAGAATATGAGAAGAACTATAATTTTATCGAAAGAAAAGCCTTTGCAATAGTGAAGAGACTTAAAAAGTTCTGCCATCTAATTTCCTACAACAAAGTGTTTGTTTATGTCGCACATTCCAGCGTGTGCGAATATATCATGGAGGGAGAAATCACATAAAAAAGAGCTAATTGGATCACCAAGATCCTTGAATATGAAGTTGAGGTCAAACCCACTAAAACTGTAAGAGGAAGAGGACTGTGCAAATACATGGCACAGAACGAGGAGATACCCACCAAAGGAGAGCAACCAGAGCTTGTTTTGATAAATGAGCCAGAATCGGAGGGTCACTGGCTGACAGATAGAATAAGGTTTATGCAAACAGGAAAGTATTTTCCAGGTCTCTCCTCCCAAAAGAGGAGATACTACCGTCTACAAAATTGTGGATATGTGCTAGTGGAGGGGGTCCTTTTCAAAAGGAATTTCAATGGTCTCCTCCTACGATGCATTACATCAGAGCAAGTGAAGAGAATCCTTGACACGTTCCACAACAGCACTGCGGGAGAACACTTCTTCGCTAAGACCACCACCACCAAAATCATGTACGCAGGTTACTATTGGCCTACACTTTTCAACAACTCCCACTCTTTGGTAAAATCTTGCAAAAAATGCTAGTTCTTTACTGAAAAAAGGAAGAATTCCCCAATGCCTCTCAAGCCTATAGTGGTAGATGAACCATTCATACAATGGGGCTTGGACTTCATCAGGATGATTAATCCTACTTTTAGTGCTGAAAACAAGTGGATTCTGACTGCCACATATTACTTCACAAGATGGACGAAGGTTGTTCCGCTTAAGAATGCAATAGAGATAGAGATAGTGGATTTCCTTGAAGACCTAGTGACAAGGTTTGGTCCTCCAAAGACTATCATTTCCAATAATTCCAGAGCTTTTCTAGGTGAAAAGGTATGTCACTTTGCATTAGCAAATGGCATATTCCTTAAGACATCATCAAATTATTACCCACAGGGAAACGGCCTAGCAGAGTCAATAAACAAGAACCTAGTCTAACTCCTTAGAAGAATTGGTTCAGAACACCAGAGAGAATGGCATAAAAACTTTCGAGTGACAGTTTGGTCAAACCGCATAACACCTAAGCAACTCCTTAAGAATTCACCTTACGAGTTGGTATACGGGAAAGAGGCACTGTTACCTATATCTAGGGAGATTCCAGCACTCCAACTATTGAAATCCCTTGAGATAGAATTAAAATGGCGCCAAGGAGGTTCGGCTTGCCGAACTATTAGAAGTACAATAAAAAATGGAGAATTCCCTAATAGCCATGACAAACTACCAACAAGTGGTCAAACGATGGTTTGACAAGAAGGCTTCTGACCAAGGCCTAAAGTGCAGAGACTTAGTACTTAAATATGATAAAAGGGCTACTAAGCTAGGTCAACATGGTAAATTTGATAGCCTATTGGAGGGCCCCTTTAAAATCATTCGGTGCAAGGAACATAATGCTTTTGAGTTAGAAAGTATGGAATAGGAACCCTTAGGAATCTCAGTCAATGAGATTTATCTTAAGTTGTTCCATTAAGTGTCGAGTTCTATTTTGTACATATGTGAATAATGCTTTTATTTTATTTCCCTTTGTGTTGGCTGGTTTTTTTTTGAATTGGTTCGTGTTTCTACGGAAATAACCCATAATTGCAAAGGATAGAGCAACAGAATTGCTTTACATGTAAAACACACCCATGTGCAAAGAAAATGAACACATATGCTAATAAAAGGGCCCATAAAATAGAAATGTAGAATGAAAGAAAGAGCCATGGATTTGCATATAGATATATGTCAATTTATATATATTCTTTGGTTTTTACATTGCAAAATGGTTGAGAAGGCCATAATCCAAAATGTATATGACTATACGAGCTATTCTTTCATATATGCTATATTTTTATCCTTTTTCAGGCTTATATACAAAATTGTAAAGCAGGTGGCATATTCAACAATAAAAAATAAAGAAACTAGGGGAATTTTATCCAGGAACAGGGAGGAATTTTATCCAAGAGCACAGGAGGCAACAATTGATGCATCTATGGTAGCATCTATCGCTTCTTCTACGATGGTGCCTACCGCGTCTTCGTTAGCAGGTTCTTCGACAGCAGTTAAGCAAATTCATTTGGCACAACCACCATTGGCAGGGGGAACACCAGGTTCCTGAAGTTGGTATACCAATCGACACCATAGAATGGTATTACATTGTAGCTGCAGAATACAAAGTGCAAAGCCTGGGTAACCCTCTGCCAATGCTCATCGCATGTGTGAAGATGAAATCCATTAAAAAATGACAGCCATACAACTACCGCTTCTTCCTCAATGTAGTGACGGAGGTCACTAGTTGTTGGCCAACCTACCCCATATGCAGTGTGAGTGACAATCTCACTTAGGCCATTCAGGTACTTTCTTGGAAAAATTTCCTTGACCAACTTCAGAGTTAAAGGCCTAGGGATACTAATGTCTAACAATGATGCTACAAAATGTGAGCAGATATAAGTATTCACATGATATTTGTCCTCGTACTCTATACAATCCCTACCCAGAACCCATTTTATGGCTACCAAAACCAAGGAGTGTTTATTCTTGGTCATTCTCTTCAATCACCTAGTGGAAATCTCCCCTAGAAAAGTTGTCTGTGACTTATAAGAGGTTAAGCTAATAAGACTATCCATGATACTGACACTATGCTTCTACCTTCTAACCAACACTGAAACTTTCCTACCACCTAGCCTATGAGAAAACTTGCTTAGGATTGCACCAATGACCTATTGTTAAAATTGCTCAAATGCTAAGTGTGATTTCCTCACTACTTAGCGACCTATTTATAGAAAAAATGAAAGGAAGCATGCTAATCCATTTTGAGAAAATGTGATGATAACCAAGTGCCAACTTGAAAGGCATGCCAATGTTTTCTCACATTTTTGGACCAGTTGCATCTGCAGAGGTACGGTTCAATGTGTGCTATATTAATAAGAGCTAGTTAATTAGCTTTAAAAATTTGGTGCTCATTAGCAGTAAGCTGCACGACCGTAGGCTATTGTGTCATCTCACAGGCGTTTCCTAGAGCCCAATCATTCTCTTTGGCTTAATCATTCCATCTAGGATATTAATTGCCAGCACATACTAATGCAAGGTTAGAAGGAAAATTGTCAGCTCAAGTTTCAAGGGAATCACAACATATCACATAGTTGCCAACCGCAATAATGAATTCTTGCCGCCTTGAAATGGCAAGTAATTCATTTTGCACAAACCAATAAATTAATGGTACATGCCGAATTAAATGAAAAAAGCATGCTTTCCTCTACCACCTTGAGAAAAGATAGCCAAATATTGCATGAAAAGGTTTAAGGTTCAAAGTCTTTTCAAATACACCAAAGCTTAAGGTGTAGAGAATTTTTTAGCATATCCAGAGCCCGATAGAATTTACAAAAATTTTATAACCTGCAGGAGTTTTCATCTGAAGAAAAATGTCAGAGAGTTCATCACAACAAATGCAAGAGGAGATTGGCTAGGAGTTGTTTACAGACATACGGTCATCAGAGGATGTGTATATCTATGATGATTTAACATATTCTATGCTTGGTATACCAAGTAGGATGAAGAGGGTGTATACGATAGAGCTGAGTAGGCCCAAAGGTTGTAGAAACAAGAAAAGGGTTGAGGAGAAATGGGATAATATTTATGATCCACGACTCGCAAAAGACCCTAAATCCTTAAGAGAAGCAGCCTGTGCAAGGTTGATGGCACCAAAGGCGGACACATCTACAACAAGAAAGGTTTGGTACAATGGTTTTTTACAATACATGGTCCCGTTGGTACATTACTGTCTGGAGATAGTTGACGTTTCCATTCAGCGTTATAACCCTAGCACCTGCTACATCGAGGGCCAAAACTTAAGAATTCACATTAGCCCATAGGCCATCTAGAATATGCTATGCATCCCGGACCCAAGTAAAAGAAGAGAGAAAATTGAGTCCTTTTACCCAGGTAAAGGAGAAAGAACATGGAAGGAGATGAAAAAGAACTCAGATTTCTTGTTGGAGGAGATTGGTAAGAAAGGAGTCCCAGGTGCTAAACTACCAAGTATTCCATTGTCGTACGGTTCATTTCATGAGGATATGTAGGATGCCATGTCAATGCTAGCTTTTGTGTGCGGCTAAGACTCTAATGAGATGGTGGAAACATTTCAACTGGGACCGGCTTTCCAATTCCGCAAACAACACGATGCCTTCTGGTATGATTTCACTCAGTTCATGGTAGATGAAATGATATGACAAATAAAAAATTACCCAGTGGAGGGAAAGTTTAGATTTATCTCCTTCCTGGTTCACATGTTCCTACATCAAAACCCTGATTTCTTTGGCAGGTATTTTGAATTATCAATTTTTGATGAACGGGGGAGGAGGAAGCCAATATCCACATGGACGCCCTTTCTTTCCATGTCATATGATTATTATGCATTTTTGGATTATTTTATAACTATGGTCTTGCATGATTTACAAGGTGAAGGTGACATAATCTGACTCGATATGGATCAGACTGGATATATGCAGAGTTTCACTCCCGCTTGTGACTCATTCTTAGAAACACATTTCACAATTCTCTAGATGCGGGGCTTCACTGGTCAACCCTTACTTCTCTCAGCCTACGTCACATATAGGGTGCTTTTGCTTGAAATGTATAGGTAGGTTTGTATCATTGATTTTACCTTCTACAGCATCAAAAGTGTCAAGAGAAAAGGATTCTTCGCTTGTCTGAAAAATTTCAAAACGGTGACTCTGTTAAAGAAACAATCGAATCAGTTACTGTAGGATAAAATGGCTCATTTAGGGTTGGTTTTGGTAAGTGACAAATGGGATTACAACCCTTTCAATGACCTTCTGGACCTGCACATGAAAGTTATGCATTTTCCCCAATCTTATTGGGAAAAATGACGTAACCTACGGGTAGACAATGATGAAAATTTTGTTGAATTGGCGCATATTCCCATGAAAGATAACAGAGAGCCATGGCACAAGTTCTACTTTGCTATGGTAGTGGCCAAAGATAATGTCCACATGGAATGCACCATATACAACAAGTTGTGGAAGGATGAGGAATGGACTGATGAAAAGATAAAAGCTTTCTAGAATTATCGCCAGGAGATAGGGCAATTGGATGCCCCTTATGAGAGTTTGAAGGAGGACAAGCAATTTGAAAAATAGTGGGATGATGACCACCCCAGCCCAGACTCTAGCATTAATAGGAGGGTGATCCAATAATAGTGGTTTACAATTTTTGGCCAAACTGGACACTAGAATTATTATTTTTAACTAAATATTCACATTCGGGCACCTATAGCGGCTAAACTGTGAGGAATTTGAAGATGGTGCAAACTAGAGTCTCATCAAATTTTGTCTATAGACTCTAAAAATATTTTTTTCAAAATTTTTGGAATCAAATTTCACTTCTTTTTCCATCTCCCACGAAAATTGATTTTTTTCAGAAAATAACATTTTTAAAAAGTGACGCACACTGTATAACGCATAACTTTTTTTCCATGAAGGATAAAATTATAATTCTTTCAAATTTAGATTTGTAACTCTGATATCTAGTGCTTCCAATTTGGTTAGATAGTTTTTATTGAATATTTTTTCCTTAATCAAGTTTCAAAGTCAAGCGAATTACAATTTGAACCGCGGAGACCATTATATGGCATTAACTTTTTTTGTATATGTCAAAATTTTTTTTTATTTTTGTTGGATCAAGGACTTCAGATGCAGTGCACTCATATTTTCAATTTTTTTTTTGATAATCTTCTATTTTTCCACATGTGAAGAACAAAAGAAATTCATTTTAGATGAAAACCTATGTTTAATAAAACTTAAAAAAGAAACAAATACATAACAAAACCAGAAACATATTAAAATTATGTTAAATGGATAGCTTGTTCTGAGGAATACCATAATCATTTCAAATAAATTTTAAAATGAATTCATTTGATCCCCCAAAAGCTAAATCAAAAGTGATTTTTTATCAGCATTTTGATAGGTGTAAAGGAGACGATTTATAGGTATGGTTTAAAACTAGCAAGGTTCTATCCAAGGGGGTTTGGTCTAAGGTGATTTGATCAAACCCTCTTCAATTGGAATCCTTAAAATGGAACTTTTTAAGGCTTAAATCATTATATTTTCTAAAAATATGTGATTTCAGCTAAAATTCGTTCCTCTCAGGAATTGTAAACCACTATTATGACAGTACTCAGGAGCGATGACCCAGAGGATGAGTTAGAAGAGCAAGAAGAGGAAGCGACAACTTTTGCGTCCTCCGTGCTCGAAGGAGAAAGGCTCTAGACAACCCACCTATGTGGCCATAAATGTGCATTTTAATATATTAAGGGCTTCACATACACTCACTTGGTCCGCTAAGGAAGCTAGGGTCTCACAACAACAAATGGTAATAACTGCCGAGGCTCGAGAGACCTCGCCTGCAAAATGACAGTGTATAGAGACCATTACAGAGAAGGTTCGCAAGAACCCACTGGAAGACAAGTGCTTGCAGCTAGCCAGGAGCCTAAGGCTGAGGAAGAGTCGCTAATGATTCTAGAGCCGCAATCGACCAGTCAAACAGGTAAAATTTGCTCCTTCCCTTGCTTCTCATTGCTTGGTATCTATCCCTGCCTTAGTGGCAATCCCTGCCATGAGTACTGACCCTCTGTTTCCTACTTTTAATCCAACACATGCAGGAGGTTTCACCCACTTCTCACAGATGACCCCACCTTGCTTTACTCCTTCACAAACCTTTACACTAGCTACTACCACTCAGGCTCTCCTTGCCTCGCTTTCTAAAGGTGTTCCCTCAAGGGGTACCCCTTCTTCCACTATTACTGTGGATCCTCTTCCATCACAACAAGTTGACTCTGCAATGAAAAATCCTTCACCATTCCAGCCTATGAGTCCTACAGTCGATTCACCAATTGAGTCATGGCAAGTGGCTAGCCCTTCTACTAGTCCTCAAACCAAGCTTTGGAATGTGTCTCACTTCTCCTCACAAACTATCACTCTTCAGAAAAAATAAATGCTTGCACCTATCAGGGTTACCTATCCATATGCCCTACCTTCTGGTGCTCCTTTCGTAGGCGGACTAGTTTCATTGCTAGCCGAATTTATGGCATAGATTGATTATGGAAAGGAAGCACATGCAAGTAGAATGAAAAAGCACAAGGAAAATGATGAAAATGCTTCTGCTGAGCCAAAAATATAGACTCTTTATGATGAGACCTAACAAGAGCTGAAGTTTGCAACCATGTACCTGAGAGTAACCAAGCCTCAGCGAGAGATACACCCAGAAGATTATGAAATATATGTGGTAGGGCTTGACATGAAGGTGGCCCGACCATAGGATAAGGTTGAGATTATGGAGGAAACACAACAGGTGGTCACCTCTAACTTCCTTAAAACTGGTCGCCAACTAAAGAAAAAGGATGAGCAGTTGAAAGCGGTAAGGGAGAGAGTTAGTTTTTTGGAGAAAAAAAGAAATCCCTGGAGGTGGATGTTGCACGCAAGACAAAAAGGGTGCTAGTAGAAAAGGATGAAAAAAAGACTTCAGGGTGAGTTTGCAAAGATTCAGACTATTGACCCTGCCATGGTAAAAGAGCTAGAGGCTAAGAATCAGGAGGTGGAGCAGAATTTGTGGCTAAAGAATGAAGAGTTGGAGAGACTTCGCCTTGAGTATAGTCAAGGAATGGCACAAAGGAATGAGGCTTTGGAGAACCAACAAGCTTAATATGATTAGAAGATACAAGAAAAGGAGGCTGAATTAAAGGGCCTAAAAGCTCAATTAGAAGAAGAGCTCTAATAGACAAAGTCCTCTTTGGACATGCAATTAGCAAATCACTCCCGAGCCAAGGAGAATTGGAATAAAGAAATGAGCAGCTCTGCAGAGCAACTAGCATCTGAGAAAAAGAAAAGGGCAGAGTTGGCTAAGGCCATTGACTCAAAGGATGCGAAGATCGCTTCTCTTACAAGCTCTCTCCTATATTCTCCTACACAGCCAGAAATTATTCCGTTGGTTAGGAAATTGTACATCTATCACTGGGAAAAGATTAATTTTTTTTCCTAGCATTGCAGCCTACCCCACAATTCATCACCAAGGGATCAAAGTCAAGCTAGGAGGCTCATGATATGATTGAGAAGTTGCCATAGTTTATCTTGGAGAAGGTTCCGGAAGCAAAAGATCTGCTCACTGAGCTATACTCGGTCTCTGATGAAAACCTCACCAGGGCAGGAATTTAGGATCGAGATGCTACTACTCAAATGGAAAATAAGTTTATCCATTGCCACTCTTCCTTTCAGTACACTAAAGCAGTTGCAAATACTCTAAGCAAGACACTGGACAACATACGAGAGAGTCTCTCTAGGTTAAACAAGATGGGTTTGCCATCTCTATTCCTGGAAAATGGATTCATTGCTATGGCTGAGCAGTTTGTAGAAAGAATAGAAGAGAAGGAAAATGATCCAGAGAATTTCAGGAATTTTAGTCATCCTCCCACCGCAACTGACATTGAGGGAGTTATTCATCCACTTGCACAACTACTATTTTATTGTGAAGCAAGGGCTAGTTTACCTAATGCACTACCTCATAAAGAAACTATTGATCTAAGTGGAGCACAAGAGAATTTGTGCAACATGGTAAGGCCATCTGAGGATGAGTGGTTGCCTCTACAAGTAGCTCTTTCCAATCTTTGACTCCGTTATCTAGTGAAATGGCCCTTTGGTCTGTAAACTAGAGAAATTTTGGGTTCTCCGTTCCTCAAGAAAAACACCCCTGATAGTCTCCAAAAGCTATTAATAAGTATTTAATGAGCTCCCTTCAGGTGTATTTTCCTCTATGTATCGGCCTGTGCATCACAAGTAATCAACTTGGCCTTTTATCTAAAGTCTTCTCTTCTGCTCCACGTGTCTACTCTTCGCAACCCAGAGGTTTTTTTTCCTTTCGCATCTCAGGAACCCTCTCTATACTTCCACGTGACGTGGCTGCGAGCTATTTTTTATCATTCTTTCTTGCTGCCTCATCAGGCTTCACTCGAGTGCCACGAAGCCCTCATTCCCAAAGAGTTTGGTGGTCCCCACAATTTTTATCTGTGGTGTACTCTTGCTATGTGTCTACTCTTCACAAATCTTTCAGCATGGAGATGAAGTAATGACCATGGGCGGCAAAATGATGCCACGTGTCTCTTTTGTGCCCAACCAATAATCATTTCCTCCACTATTGGATAGTGCTCTGCCCATTCAACATGTGTAGCCTTGGCACAAGGCTTCAGCGGTGAGAGATGAAGGTTCACATGGGCAGCGAAATGTTGCCACGTGCCTAATCAATGAATCCTATATTTGGGCGATCAACCAAGTGAACCGAATGTTGCGATTTGCCATTGCTTGTCATAATCATTTGCGTGGGATGGTGACACTTATCTGATTAACCTTTCCAGGACCACCGTCATCATTTGCAAAAGATGAACCTATGTCTAGAATGACCAGATGCTTGGTTTTGAATTGTTTTTGTTGCAACGACTTGGGGGGAATATTCTTATTTCTGCATCATTGCCAGGGGATAGCGAAATATTTTATGTTGCTACTCTTCGAAGCAGTGGGGGTTTTTTCTGCTATATATACTTTTCTATGTTGTGAGAAAAGGGTCCAAAATTTTGAGGAAACACTGGTTCTGGTTAAAGACTCCATGCCTCTATTATTGTTTTATTTTATTGCAAAAGACTTTTAGAATGCACCAATTTTTTGGCATTTCTATTCTTTTATGCAATTTGATTAAATTGTAAACTGTGCTTTTATTGTCTATACATTTCATTTGACAACTTCGATATATACTAAATGCAAGTTTACTGGTCTAGATCATGTCTAATGACTCTTCTTGGCAGTAGGAATGTATGCAATGTTATTTTATGTCAATGAATGGATTGTCTATACTATAATCTTCAGTTTGCACTCTTCTAGAACACTACAAACACCAATCAGGCCCTTAGATCTATGATTTATCATGCCTATCATTAAGTCTTGGTGCATCGCCTTAGGTTAGACTTTATTTTATCTATTTCCTTTTCCCTTTCCAAACCCCCATTATAGAAGAATTCGGCTTTTCTAAAAACCAAGAGATCACTTAGTTTAGCACAAAAGGTCCTCCATAAGCTAAGTTTTCCATTACCTTGTCAATTTTTGGCATCAATAGATACTGTGGTATCGGGTTTGTTGATTAAATGTTTCTAGTTGTTTAGAATCAACTACTTGTGACTGGGTATATCAAACTGAAAAATGACACCAACAACCATCATTGACAATGTATGCACATGTGGCATTGACAACTCATTGGGTTGATGATTCAATACTATTATGATGTCGGTATTTTGGTAAAAGTCCTTGGCAGTGAATTCTAAGGAATTATGATGTTTTGTATAAATGTGCTGGACCCCAAGCAATTATTTTGTTTTGGAAAGTATTCGAAAACACTTGAAGCTCGATTAGAGTAAAATTCATTTTTTGTTGGTTCTTTTTGGAACCCTACCCACCATGGTTATTCTGGTATCTATAATTCCTTTTAGCTTTCTAGTCGTTATGCTATGGATATGTAAGTTTAGCTCACTATATGAGCTAGGATGAGAATGGTCAGGCATATGGAATGGCATGAGCTGAAGTGACTATGGATGTTGGCAAAGGAAGCGTTAGTGAAAGACGGTTAAGAATGGTGTCTACTAGTTGGACGGTTATGAAATCATTTGACAGGTTTTTGAGGTATTTTTTCCGTTGGTTTTTCACCATAAACAGGTAAGGCATTTCTATCACTTACGGGATTTCAAACAATTGATTAAGTAGGTTATTGAGAATTTTTTCAATGAATAAAATTGGTTTGAAAATGCTTTTGATAAGGTTTTTGTTAAAGAGCTTAATCTTTTGTTGATTACGTTTAAACTCGTTAGGGTTTCTAGATGACAATACTCGACTGTAACTGAATAGTTTCATTGTGGTGATACTTTTAATTTTTGTTAAAGGGTTTGTTTGAAGAGGGATTATTTAGGGTTTTCCATTTAAACCCTAACCCAAGTTGGTTTACAGTTACATAAATTGCTTTCAGAGGTTATTATTCGCAGTGTCTCTAAAATATGGCTTTAAGGAATTTTTTTGGGTTACCTGGAAGAAGAATATGATGTTTCAGACATATTGTACAAAAGTTGTATTGCATTGAAAATATTTTATAGTAATTCTCAAATTATTGTATTTAAGGAATATGTTGTCATTCTCATACAACATTCTTCAATGTGCTTATTGAAAATATTTATGGTCTTCTATTGAAATTCTAGGATTTTAAATTGCACTTCTAGGGTTCTAATAGAATACTATAACTGTTTTGCATTGTAAAGGAGTTAGTGCTCCTGTATCTTATGAAGTTGGTGCTTCTTAATTTTTGTGGAGTTGGTGCTCCTGAACTTTGTGGAGTTGGTGCTCCTGAACTTTAAATATTTGGTGCTCTAAGTGAATAAAGAGAAATATTTTTTCGAGTGGTTTTTATTCCCCAAGAGGGTTTTCCACTCAAGACATATAATGTGTTATGTGATAGTTTTATGTGTGTGATTTTTCTTATCTATATGATTTTAATGTGTCATCAAATGCATTGAATGGCTGTTAATCATCATTATTTCATATCTGCCAATGTTTATGTCAAATTTCATGCATAAAAGGTTTTGATTTATTGTGAGCTCTGATACATATGAAAGTGTTAAGTTCCACCTTTGTTAATGTTTTATGTTTAATTCATAGTTCATTGAAATAAAAATACTATTCATGCATAAGTCAATTTTTTTCTTTGAACTGTCATTTGGTATTTTTGATTTAAAAGTCGAGTTTGCTTCAAAAACTGTCATTTGTCTTCTTGGTTCAAAAGAAAACATAAATTCTTGGTTTTGAAATTTTTTGTGACTTTCATAAATTACTGATTCACCCCCCCTCTTAGTGATTTTAGTTTTCCAACAGTTTGGATAACATTGTATCATAAGAAATGGTAGACAAGTTAAATTTGGAAAGGTTACCTCATGAGAATGCCTGTTATGTTTGTTGGTTGAATGGTGAACATTCTCTTTTGGTTAAGGAGTGAGCATTTGTAGAATTTCAGATTGGTGGCTATAGAGATAGGCTTCTATGTGATGTGGTACCTATGAGTATGTCATTTGTTGTTAGGTATACCATGGAATTATGGGAGGTATACCCTATATGATGGAAGGCATAATACATATCAGATTGAGAAGGATGGGGTTTCATTCACATTGAATCCATTGATGGAAAATTAAGGACTAAAACAACAAGGGTAATTATGTGTGGTAAGAAAGAATGTGTGCAAGTGGAGGATGAAGCGGAGATAGAGGTTGAAGCCACTTCAAGGATGGAAGATGTCAAGACAACAATGTTGGTAGAAAGAAAAGAGGAAGAGATGGTGATAAAATCTGAGACAGAGGAAGAACTCCTTGTGAAGATGCAAGAAGAGTTAAGAAGACATGATGAGGGTTTACAAGAGATGATGCTTTTTCCATTGATGGGACAAGAAGTATGTGAACCCAATAGTACAAAGGTTTGTGGATCAGATGAGACAGGGATCCTTGGGGTATAGACCCTAATAAGTGGGAAAGGTGAGGTAAGTGGGAGTGAGTTGTTAGAGGAAAGGCAAGAATGGCCTAGAGAGGTCATAGTGGGAGAGGTAGCATGTCCATTGATTGGACAAGAGGTTGAAAGGCAATCATATTTTACCATGATAGAGGTCTATAAGTCTGATTGCACAGAGGTTCCAAGAGCAAAGGATCTGAAAGTAGATGTGAAGATAGAAAGAGAAGTGAGAGTGGATGTTTGGTCAAAGCAAGTGAGTGAGTTCAAGCATGCAACAGAAATGATGAAGAAGACAATCCAATGTAAATGTTTATTAGCAGGTACAAAGTTTGAGGATGAGTTTGAGCATGTACATGATGAGAAGGTGGAAGGAAGATACATTTTTCTTATTGTGTTTGTGATTGCAAGGAGGAGTAAACTAAGGGTCAAGATGAAGATACATTTCAAGGAACCCGATCTATACCACTTATAGTTATTTGTGATTGTAGGTGATGATGAAGATACTTTTCTTTTTGCAGGTTCTTTACTCTTTTCTACCTCAAGGGACTTGAGTTTCTTTTTCAAGGGGAGTTTCATGTTTGAGCACCATGTTGCATTCAAGCCTCCATGAGGCCAATTTGTAAATAAGTGGTTAAGGAGTGCTTAGGGGTCATTCAATAAGGTCTTTCAAGACCATTATAATGGATTTAAGTCATTTGATGGGGGTTGGGATAGGTTATGTATCCAATTTGCAAAATATTGAAAATGTTGTCAAATGAGGTCCAAAATAGGGTTTAGGTGTTTTTTCATTAGAATAAGGTCATAATAGACCACTTATGATGTAAATTGAGTCTATTGAGTTCATTTTGTAAAATTTGAATAGACTGTAAAAGTGTCAAATGTTGAAAATTTGGAAAATTACAAAATTAGAACAATAAGAATATGAAGGGTCAAGAGTCATGTAGAAGTTGTTGAGTCAGTTGTAGGCAGCTGAAACAAGTTGGAAAAGGAATAAATAGCCTCAATGCATCATTGTAAGGGTGTGGTGGAAGATAAATTTAAAGTTTGAAATGTTGAAACCTTCTATTTCTCTATTTTCCACGCCTTTATTCCTGTTCTGATGCTCTGTACAGAATGAACTGACCTATCCATGTTCTGAGACTAATTGGATATGATATTGTTGTGAGTCTACTTTGTTTTTCAATTCATTTCATTCATTTTCACTAAATATGGAAGAAGATATTGCATTTTTATTATAGACAAGTATGAAACACTCCTAGGGTAAATAATGGGTTAACAAAATTATGGATCTCTTAATCTAATTGGTGGAAAAATATAAAATCTTGTAGAATGTTTCATTTCTATGTGTAATCTCATTACCCAAGATTGTAGGTTGTGAATATTTGGTCTGCTAATGTTAACTTGATGCCCTAGGGTCTGAATTTCTTGTGTTTTAGTGGGTCAATGACAGAGAATAGTAAAGTTTGAATGTTTTTCTTTATGAGTTGGGTTTTATCATGGGTAAGAACAATTGAATGATGCTAAGAGGCTTGGAAAACATTTTTTATTTCAGGTGTATCAAATACCATGAAGTTTGAATCTTTTTTCTTTACTGCCCTATTCTGGCAGTATTGACAGTCATAGTTAAGTTTGTATTCAATATGGTTTTGGAGTCTTTTCATGGAATAGGGTTGGACCCCTTTGAAGGTCATTTGATAAAGTGTATTGAATTTAATTGAAGCCATGTTGGAGGTCTAAGATTCCATTTAGATGTTGTAAGTCAAGTTGACAGAGATGAATAGTCTTAAGAAGCTTATTTAGGCCCATTTGTTTAATGCCAGTCAAATTCAATGAGTGTTGTTACAAAACAAAGATATCTACATTTTTTGATATCTTTTAGAAGGTCCAAAAAAGGTACTCAAATGTGTGACTACAGTTGGTGTATTGTGTCTAACCCGGGAATTAGTGATGACAGACCCTAGGTGAAGGGCTACAAAGTTATGGTGCAAATTATGAAGCAAAGACCTATTGTTGAAATGTCCAGGTTACTAACAAGGTTTTGCATGGAATAATTTGTTTTCCTTATGGAATGTCCAATCAAAGTTCAGATAAGGACTTGTGTTGTTGTTTTCTTATATTGAGTGTTTGTAATAATGTCTCCAAGAATTCCTAAGAGCATGGGTTATACAAAGATTTCCTTGAGATATTTTTAAGGATTTGTGAGATGTGTTTTGTGTCTTCTTAGCACTGCATCAGAAATAAACATCCCTCTATTTTCCCTAATGATGGGTATGGACACCACATGATACAAACCAAGATACCACAACCTACACCTCTCATCACTTGTCAACTGATCTCTCAAATGATAGGTCTTTGGTGGTCATGACTCTTGGGTATAAATCGGATCTAGATGAACTTGGCACCAACATGACAATCACTGTGTCAGTCTATTTTACACATGTCATTGAAACAAGTCAAGCTTAACCTAGGACAACCTACTCAATAGTCAATTGTGTCACTTAAATTATCTTGCATCACATTTCAACAATTGCATCACACTATTTGCAAATGTGTCATTTCTAGGAAGTTGCAGCTTATCCCTTTGCGATTGCACACAATGATAGTCAAATGAGTCACGAAAACATAGGCATGGTTAACCAACCCATGAATGCATTGCATTTTAACAATTGTGTCACAAAAAATTAGAAACCTAATCTAGCCCTGGAACACCTACTTCAATTGTGTCATTTCACAGTCAGATGCGTTGAACATGATAGCATTTGTGGCTATCACGAAGCGATGCAGCTAACTATTAAAATTTTATCCTACCTAAAAATGCATGAAAATAAAAAATGACAAAATGGGTTGAAAGAGCCTTATCGGATCTCCTACACCCTCTGTCCATCTAAATGTACGAACTCTGTAAGAACAGTGATCACGATGGGTAACTCACTCCATCTTCACTTAGAGCTCTAGTTTCAAAGTTTAAAAGTGTAAAATGAACCTAGAAATGCCAAATTCTTATTTATAACCCCCCACAATAAATAGGGTTTTCACCTAAGGGTTTATAGCTAGACACATCCTTTTGCATGTTTGAACATAACTTTGGCTGCCCTAAACTTGTTGAAATTCAAAACTGACTTCGCCATCGCTTTTCTAGCTAAAAAATTGACTTTTCAGGGCAATTTTTAATTTTTTTGAAAAATTTGTAAAATTATTCTGATGGGGCATAACCTTATCCTACTATCATTGGGGCATGTTTTGATTGATTTTCTTTGACACAACGTGATGAACAACATTATATCAAAGAGGGGAAAAATGTAGACACTAAAAATTGTCTTAGGCCTGTGACCCTTAATTTCGTTCATCTTCATTTCTCATAATTAAATAATGTTAATTATTTAATAATTTTCTAAAGCCATATGTCCTCTATTAATTAAATAACTTTAATTATTTAATTAATTCATTCTTACCTTTATTCTTCCTTGATTAATTAAACAAATATTATTTATTTAGTTACGTCACTAATTAAATCTATTTTCTCTCTAAAATTAAATAAACCATTATTTAATTAATTCCTATGACACTTTCAACTATAATTAAATAATCATTTTAATTATTTAATTATTCCTTAACCTATTTTCTCTAATATTAAATAAATCTTTATTTATTTAATTTAATCCCAAAATATTGAATGTCGAATTGAAATCATTTAATTCAAAAGGATTTATTCTTATCATATTCCTCTATAATTAGATAATCTCTTTGTTATCTAATTAGTCATTTATCACTTAAGTCTAGATAAAATTTGATCATTTAGTTATCTGGTGAGATAATATCTGATTATCTCTAATGAATAGTCTTTCTTTGTTGATCACTTTGTCAATATTATCTTCTACATGCAATCTTTATCCTTCTATGTCTCAACTAATTTCCACCAATGATTAAATTATTATTTAGTTTAATCTCCACCATTCATGCTTTATCACTTACAATAATTTAACCCTAACCCTATTGCATGTCACATCTTTTAATCTTAATCATCAATTTATCTTCCAATCTCAGCCTGTCATTCAAATATCATATTTTCTATAAATTGGGTTTACCTCTACCATTTTTACTCCGTCCTGAAATCTTATGAGTTTTGGAAGCAAGTTTAGAAATCTTCAATATTTTTCTATTATCATTTTCATGAGGCCATATTTACATACTTAATTAAAATATGAGGGAAAGTACTATACTATAGCAAAATGGAGAAGTGTAATGGAGGTGATTCATGGAATTGCATGTGTGTTTGGTGATATCTTTCATTTATGCATGTTTTGTCTTCCATTGTTCTTTGTTATTAGCTTGGGTTTAGTTTGATTTACGCTTGTATTGCTAATCTTGGAATTTTCCCTGTGCTACAAAAAATACACAAATACAATGTTCCTACCTTTTCACCTTCAACTACTACTAATGTGCCTTTAGTGACCTTCCATACTTTTTCTGTAAAGGTAACCTTCACTACCCAGTTATCCTATAGAGATTAAATTTCTTCTCAAATTTGGAACATGTATTACCTTCTATAGCAACCATTCATTTCCATTCTGCAACTTGATTTTTATTTTTCCTTTTCCAACAATTTGGCAGGGTTCATCATCACCCAAATATACCTATCCAAAATCACCTTAAACATAATCTACAAAATATTTCCTATGGGGTGTGGCATGAAATGAAGCCCCTAAATCTATTACCTAGGAATCATTAACATTATCTAAACATAGATTTAAAGCATCCTGGAATTTATTACTTGCAACATTAGCTTCCTTACTATCATCATGTTTTTCATCTCCTTTTTTTCCTTTTCAAGATCAACAATCCTTCTTCAAGTGTCCTATCTTTCCACAATGCCATCAATCTATTTTTCCTCTGGATTTAGATCTACCTTTCTTTGACTTCCCTTGTGACTTCCCATGGTTTTTTGGGTTTTTTCCTTTCTCCTTTTTTCTTCCCCTATTCTCTACATTCAAAGAAAATTACCTAATGTTGAAGTCTCACCTATGCTTTTCCATCACATTTCCTCACTAAAATAACACCAACAACATCATCAAATATCAATGTATTTGAACCAGAGATAGAGTTACTTACAACCATTACTAATCTATTCCAACTTTCTAGAAAATAAAATAAAACCAAGAGAGCCCTCACCTCTTCATCAAAATTAACTTTTATAGAAGTCAACTGACTGGTAATCGTATTAAACTCATTTAAATGATCTGTCACAAATCCACCTTCAATAATTTTTAGATTAAGCAAACACTTCATGAGAAATACCTTATTTGAGGTTGAGGGTTTTTCATATAATTTAACTAAATGTTCCATCAAATTCACTATTGTCTTTGCTTTTGTTATATTGAATGCCACAGATGGTGTTGAACACAACTGAATGGTTCCCAGTTCCTTTCTATCTAGAATCTCCCATTCTTCATTGAACATCATAGCTTCATTCTTTGCTTTTCCTTGCAATGGCTGCCATAGATCTGTTTGATACAAATAATCTTCCATTTTCATCTTCCATAATTGATAATTCTAATCGTTGTACTTCTCAACCTTGAATTTTCCTTCTTCCATTGCTCCCACTCAAATCTAGAGGTTTCTTTGCAATCAACCAAAATACACATGGCTCTAATACTAGTTGTTAGGGCTCAGGTAGATTAGAGCAATAAACATTAACAATTATATGCAAATTAAATAACCTAGAAATAATAATGAAGAATAACACAAAAGAGATCAACAAAAAAATTTAACATGGTTCACCCAATATAGGCTACATCCACAAAAACTTAGCCACCCAATGATTTTATTATCCAGTGCAAAATAGATTACAATCTCATGAATTACACACACCGTAACTTACATCCCAACCACTTATAACAAGCTTTTTGGAAGCTTCCAGAATTAGGGTTTTATAAAGTCATTTTTTCATTTGAAATGTTAGCGGGAAAACCTTGATGAGTTAATGGGAAAAAAAATCATTGAGTGTACATTATTTGCATGATTAGTCACCACATATCAACAATCTCCCACTTGGAGACTGATCAGGCTCCACACCAAACACCCACTTCATTTATTGGTCATAAATTTATCATTATAGTCACTAAGTACTTCACAAAGTGGATTGAAGCGATACCTATGACATATATCATAAGAAAGTAGATATCTAAATTTATCTTGAACTATCTCATTTTCCATTATGGTGTTCCCCAATCCCTTATTGCAGATGATGGAACACCCTTTAAAAACTAGGATGTCCATGAGCTATGCTAAAATTTTAATATCCAACACCACTTTTCCACTCCATACTATCCCATGGAAATGGTCAAGTCGAGGCTTCAAACAAAACTATTCTTAAGATAATCAAAAAGATAGTCAATGAAGCTAGTCATGATTGGCATCTCCAGATGAACCCCACCTTATGGGCTTATCAAACTAGTATTTGCACACTTATAGGTGCCACACCATATTCCCTAGTTTACGAAATAAAAACTATCCTACTGGTTGAGGTTGACCTCCCATTGCATAGAGTGTCATTGGAACATCTCATTACATATAAAGAATATAGAGTTTCCAGATTGAATGAGCTAGAGCTATTAGATGAGCATCACCTAGATGATTTGAATCATTTACAAGCTTATCAGAATCAACTAAAAAGGAGCTACAATTAGAAAATAAAAATTTGGTCCTTCCATGTGGGAGATCTTCTATTAATAGAGAACCAAAAGAATATACAAAATCTAGATAAAAAATGGAAGTTTGAACCTAATTGGTTAGGACCATTCATTGTCATAGGTAGTTATGGTTCTGGAGCCTATCAATTTTCAACCCCTGAAGGAGAACTCTTGTAGAAGCATATCAATAACACACATATCAAGAAGTTTTATACCTAGGTCTTGAAGGGTATAAAACAAAAAAATCCAAAAAAATCAGAAAAATAACAAAATAAAAAAAAAATGGAAAAATAATTAAAAATAGTAAAGAAAAAATTGTCCTCTAGTGAAAACCACTTTGGTGGCACTTTGGGAAAGTACCTTGATGAAAACCTGGCAAACAGGTGCCTTACATAAATAGGCACCATGTTCCATCCACCATTGGCTCTAAGACTTATCATGTTTCATCCATCGCATTCATCCATCATCCTATTGATCCTTATTTACTCCTTCACCCATCCACATCCATATCATAGCTAGATATTGAGTAAGTAATATGTTCCCCTTTAGTACTACTTGGAACATTCCTAAGGTTAGTTTGTCTTTCCTATATCGAGGTAGCCTATCACATTATGCTGGTGGCATCTACCTATACTTGTATCAAATCAGGTTCTTGTATATCACCTTAAGGTTATTCCTAAACCAAAAATCCCCAAAAATATTTGCAAAATCATCCAAATCCAAATTTTTTTGAAACATTTATATAGCTTGAAAAATCCAGAAACATACATATCAAGTCAAAAACCTAAAAAAATTAGAACACCTTCAAAATCCAAAAGCATTCATATAAAGTCAAAACTCCAAAAACATCCAAAATAGGTGTATAGTTCAAAAAATACAAACACATCTAAAAAATTGTAAAGTCAAAAATCCAAAAAAATTCAAAATCTTGTAAATTTCAAAAATCCAAAAACATCCAAATCACATCAAAATCCACAAACGTTTCTACAAAGTCAAAAATTCAAACACACTTATCAAACTACTTTTCCTCTGAGCTTGAATGTAGGAAAGGCCATCATTAATAAGCCCCCGAGGTATTAGGTTAGTCTTTAGGAGTCCATCATAATAAAATGACAATTCATCAATGTTCATATGTCATCAATAAATGGTTAATGGTCAAAGTCAGTCAAACTATGCCACCTCTATGCTTACGTAGGAAAGGCCATCACTAATGATCCCCCAAGGCATTAGGTCAATTTTCCATTAGTTCTTGGTCTAAAATGGAAAAAACAAAAACATTTGGAAAATCTTGAAATCCCAAAACATCTAAAAACATTCAAAAACCCTAAAAAGCCTCAAATAACATGAAAAATTAAACATTAACATAATCTCAAAAGACAAAAAAAAACCTCAAAACATGTCAAAACACCAAAAACATTGAAATAGTCCAAAAAGTTCAAAACCACCCATCCCATTTTTTCTTCACCCACAATAAAATTTAATCCATCATAAATTGGTTGCCATTTTTAACCTTTGATAACACAAGTAGAAACAAGTGTGGTATTTAGTGAAGTATAAACTTGAAAGTGTAAAAAATCTAAAGTCTTGATCATGAGTAGACAAGTTGGTTAGTATTTGTATCAACGACCTATCAAATAGTTAGTTCTAGCTTAAACATTTGATAACATGTCCTAGAAAACATCTTTCCTACAATGGACATCATCATCATAAATCACCTAGTTTTATTACTTTGGGAAATATGAATAACACTAATTATTTGTTCATTTTGATATTTTCTTATGATTTAGCTTAGTGTTCCATTCCAATGACCCCTCGATGATGTTTATCAAAATGATTTAGAGAGAAAGGAATGGGGCATTGATCATTATCTTTCGTTTGTTGTGGTTGTTGTATTCTCTTGTAATATGACCTCCGTGAATACTTATCTTATGTGTGCAAGGTAATTTCAAGCTAAACAATGGCTAGGAAATATCAGGTTATTCATACCTTTTGTGTGTTAGTATCTTTACTTATATGGCTCACTCTTTCACATGGTCAAACAAGGTTTTTGTATGTCAGGTATGAAGAGGAATACTCCTATCTGTTTGCAGAGTCAAAGTCCATTGCATTAGATACAAAGATATCTTGGTTTTTAATACCTTGATGCATCATGCTTTTTTGCTATCAAAAATAAGGAATGATACATGATGAATTTATCCCAATCGTCGAAACAAGAAAATCATCTCTCTCATCACCATATCTAATAAAGTCTCAAATAATCATAGGCTTGTTGGACTTCTAAATCAATCTCAAAAACAATGGATAATCTATTAATCTTATTCTTCTATCTTCTTACTACGCTAACATGATCTCTAACTTGGTGTCATGATAGTCAACAAAAATAATAAATTCATCCATCTTGCATCCACAAACCATCAGTATACATACATCTTGCATAATCATATTATATGGGTCAGTGTAGGGTCATGGGGGTCAAAACTAGGCCCTTAAGTGGAAATGAAAACTCATAAAAATAGACTTAGAAAACTTGGCATAAAAAAATGAATAAGTTATTAACACAATTTGGAAAATATATAAGAACAAAATTTTTAGCAAATTGAATTTAGTTTCTAAGATATTATTCCTTTTTCGGAAAAAGTAAATGTATTTGGTGAAAATTTGAAATTTCAATGTAGTAAGTCCTAAATTTTCAGGAAAAAATCAAAAGCAAGTGTATTTCTTACCAACCTAAGTACAAGAAAAAATAATATATTTATTTGAAACTTTCCACATAAGTAAAGGACACATGCTCAGATGTGCCACATTTTTTTTGTAATTTTTTTGCAAGTAAATAATTAGTTATGAATTTTTTATTAAAACATTTTGAAAATATTAAAACTTGTTTGTCTAACCACCATAAATTGGTCAAAATTTTATGGATTTTTTAAAAAATCCTATAGTGTGGGAAGCATAGAATGTGGTTCATCTTTCGGTTTCAAAAAATGTGAAATTGTTTAAAAATTATAGATGTTTTTCTATCAGCCTATCAATCAGGACTTTAGTCAAAATGTATGTATAAAATCAATAAAATTATCTATTTAATTCAAAATAAGGCATATCTTATATTTTTACAAAGTTGAAATTTTCTCAATAAACCCTTTTTGGTTCATCAAATTTAGATAAAAAAATTAATTAGCCACTTTTTTATCATATCGCCACTTTTTGGACCCCCATGATCCTACACTCACCCATATCACATAGAAAATATACAAAAAGAAATGCATCTCATAACATATACATCCAACATCATCATGATATATTCGATGAGAAAAATTTGTAATAATAAATCATCCATTGTATTTGCATACATCCATATGACATCAAATCATAGATCACATCACATCATATCATATGCATAATAATCATAAGGAATCATCATAAATGTCTGCATCAATATCATAAACATATGCATCAATACATACATGAGTATGAACATAAAATAAAGAAGTATCATATCATAATCATATCTAGAGGTCATCTCATATATATCAAAATAATGACTGTCATGTTACAACTCGAGAAGTACTGTGTGATATCATTAAAATGTATACATGAGGCTATCAAAAACTAGTCGTTGAATGGATATACATTAGTACAATTAGGCTATACATAAAAATGTGTCTATATAACACAGAGCTATCCTCTACTTTGTCGATCATCATGCTAGGAAGGCTTTCGATGTCCACCTGAAGGTTTTTGAATTAAAGGCCCACCTGGTGAACCACTTAGCACAACCTTGCTCCTATGGGAATAATCTAGCTATCACCTATGTGCTAGGAAATATCTATAGTATAGGGTCCTATAATATGAGGCCTCAGATATAAAATATCTATAAAGTGGTGTAGATACCACCTGACCTTGTGCATGTGCTTGGAGCTGAGCAGTAGCCTTTAACTATTGTCTCCTCATAGTCTCTTGTGCCAACTGTAAGTCAGACTATTACCTCTATTGGTGATCCTGATCGTGCTCATGTCTATACCTATCTCATTTGGCTACCGCAGTATCTCTCTCTTGATGAGTGGTTCCTCTCTCTTGAAGGGATTGATCCCTCTCATTTATCAATTCCTGTATCCATGCATCTTAGGGATCAAGAACCTACTACTACTGTGGTGGTGGTGGTTGTGAGAGGTGCTACATATCATAAAGGATGAACCCTCAATAGAGGTTGGTGTGGATGTTGTCCATCTCTAGGGACCTATCCATCATGTTGTCCCTCTCTTGGAACATGTCCATCATGGAAATCATGTTGTCTATATTGTTGGCCATCCCTACAAACTTGTCTTCCATGAGGAGGTTGTTGTATACTCATCCTCTACCTCTACCCTTACTAGGTCCCCCTACTAGATCTGTTCATCTCACCAGGACATTATGTGCAAACCAATCATCATAAGTAGGGGTGGTACCCAAATCATCATGTCTTCTTGTGTAAGCTCAAGCTAATGGCTGAGTGTGAGAAAAATCATGAATAGCTGCCCGAGGATGCATAATGGCTCCCCAATCCATCTCTTTGGTTGTACGGGCATAGATGGCTATGTAGGTAGGAGGAAGGACATCTTGTGGCTCATCAAACTATCTAGACACCCTATTTAGTAGATATATCTATGATGTGATGATGGCGTCCCATGATCCACCTAGTCTATCAAGCATAAAATATCTCCTATTGGTCATCATCCCATGGAGGGGTCAAGAGCCAAGGTTGCCATCTAAAAGATGTCATGTCATCTATAACTCTGTTCTAATATGCAATCCCTATCACACTAGTGTTACGAAGAGTGATCATAGTTTTGTACCTATACACCATGGGCTCATCTAGGTTTGTAGCAACTAAAGCGACAATAGGTTTGAGCATTGCAATGTGCTCCCATTCCTAGATATGTAGTAAAGTGACCCTAATTGATATGCTCTATCCTCAAAGATACACCACCTAATGCATGTCATGATATAGAGAAGTGAGGATCATTGGACCTTGAGGATCATGGGACCCCAAGTGTATGTTGTCATGTCCTCGACCATGCCCTCCAAGACTAGGCCCCAATTGACAAGTTGAAGCCACGACTGTGCCTATCTAGAACTAAGACTCCTATGATCAACCCAACAATGATTAATGCCAAATTAGGCACCCATCCTCTGTGTCACCATAGGTCTATCTGATAGCTCTCTTCCCATAGTGAATCTACATCTAATACTTTGAATAAGGCCTAAAAGTTGAGGTCTATGTCATGAATGACTCGGGAACCATGGATCATAACTTGTAAAATTTGCCAAAAGTCCTCCAATGTAATTGTAGCCTCCCCTGTTGGAAGGTGGAAAGATGATGTCTTTGAATGCTAGCGCTCGACCAATGTTGCATTATGGTTAGATGAATTTGGATCTCTAGCATGTGTGTGATGAATCCCAAACCAATCACTCTTAGTAAAAAGTCATCGTCATCCCTGAACTATTCTACCCATCTCAAAATGCTAGGTCTACACTCCCAGGACTGAAGAAGATGCATGGACTCCTACACAAACAAAGCACATAGCGTGAAAATTGCTAAAAACCTAAAAAATTTCCAAGTTTGAAGTCCTAAAAGAGCAAGTGCACCACTTTTTACAAGTGTGCGGCCTTGTCAAACTAGCATGTGCATGACACTTTTCATAAGTGTGGGTCTATATTGCAAGTGCGTCACTCTTTACAAGTGTGAGACACTGGTCAAATTTCATGTGTGATCCTAAAGCAGGTGTGCTGCCAGTTGCAAGTATGCGGCAAGATCCAACGCTAACTACTGTGTGGTGTTTTAGCAAGTGCGTTGGTACTTTAAAAGTGCGCTAGGGTTTTCAACTAGTGCGCTACTCAACAAGTGTGGGTATTCTAGAAGGTGTGTCAAACTTCTATAGGTACATCGTTGGGCACACAAGTGTGCCACTAACCATAAAAAAGGTACTGCTGAAATCACAACACATTTGTTTGACCTAGTTTGACATAAAAAATAATGCATAAAAACACATGCAAGGGAAATTTTTTAGGGTACGTACCGAGGGTCCTGTGTCGATGGAGCACTGGAACTCACAGACTCAATTTGCAAGCTATTGGGGAAGCTCATATTCAACTATAGTGTCAGGTACTTAGAGGAAAATCTCTCCAAATCTACAACTCAAAATATGCAAATGAGTGGGAAATGACCCCCAAACCCATATTTATGTTTGAAAATTAGGTTTTTTTTACCTAATTGAGGGGTGGGAATGTGAATTTTTTATTTTTTAAAGCCATTTTTGAGCTACAAAGCCTATTTGAAGTGATTTTAGTGTCTTAGAGCTTATTTTCACGTCCTTTTTGTAGATGAACCTATATAATATTTTTTGTCGTGATCTTGACCTAAAAATCAAAATTTTCGCTCTATTTCTCAAGGGGGAATTATACTAGCATAAATTCCTTCTATTGGAGCACAATAGGGCACTAGAAAAATTATGAATTTTTAAATTTATGATTCGAGCAGCAATGTTGATCCGAAAAGTATTAATATTTGAACCAATGTAACAAGTACCTTGCTTTAAAGAGAGACCAAATGTAGAAAAATAAATTGTCCTAATTGATATCATGCATTTGAACCCAATTACTAACACCATTTTCATCCTGATTTGACCCCTTTTATCTATTTAATTAAATAATCATAATTGATATTATTAGGTCAATTCACCCTTTCCATACCGATTTTCATCCTATTTGATTAAATAATGTGAATTATTTAATTAAATTCCATGTCTTCTCATTTGATTAAATAATTTAAATTATTTAATTAAATGTTATTAATCCACCTTTTGATTAAATGAGCTAATTGTTTAATTAAAATCTTAAATTCCCCCGCCTTGCATAATTAAATAATATTTGAAATATTTAATCTGACAAATTTAAAGGAATATTCTCCCATTTCAAATTTGAACATTTCCCTCCAACATGGAAATATCTTGCACATTCCTCCTAAAATTAGGATTTGTGTTTCTTTGAATCAATTTCAACCCTTGATTAATTCCATCAATCCATGTGATCTTTTAATCTCCCCCATGGATTTGATCCTTTATCCATGCCAATTCTTCTCATCAATTTACATCCATTGATTAACCAATTTGATCCTAGCCATTGATTAACCAAAAATTCCTATAAATAGCCTCCATTTCATGAGTAATTCATCCAAAATATTTGGGAGCAATTAGATTGTAGTCAGTTTTAGAACAATATTTGAGAGCATTTCATCATTTAGCATTCATTTCATCATCAACTCACGATTAGATCAGAATTCAAGCTTGTTTCATCAATAAGGATTGGGCAAGGGTTTATCATCCCACATCAATTCAACACCAATCCCCCAATGAGATCAAGTTTGCAAGTGTTTAATTAGTTTCCTTTATCAATTTGAGTTTCTTTCATGTTTTCATGGCTTCTAATTACTTCATTTCAAAGATTTCATTGGGAATATGGTTTAATTAGTCTATTTGATTGATTGTTTGTTCATTTTAATTGTATTTGGTTTAATTCATAATCATGTTCACACAACCATTTTGTATGAAGCTACAAGGTCACATAGGGTCTGTCTACAATAAACTCTCATTTTTTGATTTTTCCATTCCATTTTTGTGTGGTGACAAGTTTTTAGTTGATGAAAAAAGTATCAAATGCATAGAAGAGAAAGTTGTAAGAGGGAGTAATTTTTGTTTTGTTCGTGTGACCAAATCGACAGTTCCAACACATCTGGGTGGGTAGTTTTATGCTAGGAAAGACCTTGTTTAGCACTCGAGCACACCAAAACATTCCAAGCTACATTGTAGTGACGATTTCTCTTAAGAGACCAAAGTGCAAAAAATTAGCGAAATTTGATGAGCTCTTTCTCGAAAACCATGACACTTAGAAATGTTTCATCTAAAGGTATATGATCACATTAGGTATTTCTAAAATAATCTCTTATTTTTTCATATCTCTAATCCATTTGTCCATGGTGAAAGTTCTTCTGCTACCCCAAAAACTGTCAAATACATGTAGTGTAAAGTTGCAAGGTAGGAAAATTTTTGTTCTTTTCATCATGTAATAAAACTAAAAATTTCAACATGTATGGGTGGGTAGTTTTATGCTAGGAAAGGTCATGTTTGGCACCTCAACATGCCGAATCATTCTAGGCTACATTGTATCAATGACTTCTTAAGAGCTCTAAGTGTGAAAAGTGGTAAACTTTGAGAGTTATTTCTTGTAAACCATGGCATATACAACCATTCTATCTAAAGGTATAGGGTCATGTAGAGTCCCTCTACAATAACCTCTCTCAATTTTTCACATCCTCAATCCATTTGCTTGTTGTGACAAATTTTTAGTTGATGGAAAAAGCATCAAATTCATTGAAGAGAAAGTTGCAAGGTGGCGTAATTTTTGTTTTGTTTTTCATGTGACCAAATTGATACTTCCAACATGTTCGGGTGGGTAGGTTTATGCTAGGAAAGGTCTTGTTTCTCACCCAACATGCTAAAATGTTCTAGGCTACATTGTAGCAGTGATTTCTCTCAAGAGACCAAAGTGCAAAAAATTGACACTTTGATGAGATTTTTCTCAAAAATTGTGGCACTTAGAAATGTTCTATCTGAAGGTATACGATCACAATGGGTCCATCTACAATAATATCTCATTTTTTCATATCTCCTAGTTGTTTGGCCATGGTGAAAGTTTTTTTGCTGCCACAAAAATTGTCAAATGCATGTAGTGTAAAGTTGCAAGGTAGGCTAATTCTCTTTTTGTTCTTCATGGGGCCAAACCAACACTTCTAACATGCCCAAGTGGGCACCTATTTATGCTAAGAAAGGTCCTATTCGACACCCTAACATGCCAGATCATTCCAAGCTACTTTGTATCGAAAACTTCTTAAGAGCTCTAAGTGTGAAAAGTGGCAAAATTTGATGATTTCTTTCTCAAAAACCATAACACTTACAACCATTTCGTTTTAAAGTACAAGGTCATGTAGGGCCCCTCTACAATAACCTCTCTCATTTTTTATATCTCCAATCCATTTTCCCGTGGTATTTCTTGGAGGTTCATTGATTCCAACAAACACCATTTCATCTTCGATAAATTTTACAACTTTGACATGCTTCAAGAGTTCTTTATCATCATGTTCATAGTTGAGACCCATTTCTTTCTATATATTGCACTGTACATGGGTACCTCACTCGACTTCATAGTCATGACCCATTTCTTTCTATCTAATACACTTTTGTGATCTCCCCAAGTATCACTTGAGGGGGGTGTTAGAGTGAATAATTTATCTATTCACTATAGCTTAACTGTACTAAGGTTGATGAGGTTAGACAACATCTTGTCTAACTGAATGCACAACCTTTTAGGCCTCTAGAGGTTACCTAGTTGTTTGGTAAACCTCATGTGCATACCTTTTGAGGTTGGAACAATTTCCATCTCACCTCAAAGGTAACTTTTCTAGTCATTCAACAATTGTCACCAAGATTGATGACTTGGTCAAATAGGTTGTTGGTTTGCACATTCCAAGTGATCCATAGGTTGACACCTAGATGACACTTGTCTACTTATTCATGCCACATAATGGGCCACTTTCCAATCCACATGATAGGTGGATTGCCTCTTCCTTTCCTATATATGCAAGGTCATTTTATACTTTTTAATCAACTCTTTTATCAATCTCTTTGATAATGAACATTAGGCTTATTGTGTGCAAGTGTTTTGTGTGGAAGCACAAGGGTTTTATTGTTATGATCTTGTTAGAAATCCTAACAGGTCTAGTATGGAATTTGTTCTTTGAGTGATTTTAACTTATATGAGGATGATTGATTGGCTTATCCATGTGGTAGTGAAAAGTGGTAGAAATATTAGATGTGTATGAGTAGTTGGTCAACTATGACCATAGAAAGATGCATCTATAACAATCAATCAAATAAATATAGGTAGTTTCTTTTATTAATGATGGAGCTATAAGGAAAAAATGTTTGAGTGGTTGAATAGGAAAATAATTGTGTTGGCTGTTACTATTAGATTTTTTTTCTTTGAAAAATTTGTAACTTTTATGAGGATGATTGACTGGCTTATCCATGTTACAATGACAAGTGATAGAAACATTATATGTGCATGGGAATTTGGACCATTATGACTATAAAAAGATGCATGTATAACATTCAATCAAATAGATGTGGGTAGTTTCTTTTATTAATCATGGAAATTGAAGGTAAAGTTTTTGGGTAGTTGGATAGGAAAACAATTATGTGTTGGTTGCTGGTATTCTAGAATCATATATATCTTCCATGTGGAAAAAAAAAAAAAATGTTAAACAATGAGCAACAATTAGATGTATGACTCATTTCCTAAAGGCAGCCATACATCTTCTCTTGAGAGCATCAAGTCAAGCTAGCATATGTAGAGACCTAGAAGAGAACAAGATTTGGTATAGATGACCAATGAGGTATGTATGTTAGTGGTCTAAGGGAGAATAGGCCTTGGAGGTTGTGAAATGTCATTTGAGTTAGAGTATCCCTCAATGTTTGTACTATGTTGTAGAATGGACCTTGAGGCTACAAGTTATAGTGAATTCATGCACTAGTTGTTTGACTTGGTGACTATCAATGAAACACATATTAATAGAGCCAAGATATTCTTGCATGCTAGTTGGTGGAGTGTTCAAGCTAGTAGATGTAGTGTAGCTAAGGAAGCCATTTAAAATGTAACTAGGGAGAGTTGAGTTGGATGGCTAAGGAATAAGGTGTATCAAACATCTAAATTTAGTAGTGAGTTGCATGGTGAGCTAGCAAAGCTTACACAACATAGTTATTTTGGACTTTTGTTGTGTAGACAACAAAAACTATGTCTAAAGTATTACCCCCATTCTACATAGCATAGGAGGTGTAGTTCATTTTCATTTTAAAATTATATGTGGACAGGATTGTAATTTATTGAAACAACTCATAATGAGAATATAACTTGATAGTAATAATTTAATGACATAAAAAACATAACTTACTTTTCTAAAAAGAATTCTACCCATTTAAAAATTCCTTACATACTTTGTGTGTGATACAAGTTTTTATTTTATTTTCTATGTTTAAGATGTTTATTTTATTCTTTAATACATATACATAGACAGCCATTAAAATTGATTAAGTAGACGTAAGTCAAAAGCTGAAACATATAACTTCTCCTTCTGAACAGCTTATGACTGCCATTCTTTATATAATTCATTGCATTGATTCAATACTCAATGCTTAAAAAACAAAACAAAACAAAAGCTGAAACATCTGACTTAAAATCCATAAGTTAATGCATCGAAATACGGCTTATCGACCCCAAATTTATGAATAACTAGGCCTCTAGTATTACATCATAACTCTCATGAATGCGAGCGAAACCATGCCTGTGGATGAAAAGCGCCGTGGTTAGCAGATTCAATAAAACACAAAAGCAACCATTTTGGGTCGAAGGAAACATAAACAATGAATATTTATACATCGACAGAAATAAGCAAAGGTCTGAACATTGATTATCAATAAAGCCAAACATCTCATGGCTTAAGATCCACAAGCGACTTTTCACATAACCCATATACCATTATAACGATTTGGGTATTATTTTAACACGCTTTCAACTGTCATGAAAGCACGATATGCTGCGTAATATCACGGACCCCTTGCAGGGAACAATGAAGCTAACGTTTACAACGTTTGGCAGCGTTAATATATTTAATTACGGTTGTTGCAATTTCCTCCAGCAAGTCTCCTTGGTCCCTGATACACACAACAGAATAATTAATAAAATATACTCTCCATTAAACAAGCATAGGAGGCTAGAAGCTGTAAAGAGACCAGAAAAAGATCTCCACAAACATTAAAGAAAAGGAAAGAAAAGCTACGGTTCATGTTTCTCTCAAGGAAGAAAATGTTTGTCCCTCCAATAATATAATATTATTGCAACAGAAAACAGTAATAATCAGTCCTGTGTTTGGATGGAAAATTACCCCTTGAAAATATAGCCTTCTATATGCGAAACCTTACGCAGAGCCTTCTTCCATTTCTCGAGCTTTTGAGGCCTGACTTTTCCAGTGTCCTTATGCAGCTGGAAAGCCCGAGCATACTCTCCGTCTTCGTCTTTCATACGAAGCTCCGAAGGCTGAACTCCGCAGAACACAGGGATTATGGGTGCCCCGCTTTTGAGCATAAGATAGAGTTCCTTCAGACACCAAGCTGACCCTGCATAGTTGGCCGAGAAAATGGCTACGTGCACAGAAGCTCTGCGGATAGCCTCCCCTATTGATTTGGGTATCTTTTTTCCCACTTGAATAGACTTCTTGTCGAGGAAGACGTTGCAGCCCTTGTTCTGAAGATTATGATAAACTAGACTGGCTAGGGTTTCTTTCACGTCGGCTCCGCGGTGATTGATGAAAACGTTATATCTCTTTTTGGGTTGACAGACAAAATTGTCCGTTTGTGGGGAGGCATTGGATTGAGTATTTTTCATGGCTGGTAGAGTGGTAGGGATTTCACCTGCAGACAAAATTCTCTATGAGAGCGTTATAAAGAGGGTGATAAACACTGGCGTCATCCATACATATTCCTCTCACGTATTCCTTATATGAACTGAGAAATGTTAGGGTGAATTTGTGTAACGGAGTTGTAACTTCTTGTTATGTAGCCTCTAAGTTTTTGGTCGGGCCTACACCTAGCGCGATTTAGCTTAATCATTTAGATTAGTCATTATGTTTGTTTTTTTATTTATTTAAAAAAAATGATAATCTATTTATCAAGAGAAAGGAGTTTTTTTTTCCAAGTTCATAAAGATAGATTTGTAGTTGAGTTTTTTAATTTGACCAACATTCTAGATCACATTATATGATCCATCTTGAGAATGAAAAAAATGTGTTAATATAAATATATTAGAAAAACCAATTAAAATTTGACACCAAATATTATACAATAAGAATCATATATACAAGTTTAGTACATCATTACATAATATTATAACAAAGTATCAAAGTATTAAAACTGGCAGCAAAACAAAGTATCCACTAATAGCGAAACAAAGTATCCACATAAATTAGTGGAAAGAAGTCTTCAACAGTCGTGTAAACCACTGTCAGTTATTCCCATTAGCACCTCTAGTTACTTTCATTATAAGCATCAATTTCGAAGGTATCAATGGAGGGAGAAATAGTACTCTATTTTCATTATTATCAAAATTCTGATTTTTCACTCTGGGTTCAGCATTTTTGTTTCAAATAATTCATAAATGAATTTAATAGTATTATTTTTGAAATTTCATGTACTTTTGGATAAACTTCTCATCAAGGTTTATACTGTAGGGGGCTAAAACTGGGCAAACTTGACAAAAGATGAGGTTCCATTCACAATCTGTATAAATTTGTCTCTTCATAAAGTGCTTTCTTTTGTTTTAAAAAAATTTCTTCTTTATCATTTTCGAAAGAATAATTGAAAAAAATATTAGAGAGTCGATTTCTAGATTGAAACTGTGTGTAGTTTTTTGGATCAATATTTTAGATCATACTCTATGATCCATCATCGGGATGTAAAGCAGGGAACAAAATCATGGAGTATGATTTACATCCTGATGATGGTTCATGGAGTTGGTCCGAAACGTTGATTCAAAACACTACACACAGTTTCAATCCAGAAATCGACTTTCTAATTTATCATGTACTGTGTAAACTTCAAGCTATTAATTGAAAAAATATTATTTTAAACAAAGATATATTTGATGCTTGAAAAATACAAAACAAAAAAATAGTTTAAAATTTATAGATTTAAAATTAAGTATAATTGAAAGATTAGAATTTAATTGATAAGGCTGAAGCTACATTTCTTAATTATGTAATTTATTAATGTTCAATTATTTTGAATGTAGAAGTTCAACATCTAAAGAATTTAGACAAATTTATACGTTCTCTCTACTTGTAATAGCTTAAATGAAGAATAACTTTTTATTTAAATAAATACTTACTCATTATAGTATAGTTTGTTAAAATCTATAACGTTCTTTTATTAAAATCAATAGATTAGAAGGTTTCTCCGTTGAATTCTCAATCAGACGTTTCAACTGCTTTTTCACACTAGTATATGCAACGCCAGACAATTTTTTCATTATTTTTGTCAGCACCGAGATGGAGGATTTGTTCCCTGCTGCTTTGTTAATATTAAATTAAGTAATGCTGTGTTTTAAACTGCATAGTATTCTCTGTTCTTATTTGGTTTAAGCTGTAGCTTACAACAAGGCTTAATTTTGCTGTTTAGTATAAGGACACAAATGATACGTTTATTTTTTTCATGTAAGCAATCCGAACTATTCAAGCCGACATTGAATCACAGAGCATACATCTATCAAACATCAAAACGATAATCTCGTGAACTTTCTTATTTGTATGATTGGGTGGTACAAGCTTAAATAAAACTTATTCCCTGAAAGGTGACATTACAAGAGCCGCACGAGTGCACATCTGCCAATAAATTCCTCACCATTTTATATTATGAAGATTGGATACAATGTACATTGATTTTACTTTCCTTAAGGCGACCTTTCCAATGAAAGCTCAGGCTTTGATAAGAATTTTGACCATTGACAATTTGACTCTCTTTTCAATAGGAAGAAAGAGTAATGGAGTTATATATTAATAATATTTGTGTTAATGGAAATGAAAGTCAATATTCTTCCTAGCGCACGGTCGGCAACAGATCACAACTTTTGCACGTACAAGAGTCAAATCCAGAGCACGGTAGTTCTGCAATAGCTCTGGTCGGGTGGGAATGGGAACCTTTTCTCCCCAAACCCCAAACAAGGTGATAAAACACTGACGTTATCATTTGCTAAAGCAGTATGAATAATATTAAATTTTAGTATAAGAGTTTGAACGTAAAGAGTTTGAACGTAATTTTTTTTTTGGAGATTAAGTACGGTTTATGATGATACATTTTCAGTTGGTATTTCTTCAAAGTCATTTGGGGTACAATCCAACCTCACCTCTTATATCGTAGTTTCGAGGGTTTGAACTTTGGTGAATGACATAATCAAGGAACATAACATCACTCTCATCAATTATGTTCAACTAGTTAAGCTAAAACTCTTTGATAAACATAATTTTCAAAATGATAGCTTAATATAATTTAGATTTTAAATAAATAAATGATATTTAATTTTTAATTTGATATTAATTTGATTTTATTAGGTGTTTTTAAGTTATCTGTCTTTGTACATAAAATTTAGGATCTATATAAATTAGTGATTTTTTGTTTTATTATACAGTTACTTTTACAAATATAAAGCTATATATTTAATTGTAGAATTAATCATTTAATTTATAGATTAGATTTCTTTTGAGCATAGTTGAACTGTAGCTATGGATATGCTATTTTTTGAGTTTCAAGTTTGAAGCATGCTTACCTTAATTTTTGTAATCTTCATGAAAAACGTTGATGTGTGTAAAGGACTTTAGTAGATAGGAAATATTTATCTCTTTTGTCAATCTCTTAAGATATCAATTTAACAACATATTTTTAAGATTGAAGATAACAACCATTCATGCAATATTTCCTTTAAGGATCTGGGGAATAGCTTAGCCAAAATTTTATCTTTAAGGAGGGATGGAGCGAGAGAGGGGGAGAGGGAGGAGAGAGGGGAAGGTGAGATAGAACAATTAGAGATAATGGTGAGAGGAGAAGTGATGAGGGAAAGAGAGGGAGGAATATATATATATATATATATATATACTATACATATATATATATCTCTATATATATATATATATATATATATATATAGAGAGAGAGAGAGAGAGAGAGAGAGAGAGAGAGATTCAGATAAAGGGATGGAAATAGTGAGAAAGTTAGGTCTAGAGCATAAGGGATAAACAATGAATGAGATAGAGAGAGAGAGAGAAAGATGATACAACTTGCTGATTATAGGAATTTGACCTCTTGATTACTAAAATTTGCCTAATTCTAAAAAATTATAAGATCTTCCAAAACTAGAATTTGCATTATAACTCCTAGAGATCTGAAACCACTCTCAAACATATTGAAACTATATACATGAAATATAACTGAAAGTATAAGAAAACATTCACATAATGCAAGTACAATATAACACACTCGTATTTTGTGAAAGCATTAAAATAATGCGAGCATATTATAATGAGCTAACTTTTTTCTTGCTTTGGAAAATTTCAAGTCTTTGGCTTGGATTTTCCTTAGGCTTCCAAACCAAAGGCTTGGAGTGACTTTCCAACCTCCAAAGATGTGGTTTTACAATTTTTTTTAAAAATGACAATCTCAAGCATGCTCCTCATCAAGTTTGCATGTGTTTCAATGTCAAGTCAAAAAATACCATGGTAATGTTAACCTCTCTCTTAAATATCTAACCATGTAATTTTTTTCATGTTTTGAGTATGTTAAGGTTTTCATCTTTAATTTATTTTGTTAGTATATCCATTTTTTGTCAAAAACTAATTTTTGGTAGTTTTCACTTTATGTTTTAACTATTCATCAAAATTTCAAATAAATTACATTTTTAGAAACTAGACTCCATGATACACATATTAAAAAAAATGATTTTTGACTAGTTTTCAAAAAATTTAGGGCAGAGCACCCTCAAATTTCTATATTTCAAGATGCACCCACTTTGAAAATTATTAAAAAATCATATATTCATTAAAAATTTAGCAAAAAAATTAGGGATAAACTACATGGTGTTAGCTAATTTCTCACCAAAGTGATTTTTGGAATATTAGAAAAAGGTTAATATTTTAGGGGGGGCACACTAGATGATATGTTATGTTTTTTGAAAAAAATAAGACCAATTTGTGTGGCCCCCCTTTTTGAACCCTTTAATCTCTACCATTTTCAAAAAAATTAGTAATTTAGGAAGTAGATTCAGAGTGCTATGAATCTTATTTTTGTTTCATCTAAACTATCTTTAATTTTTCATCCAAGGTCATTTTTTCCCGATTCTAGAAAAAAAGTGGCCATGTAAGACCCCATTTTCATCCCCCATCTTTTGGCACCCACACTCTAATATATTTTAAATCTTATTGGTTGCTTCTAATTTTGAGTCCAAAGAGGTTATGTTGTTCTCCAATGTTTATGCCTCAACAAATAGTTATAGTATCGTATTTTGCATATTCAACCCTTAGCTCCCTTATATCCTTAGTTCTTGGCTAGGAAATTTAATGCTATTATTAGTCTAAAAGAAAATAGGGGGAAGTGGAAATTATAGAGCCCTCTTCCATGCTTCTCAAAGATAATAATTTTTCCATTAAGATGGTGGATATAAAGCCTAGTAATGGATTTTATACTTGGAGTAACAACATATGTGGTAAGGACTATATCTTAGAGAGAATTGATAGGTTTTTGGTGTCTATATTTTTTCTTGGAAAAAATTTGGTTACTAGTTTTCAGATTTTGGAATGGAGGGGTTTTGATCACTGGGTTTAATCCTATAGATGAACTTCAAATAACAGTTCTTTTCTAAGTGTGGCTCCCCTAGCTCTTGTTAGGGATCTAGAGGAATGGAATTTTGTATATGACCACTTTACTACTATGAAATATGATGGGTCCATCATAATAGACACTAGATAAAAAAAGGTAATTTATTATTCCTATATTTGTATTAAAATTGATTAAAATAATCCCTTGTTGAATTCTTTGTAAATTTTTCTTGACCTACATTATAGATTCAAAATCTTGATTATGAAGCTCTCCCTTTCTCATGTCAATTCTATCATGAATATGGTCATTTGTAGAGGAATTGTCCTAGAATTAACCCTGCAAGGGCTCCAACTAATGTTCCTTCTAATAAAAAACCTAAGATGGACAAAGCAAAAACATCTATTTCAGTGGATGAAGAAGATAAGCATGGTTTTATTCTAGTAAATCTATGTAATAGGTGTATAGGGCATAGAAAAAATCTCAAAGATAGATGGAATGATAGAGTTTATAATTATTTTGATGCTTTGGAAGACTTTGATTGGCAAGAGATAAACTTAGAGAGGTTGCTTCTTGGAATGGGAATTTTAGGGGTAGATCAAGATGTAACTAGGGAGAATGTTAATCAAGATAATTAATAGGTTGTGTTTCATGCTACATAGATGGATATAGATTTGGACCTTGAGATTCCTTGTTCATTGGAGCTAAATGAAAAAATTGAGAGGGTATATGGATTGACCTTGGTTGTGCTTACTCTTGTGCTAGAAAAGGAGGATACAACTACATGAAAAGGAAGTATATTCTTGCCCACTTTAAGGTTGCAACCAAATAAATTTAAAAAGTGAGCCGTAGAGAAACCTCCCAAGATGGGGTAGAAGAAATATTTGGATAAAATTAAATTAATGGGTGAGAATTTCATGGAATTAGGGCCATTTAAAACTATTGATTCCCATTTCTCTAATTCTCAGAGATTATTGACCTTTCATGGAGTGCACGGGGCTTGAACAACATCCCTAGACAAAAAAATTATTTGTGATTTGAGTAGAGATCATTCATCGAATATTATTTTTATCAAGGAGACAAAGTTTTCAATGGAGTGTATCTACAACATAGCCTCTGAATTTTGCTGGAGAGGTCATTGTTAATGTATTGGTGCTCAAGGTAATGTAGGTGTTGTAGGTTGATAATGGTATCAACTTAAGATTTCTCCACTCTAGTGGCTCTCTAGCATGGCTGCAAAAATATGGGGGACCAAAAAGTGACTAGTCCACTTTTTGGTCTTGAAAAAGAGAAAATGTGAGCACATTATAATGACACATGCTTGTGTTATGCTTTGCATTGAATTTTTTTCTTTCTCTTTCTCTTTATCTTTCTCTTTCTCTTTCTCTTTCTCTTTCTCTTTCTCTTTCTCTTTCTCTTTCTCTAACTTTAAGGTTTCAGATAACGCTTTATTTGAATATGAATATGTGTGTAGCATTGATAAAATGATGCCTCAAACTTACTGGTGTAAAAGGCATAAGATTTTGGTTCATGGGTTGGTAGTAAAGGTTTCATCAGACTAATAGGTGAATGTTGAGGGGACTAAGTTGCTAGTCTCTTTGACATGCTGATAAGGTTTTGGAAGTTCAAGCTTTAGCTTCATTGGGTTGATGGGCACATGTCGACAGGACTTAGTGCGAGTGTCCTTGACATCCCGATAAGTGATTTAGGCTTCAAAATTTGGATTCATTGGGTTGTTATTACAATGTCAAAGGGAGCTATTTTGTGGTCCCTTTGGCATTCTGATGGACTATGAGAAGGGAAATCAGACGGATAGGTCAATGCCAAAGGGAGTCAATTGGGAGTCTCTTTGACATATCGATGAATGGTGGGAAGAGATTTTTGAGGAGATAGGAGGATATCAGTGAGACATAAAATGTGGTCCCTTCAATATTCCAATTGAGCTATATTGAAGTGACAGTATGGTATCGATGAGACCTTGAGGCTTGTCCCTTTGACATTTCAATGGAAGGTATGATCACTTCATTAGAGAGACAAGTGGATGTTGGTGGGATGACATGATTAGTCTTATCAACATTCTGATAAGACTTCATCTGTGAGACTTCATCATATTGGAAGGAGTTGCTACAGTGTCTCTTTGACACTTTGATGGAATGATAGACATATCAGGGTGACAGTGAGAATTTAGACAGACATAGTTTCATGTCTCTTCGACATTCTGATAGAACTTCATAGAAGAGATGATAACTGTTCGATTTGGTATGGAAGTTGGAATGTCTATTTTTCTGATAACACTTGAGAAGCTTGTATAGAATGCCATAGCGAATTGGATAGTGAATTGGATTGTGGTGGAAGATCACGGTGAATGTAATGTAATGCTACTAATTTTATTCTAGAAAATCACTTGGAAGAGCAGAGCTTTGAACTTGTATGTAATTTATGTTTTACTATAATACAAGAGATCTCTGCTTTGGTGTGTGGGTTT
>VDFB02281492.1:826042080-826083358 GCA_007258455.2 Sequoia sempervirens
AGGACACACATCAGGCCACAGATCACATCACTCCCGCAGGCATACTTCGAGTCACCATTCAGGACACAGTCAGGGTTCTATCAGTTCAGCTCAGAGGTCAGTGCAGGGTCAGCCACCAGTGACAGATCCTACCGCTTTTCAGAGTCCAGCAGCAGTGACCTCACAGGTGTTTACTACTGTTGAGATGATGCCCTCATTCGCAGTTCCCTCATCCTCACAGCCACAGGGCACTACAGGACCGTCCATTGTTTCAGAGCCAGTGACAGGGCCTCGGCCACCACCACATTCTTCACCCTGAGGGGATGATGAGAGCCTACCCTAGGGGCATATTTGTATTTGGACACATTATGTTTATTGTTGAGCCTGCGAGCTCCATTTTTGGGATATCCATTGACTCTATCCTGTGACATTGCATATTTTTGAGATGAGATTTATATGATGATGCAGTTTTGATGCGACCTATATGTGTTATGTGATGTTCTATGCATTATGTGTGTATGATATATAATGCTTAATTTATGATGCCATTTATGTATTATGATGTCTATGTGGTGATTTGTTTGTTGATGCCATGATGATGCACTATTCATATGCTTATGTTAATGATGTGCATGATACCTTTATGTAAAAGATGCAATGATGATGATTATGTTAATGCCATGTTTGTGATTATGTATATGATGCAATGCCATGTATGATACTATTTAATGCCATGGATGTGTATGTATGGACCTAATGCAATGGATATATCATGTATGCACTTGCGTTTGTTTTTGAATGACACAGGATATCATCGCAGGATGGACGAGAGAAGATGGTGGGACTGACGAGAGAAGATGACCAGACCAAAGAGGAGAAGATATGAGACCTATGAGAAGATGCAAATCCTTCAAAACTTTACTACAAGACTTTTAATATTCGTTGCTCTTTTAATCATCATTGGGCAAACTGTTGTAATGGTCAACAAACACCAAGATATGATGTAGATCTAGGTGTGCAAGGTTGTACCATTACCCAAGACAGAACAGTCACAGACAAGGATGGTTATGACTCCTACTAGGAGCGTGCTTGCCCCAGTCTTGTCGTCATAATCAACCACAGGCAGAAAAAGACAAATGACAGATCATGAAACGTCGTTGCTTCTCTAAATCCTGTTTCCAAGACATCCTTGAGAAACTAGTGACATGATTGCCAAATTACAAAAATAAAGTCTCTATCATGATATGTCGTTGCTTTTCTAAATCCCAAGATCAGGATCTCGTTGAGAAGCTAGTAGTCATGCGTGTCAATTGTCATGCTACATCGCTGCTTCTCTAAATCCTGCTTAGTGGGATCTCGCTGAAAAACTAATAACATGATAAGAGATGAAAAGACAGTTGCCAAGTGTTTGTCAAGTGCATCTGGGTAGCCATTGTCATGTTTGACGATGTCAAGATGTCTGATTGTTTAAAGTTTTGATGACCTTGAAAATGTCGAGACTTGGTGAATTCAGGAAGGACACATCCTGAATGATGTCGAATGTCGGGAGGATTTGATCCCTAATGGTCGTAAGGGATCCCTCAAAATAATGACGATGCTTAGGAAGGACACATCCTAAAGCATAAATGACAGAGTTGGTTCTTCAGAAGGACTCATCTGAAGAATGCTAATGTCAGGAAGAGTGATCCTTAGATGTCAAGAGGATCGCTCGAGAGGCCGAAATGGCGATGACGACGCCTAGGAAGGACACATCCTAAGGCGTAAATGACAGAGGTTATCTTTCAGAAGGACTCATCTGAAGACTAACCAAAATTTGACAGTTTGACCGGTTATAATTATTTGACTTGCTTTGACTTATGTTTGACTGAGGTTGACTTGTTATGACCAAGGTTGACTTGTGTTTGATTAGATGCCGATATTGTCATGATGAGAGTGTCATGTTGAACAAAAGATTGCTTTACTGTGTTTCAGGAGTTTTCTTATCTGAAGATTGATTGAAGATTTTTGACGTGTGTGCCATTTTAGTGTCATGAACCCTAATGGACTGACCTAGTGCGGCCTCGGGGGCTCATCGATAGATGGCCTTGCCTACGTCATACACTCAGAGACCTCGTAGTTCGACACGATCAAATGACATTGTCTTGATGAGCAAAGATTATGCCATGATTTATTTTGACAAACCTAATAGGACTGACCTAATGTCTCGGGGACTCACGTATGAGTCTTGCCTACGTAGCAAATGCGCAGAGACAACGTAGTTCGGACAATGACATGGACTTATTGACTTGATTGACTTGGACTAGAGATGACAGTGCACTTGTGTGCCTTGCGTGGTCGACTGTTTTGTTTGGTTTTCTTCAAGACGTTTTATGATTTTTTTGTCTTTTTTCAGGACATTTTGTGATGTTTTTGTCTTTTTTTAGGACATTTTGTGATGTTTTTGTCTTTTTTCAGGACATTTTATGATGTTTTTTTCTTTTTTCAGGACATTTTATGATGTTTTTGTCTTTTTTCAGGACATTTTACGATGTTTTTGATCTCACGTGTCATCCACTGCAGTCGCATGATAAACATTGTGCCCCCAGTTAGGTTTAAGACTTAGCCATTTGCAAGGGATACGGATAGGATGCTGTTGAGTTACTGGACAAATAGTCGTCAGGACTTGATGTCAATCGTTCATCCACTAGGACAGGTAGAGTAGGATGTGATGGTGACTTGCGGAATAATGGCGAAGATAGCTTTCATCCTAAGCCAAGTTTAGACCAAGCGACAATAGATGGCAGAGCAATGATTGATTACGCATGGCGCCTGTTTGCCAAGTTTTCACCATGGTACTTGTCCAAAGTGCCTGTTTGCCAGGTTTTCACAATTGGACGAATTATTTTTCTTTTTACTATTTTTGTGATTTTTTGATTTTTTTGGTGTCACCAAGACGCCTGTTTGCCAGGTTTTCATCAAGGTGACGATTTTTTTCCATTTTTCAATTTTTTTGTATTTTAAGGTCCTCCAGCTTTGTCCTCTGATGCTATGCGTAGAACTTTCGGAGGTGTAAACTATTGATGGGTTCAGTCAATTGTTCCCCATCTGGAGTTGCCAGTTGATATGCTCCAGAACCAAAAGAAGATATGATGATATATGGACCCAACCAGTTTGGTTCAAACTTGCCTGGCTTTTCTCTGTCTGCTTGGTTCTTAGGGTTCTGCATGAGAACCAGGTCGCCAATATTGAACTTTCTGACCATGACCTTTTTATTGTAGCTGCGACAAAGGCGGTTTTGATATGCCTGGAGGTGATTCAGCGAGTTTTGTCTTCTTTCGTCCAGCATTTCCAGCTCGTGCAAGCGTGATTGTCGATATTCCTCTTCATTAGCTAGACCCTTCAAAGAGACCCGTAGCGAAGGAATTTCGACCTCAATGGGTAAGATGGCTTCCGCGCCAAAAACCAGGGCGAATGGGGTAGCTCCTGTAGGCGTACGAATGCTAGTTCGGTAAGCCCACAGAGCAGGGTTAAGTTGTATGTGCCAATCGCGGCCAGCGTCATTGACAGTCTTTTTAAGGATCTTGATAATGGTTTTATTCGACGCCTCAGCTTGGCCGTTTCCTTGGGGGTAGTATGGGGATGAAAAGTGGTGTTGGATATGGAATCGCTCACATAACTCACGTACGTCGTGGTTTTTGAACGGACGTCCGTTGTCAGTGATGATGGACTGTGGGAGGCCATACCGGCAAATGATGTAATTGAGGATAAACTTTGATATTTGTTTGCCTGTAATGTATGTCAATGGAATGGCTTCGATCCACTTTGTGAAATACTCAGTGGCGGTGATAATGAATTTATGGCCGTTGGAGGAGGTTGGATGGATCTTACCCACGAGGAATTGAGTCCCCATTGAGGCGAAGACCCGCGGAGTGATTGGCTGAGGTTCCTATCTTCATCGGACCAAATCACTATGGATCTGACACTTGCGACAGGTTCTGACATATTCTATTGCATCTGTTTCCATTGTCAGCCAATAATATCCAAGTCTCGTTAGTTTCTTAGCCAGAGTAGGACCACTCGAATGAGATCCGCATATACCGTCGTGTACTTCTCGTAAGGTCGTACATGCTTCATCGGTGTCAAGACATCTAAGGAGGGTACTGTCGAAACTACGGCGGTATAGGGTGTCACTGATAATGGCATACCTTGCAGATTTTCTAATAAAGGACTTCCTTTGGTTATTGGATAGGTTCGATGGAAGGGTGTGAGTCTTTAGATAGTCATAAATGTCCTGATACCAAGGAGAGTGGGGACCAACAAGTTCACAAACCATTTCTGACTCTGGGATATCATATGCTGGTATCAACAGCTGTTCTACTAGGAACTCGAATTGCGACACATTTTTAGGGATGTCCAAGAGAGAACTAATAGTATCCATTGCGTCTGCTGCCTTATTCTGTACCCTGGGGATTTGTTCAAAAGACACTGATTGGAAGTATGTTAGGAAACTGTCCACCATCCTCTTGTAAGGAAGCAACTTCTCATCCTTTGTTTCATAGTCACCATTCACTTGTTTGATTACCAGCTGGGAATCCCCGAATACAAGTAATGTCTGAATTTTCCATTTGATTGCCAGCTTGAGACCTGTAACTAGTGCTTCGTATTCGGCAATGTTGTTTGTGCAAGGGAAAGCAATTCGAAATGACTTAGGAATTGAATCCCCTTGTGGTGTGATGAACAAGATTCCAGCCCCTGAGCCATGACCAGTGTGGGACCCATCAAAATACAGTTTCCATGGTGTTGCTGGTTCCGTGTGAAAAATGGATTCGTCAGGAAAGTCAGTTACCAATGGATGAGAGGCTTGCATTGGCGCATCTGCCAGTTGATCTGCTATTACTTGCCCTTTTATCGCCTTGCGTTCAACATACTGTATGTCATACTCACTTAGGATCATGACCCATTTTGCCAATCGGCCTGTTAACGCTGCTCGACTTAATAGGTATTTCAATGGGTCAATTTTGGCAACTAGTTGTGTCTGATGATTGAGCATGTAATGCCTTAGTTTTTGGGCTGCAAAGACAACTGCGAGGCATGCACGTTCAATGTATGTGTAATTCAGCTCGTAACCGATCAGTGTGTGGCTGATGTAGTAGACTGCTCTTTCTTTCCCTTCATGATCATTTTGAGCCAGTAATGCCCCCAGTGCTGAACTAGTGGTTGAGATGTATAGAATTAATGGCTTTCCATGAATAGGCGACATGAGGACTGGCGGTGATAGCAGGTAATCTTTAATTTGCTGGAAGGCACAGTGACATTTAATATCTGTCAACCACAAAGGGGACACGCTAGCGTAACATCTTTTGGAATGGGTGGCACTTATCGCCGAATTGAGCTATGGGCGAATAGATTACTCGCCTTGTAAGTTCACGAGTTCAGCATGATCCCTCACGGGTGGAGGCATGTCTATGATTGCTTTAACCTTGGCCGGATCGACCTCTATGCCTCTTCGGGAAACTATGTACCCCAATAGCTTACCTGACGTGACCCCAAAAACACATTTCTTAGGGTTCAATCGAACCTTGTACTCTTCTAGTCTCTCGAAAATTTTGTCAAGTACCTTCAAATGATCTTTCCTTGTTGTTGATTTGGCCAATAAGTCATCTACATAGTCTTCCATTATATTGTGCATCATATCATGGAAGATCGTAGTCATAGCCCTTTGGTATGTGGCACCTGCATTTTTGAGACCGAAAGGCATGACGTTCCAACAGTATGTACCCCATGGGCAAGTAAATGTTGTTTTGTGTTGGTCCTCAGGAGCAATGCGGATTTGATTATAACCAGAGAAACCATCCATAAGGGATAGCATCTCGTGTCCTGCAGTTAAATCGACTATGATGTCAATGTTGGGCAAAGGAAAGTCATCCTTTGGACATGCTTTGTTTAGGTCTCGGAAATCTGTACATACGCGAATTAGTCCATTTGGCTTTGTCACCGGTACTAGGTTGGAAATCCATTCAGCATAATCTATAGACCTTATGAATCCGGCATCCAGTAATTTCTTTAACTCTGCCTTAACCAATAGAGCAACTTGTGGGTGCATTTTGTGCAACTTCTGCTTGACTGGTTTAGCATTGGGTACTAGTGGCAGATGATGTAGAACCAGTTTGGGGTCCAATCCTGGCATGTCGGTGTAGGACCATGCAAAGTTTATTTTCCGTTCTGCAAAGAATTTATGAAATTCCAGTTTCTCTTCATCAGTCAATGATGCCGCAAATAGGACCATCTTGGGGTCTTCTGGAGTCGAAATGTTATCCTCTATGGTGTCCTCAACAAGCATGGCCGATCTCTCCTGTTGCACGGGGAGAAAGTCCAGTCCTCCATCTTTGGGCGCCTCCGAGATGTTTTCACCCGCAGATACGTCCTTTGTTTTTACTATTTTACCGTCAAGAGGTGCCTTTCGGTTTTCACCTAGAGACATTTCATTTTTTACTTTATTTTTACTTTTGCGACTAGAGGACTGAACCATCTCACCGAAGTATGCCGTGCAGTCTAGATCAATAGCAAATCCTGATTTGTGATCGCCACTTGGTATGCCTTCACGTAATCCCATGAATTCAGCAATGGCTTCATCATTTTGGAATGTGTCCAGAACTGGCGGTCCTTGTTGGTCCCAATCGACTAGTTCAGGATAGACTAAGGAAATGCCATCGTCAAGGCTAGTGAATTCGGGTGAGGATGCCGATAGCATACAAATGGATGCGTTGACGTTGTAGATGAGGTTATCATCATCCAACTCGACATCGGACTCTATCCAGTATTCTCCTTCACTAGTGTCATGTTCGTTATCATAATAAGGGGTGAAGGTTTGAGAGCCCTGGTTATCAATGTCATCTGATACTTCGGATAGATTAGACTGAGGGGGTTCGGATGGTGGCTGTTGCGTGTCATGAGACATGGTAGTGGGGTTTTGACTGTTTGGTGCCTGCTCAATTTTGAATGTTTGCCAAAATCGTTGTTCAGAGGTCAATTCCCCTGGTTCGACAAACAAGTCATCAAGACAACAGTCACTTAGGGATCGTTCGGAACCAAATTCCCACTCGTGAGAGTCTGTTTCAGTTAGGTATTCCCCAGTAGTCTCAACACTTTCAGAAGCATGTATTCGCTCATTAGGAAGTTTATGGGTACGTCGATCGTCATCCTCGAGTGATCTAAACCCTAGTCCAAGATACTTCGGAATTTGGAAAGTTTCTATGGGTTCTCTTCGACCAGTTTTATTTTTCCCAAGGCCACTAGTACCGTCGTAGCCTTTAGCCTTCATGATATTGTAACTCTTGCCATATTTCTGGACTGGTAGTGGAGGTAGTGAGACTGTATCTTTGTAGATCCCTCCTGTGATGTCGGTAAGATCTTCATCACTCATGTCTCCCCACTTGATGAAAACTGTATTCGGTGGAACTTTGAATGTTTCTTGCGGTTCCATTCTGAAACATGGTCGACCATATATCTTTGGAGGAGTAGGTATTGTAGTTATGCTGTATGATGTATTTAGTTTGAACTCTCCGCAGCTGAGGTCCTGGATTTTATCAGTTGATTCGGGCTTAAGGTTGGTGGAGGGTTGTGATACGTCCGAAGACGTGGATGGAGTAGATGTGGAAGATGACCCGAGCATGGAAGGGTCGATGTATTTGGACGAGGAGCCAGGTGCTTCCCGGTTAATAGGTACTTGGTTTTCAGAGACACCCCTTAAATTGGTACAATATTGGAAAGGGTCGGGGTCTCCGTATATGGTGATTTCTGTACCGTCAAAAGGGAACTTGAGGCATTGGTGGTAAGTTGACGGAACGGCTTTCAAAGCGTGGATCCATGGACGGCCAAGTAAAATGTTATATGGTAGTTCTAAATCTAGGACCTGGCAAGTTGTGTCGATAATGAGTGGTCCCACTCTGATAGGGAGAGAGATGACACCTCGCGAAGAGCGTTCCTCGTCATCATATGCTTTGATCACTATGCTTTTTGTTGGGTCTACACATGCATCAGAGAATCCAAGAGCCTTAACCAGTTTAAGGGAGCATATATTCAACCCTGCTCCACCATCTATTAAAACCCGTCTAACCTTGTGCTTGTGAACAAAAACTTCTATGTGTAACGCATCATTGTGATTGGTTTTTGATGATGAGTAATCCTGATCTGAGAAGGTGACATGGTGCGGCGTGGTGAGATATCCCACCATAGTTTCAAACTGATTGACATCGATGTCCTTTGGGACCGACGACTCTAAGAGAGTTTTATCCAGGATTTCTTTGTGTGCGGGAGAAATGCGAAGCAGCTCAAGGATAGATATTTGCGCAGGAGTCTTTCCTAGTTGGTCAATGAGATTGAACTGACTTTTTCGGTTTTCCCGGTTGTGGGGTTGAGGTAGGTTTTGGTTGTTTAGCTGATGGAGCTGGTTGTGATTGCTTAGCAGATGGGCCTCCTACAATAATCTTGGCTTGTCTAGGGGGAGGCGGATCGGGTATAGTGACCTTGCCACTTCGTGTAGTAGCATTGCACTGTGGTGCTCTCTTGATCGTGATGGTGTGGATGTATTCCTCGTCTGTTCTAACATTATTTATTATTGGTCCCCCAGAGTAATCGTACTTGGCTCGGGTGAAGTTAGCTGAAGTGGAAGCATTATGGGGATCATGATCCTGCAGTGGATTCTTGTGTATAGTATGATCCGAGTTGGAATTGAATTGCGATCCACCTACTTCGATAGTGTGATTGTCAATAAGGTCTTGAATTACGTTTTTCAGTTGTCTACAGTTGGAGGTTGTATGCCCTTTGACCCGATGGTATTCGCAAACTGCGTTGTCATCCCACCATCCTGGTTTGAATTGTCCGGGGTCATAAGGTTTTATTTCCGGAAGTGTGATGACTCCATGTTGAATGCATTTCTTGAGGACGTCTGCAATGGGTTCACCTAAATTGGTGTATGTGCGACCCCTAGGGAATTGTCTTGGTTGACGATATTGTCCTTGACGGTTTTGACCATTTTGATTGTTCGAAGGAGTATTGGGGGGAGGTGTCGATGTCGTTGTTGGTCTATTTTGTTGTTGTACCCCTTTCAGAGCCAATACGGGGCTTGCAGTCTTGGCGTCTACAACACCATCGTTTGTGACATGTTTATTCTTGACCCAATATTTGTTTTTGTCAGCGGGTGTGTTGGTGTTTGTATTTTTGGAGCCATACTTCAGTTCTCCCTTTGCGATAAGGGCTTTCTCAATTTGGACCCCCTTTTCCACTAATTCTGTGAAGGTTGTACAACAATGTATTTGCAATGCGAATTTGAGGGGACCTAGAAGTGTTTGGACAAACATGTCGACCTTTTCCCTTTCAGGAATGTCAATGTGACATCGACTAGCGAGGCTTCTGCATTTTTGGAAGAACGGGATAAATGTCTCACCCGACTCTTCTTGTGTGAGATTGCACAAGCTAGTGATAGAGGTGTCCACGTCAATATTGTATGCGTAATTTTTTAGGAACCTCCTTTTGAGCTCATCCCATGATTGGATATCTTTTTGTGTTGAAAACCATTCAAGGGCTTGACCCGCCAAACTTTTGGAAAAGAGTCTCATCAGGTATGTGGGTTCGTAGGCGATATCCATACAGTTAGTTGCGAATTCGCGAAGATGTTCAATGGGATTTGTTTTGCCTTTGTATTTAGTGAAGTTGGGTGACACATATCCTGGCGGAAATGCAGGCATACGTAAGTTTGTGTCGAATGGGTATACGTCCAAGTCATATGATATTTCGGATTTTCCACCCGTAATGAGCATGTTTTGCATTTGCTTCGCCATATCCCGCACTATTGCTTTGAGTTCATCTATGGTGGGGTCATTGACATGTCCATACGTTGGATTGCCTGGTACACCAGGTGTTCTTGCGTGAGTATAGGTGTATTGTGGCGGTATGGGTTGTTGTGGTACGTATGATGTGTGTTGTTGGTATTGAAAGTTGTGACTAGGTGCATGTTGATGAGTGTGAACGTTGGATGAGTATGTTGGAATATGTCCCCCAGCTATGCGTGTCATTATTTGGGGGATGTTGTGACCAGGAATGTTATGATGTACTAACGATGTCATGGGTTGAGTCAGTTGGCCACTTTGTGTGAATTGCTGATTTTGCACAAGGGGCACATTGGCAGTTGTACCTTGGGAGGTAGTGACGTTTGACTGTGTTGTCGTGTTAACGTTTTGTTGTTGTCCTTGTATGAAGATACGTCCTGTGGGTCCTCCCAAAGGATGTTGTGAACTGCTACTGAATGCATTTGTTGAGGTTGTGTTCATGGTAGTAGATGTAGTTGTCAAGGGGGAGTTGTGATGACTTGAGGATGCCCCTGTGGTGTTTGCTGTTGGGATAACAGGAGGATTGGAATGATTTGCCTATGATGTCACGGAACCAAGAGAGGTTGTATTTAATTGGGGTAGTGTTGTGGATGTTGTGGATGACTGTGATCCCCCAATAGATGTAGCGTTTATTATATTGGAGATGTTTGGGATGTTGGATGTGGTATGCAATGTCGTTGTGCCAAAAGGGATGTTGCTTGTAGTATTTAGAACTTGACCACTGTGTGAGATGTTGTGAACATTGTTGGCATTAGGATCATGTAATGTGTTAATGTCAAATCCTGGTGGTAACCTAGCTCCTTCACTCAAGAGCATAGCTACGAATCTGTCCCTATCGTGACGTGCTATTGTTTCAGCCAACTGGTAGGCCTCTGGGTCTTGTGTCAATGCTTCTATGTGTTCTTGAAGGAGTTGACCATTTTCATCTCTTTGCATGTAGCGCTCGAATGAGTTGTTAGGTAAGGATTGTGTTGTCACTAGAGGTTGATTGTCTAGATTGGTAAAGGGATCATTCGCGGTCCAGTTTGAGTCATGTGGAGGGCTGTTGGGATCTGGCATGAAGTTTTCCATTTGTCTTTTTTGCTTTTGAAGTCTGGTTTCGATCATAAATGAGCTTGCTCAAAGGGGATGTTCACTAAATGCAAGTATGACACTAGGTGAAGTCTAAGGTTCAAATTGACGACTAAAATGACCACTATTTTTTTTTTTTTGTTTTTGAATTTTTGTGAGTAAGGTATGCAATGTGGATGCAATGTAAAATGAGGCTATCTAAGCACTTCTGAGCTTGAACTTTGTTTTCGATGTGGACTGCTAGAGGACTTTGTTGTTAATGACAAGGTGACAAGATGACTAATGAGTCTTCCTAACTAGACTTTTGAGTTGGAAGAAATCTCACCAAAGAGGACAATGACTAAAAGGATGTGTGATGACTTGGTCCAAAAAGGGTCTAATTTCGAAAACAATGATTTTGCTAAGGGGTGCTTGAGATTTTCCTACTCCTAAGTATGCAAGATATGAGCCTAGGGACAATGTAATGCTGAATGTATGATACTAAATGGGGTGAGGTATGAAACCTAAGGTGGTCAATGCAAGCTAAGGGACAAGACTTTGAGCAATTTCAAATTGGTTTTCTGGCAGAATCCTTCTGATGACGGAGTTTGACAAATGGTTGACAGTTTGGAGGTCTCTGGTTTTGACTGTGCAGTTTAAAAAGTTTGACAGGCAGATGCGTCTCAGTTTAGCAATTGCGTCGCAGTTATGCAATTGCGGTTCAGTTTTTCACTTGCGGGTTTTTGACTGTCAGATGCGACTTTGTTTAACAGATGCGGCTTTCAGGTCAACAGATGCGTCGCGACGCCTACAGATGCGTCGTTTCAGACTTCAGATGCGGTTTTTCAGGCAGTTGCGTTTCAGAATGTCAATTGCAGTTCGACTGATATGACAGTTTTGTTTCAAAGTGATTTTCATTGTATGTTGATGGGAGTGTTTGATCTGTTTGATGACTGTTTTGTTTGGACTGTGACAAAACCAGAATGCACTTGACAAACACAGCGTTTTAAGGGATAACCAAACACACATGAGATAAGCACAATCCTAGAAAGGCCACTAGGCCTTGGGTTTGTATACTTGATATAGCCAACCAGTTATACCCCGGATTGGTGATGAACACCTTTCCTTCTCGAGAGCGGATAGCTTAGAATTTGGTGGCATTGGCTCCCCTCCACGGCTCATTAACGTCATTCGAGCACACCAAATTCAAATTCATTGGGTAGTGACATCCCAAGAATTGCTATCTCTACTCAAGGGGATCGGTAGTGAGTAATCTTCGGGCATGATACTGTAACCTGCACTATATCAAGCAACGGCCAATAGAGCGGTTGGACACTAAGACAAGAGGTGTTTAATTTGGGCATTCCGTTCGTGGGGCGTGATCCATGCGGCGAGAGTCCCCTTTCGGATCCATCTCGTCGGAACCACGCTCGTGATTCTTGGGCTTTCCCCAAGAACCCACTTTTCTATACCGGCTGGAAGTCCCTCGGTGTCAGGGTGCTACCGGTCTGAGTCGTCCTGGGGTGAGTACTTTTTCCCACCAGAACACGCCCAAGTTCTAGAGTCGGTAACCGTTTCTCTTACACCCAGGATCGCACGAATGCGCAAGGGGAGAGGATACTTTGATATACCGAATCGTGAAGGGTAAATTAACAAAAAAGAATGGGTCTGGTTTTCTGATCACAAGGTTTTCACCAAGTGAGAGCATACTCACCTACCACTCCACAAACACACTCAAGCATGAAAGACATCATTCTTTTTAAAAGCACCAAATTCAAAGTTTGCTAAGCTAGAAATAAACAAACACACTGTTTTGTTCTTTCCTTCTTTGACATGCGAATCTGCAAACAATGAGTTAGTAGTTTTGGATGTGATGGTCTTGGACACACGAAAAAGGATCGCCACACGCTGCAAGAAACTATTAGTAACACAAAATATCTAACCTAGTTAACATGCAGGAATAGCTAACACAGAAAAAGACAGAAAACAGAGAACCAGAAAACAGAAAGAAAAAACTGAAATTCGGTAATTAAAACCTAAAAATTGAAAGAAAAGTTTACCAGACAAATGCGGCGCGGTATTACCAGACAGATGCGGCTCGGTTTGTCAGATGCGTCGTTCTGTTAGGCGAATGCGTCTCAGAAAGTCACATGCGGTTCTGGAATTGTCAGTTGCGGTCTGTCAGGGTAGTTGCGTCGTTTCTGTGAGCAGATGCGTTGCGACGGTTGCGGCGATGCGTACCAGTATTCTGCAAAACAACAGAAGACAACAAAAAATTCCACCCAAAACAGAAAGCCACTACGGGAAATGATTAGTGATAGGAAACCTAATATTGCTCAATATGCAGGAAAAAGACAGAAAACAGAAAAAACCTGCGATTGGACAGCCCGAAATGCAAAAATAAAACCGCAAACTTGAAAGAAAACAAAAATGATATACCAAACGGATGCGGCGCGAGTTTCGAATGCGGTTTTCGGGGTATCAGATGCGGCTCAGGACTGACGGATGCGTCGTTCTGTTTATCAGTTGCGTTGTGACAGGGCGATTGCGGCTCTGAAGTTGTCGTATGCGTCGCGACGCATATGATGCGTCACACTGTTTTTAAAAATGTTGCGGCGATCCGTACCTGTACCTGCAAAACAACAGAAAACAACAAAAAGAAAAACGTACGAAAATCCGAACTAACAACGTCGGGTTCACCAATGTAATCAAGGGAAAATCCTAAAATTATTGTTAAAGTGGGTTAGCACAATAACAGAAAATCCTATGAAAATAACAAAGTACAATGGAAGTGAGGTGAAGACAAAAGGGATAGTGTTACCCTATGTCTCCACCTTCCATGATTAACCTCTGTTACACCTCCTAGCTTGCAGATAAACAACAATGCCCTCAGATTTATGAGCAACTATGACCAAAGACTAAGCCCTATGCAAGTGTTGAAGGATTTGCAGAAAATAAAAATAACCCTACAATGAGCTAAAATGGCTAAGACTGTTAATGACTATGACCTAAGTTGACAGCAGATTGACATAGACTAAGAATGCAAGAAGTCAAAATATGCTAAAGACTGAAAGCTAAAGACTGAGAGAGAGATCCAAATGAGGTCAAAATTGCCCTTTTATAAAAATTGCAATTTTGAACGTGTGGCCAGGATGAAAAGAGGACAGGAACCCTAAGATCAATGCTTAAGATTGAATATTGCTGTGTGCATTAGGGTTAGGTCAAAATTAGGGCAACAGGTAAGAATGAAGGGTGGAGATTGAATTATGAAATAATTCAATCAACGGTCGAAAATAAATGAGAAGTCAAAAGTCAAGAATTAAATTGGAGGATAAGGCTGGCACAGACAAAGAGGTTGCTGGAGAAATTAAATAATAAGATTTATTTACTCCAAATAACTAGCAAGTAATTAAATAATAAAGATATTATTTAATTATGGAGGAATGTGATAAAAGAATTATTTTGAAATTAAATAATGATTTTAATTCAAAATTCAAGAGAATGGCTAAATTAAATAAATCAAATTTATTTAATTTTAATGGGAGAAAAGCTAATGAATAATTAAATAATTAAATAAATTATTTAATTATAGTGGAAAATGGACAGAATTAAATAAATAAGAATTTATTTAATTTTTTAGAAGAAGGGGACTTAATTAGTGACGTAATTAAATAAATAAAATTTATTTAATTAATCAAGAAGACATAAATGGTAAAGGGAAATTAAATACATTATGAAATTTATTTAATCAAAGGAAGACTTTAGATAATTAGTGATGTATTAAATAAATAAATAATATTTATGTATTTAATAATCAAGGAGGAACAAATGACATGAATTAATTAAATAATTATGAATTATTTAATCAATAGTCGAATGTGGACCAAGGACATAATTAAATAGCTTAATTATGCTAGGACGAAAGTGGTAAAAATGAAGCTTGCAGGCCTAGGTCATTTTTAGGTGTCTACAGGTTTTTTGTGCTTAACTGGAATTGTAATCAAGCTTGTGTAGAAGCTATTTTTTAAGTTCACAAATTGGATGGTTTTAATCCAAACCTTTCTTTGGACAGTGAGTCCTCTTTTTTATTTGAGCACTGATCTCTAGGAAGTGTGCCTAAATGCATGTGCATTCCCATTATTCTTATACTTTTAATAGGGTATAATATTGTGGACTAACCTCCACCATGGTTTTTCTCCTAACAGGGGTTCCACGTAAAAATCTTGGTGTTCTCTATGCTTCTGATGTGTTGATTGTTCATGGTTTATTATACATTCATTAGATCTAAGATTAAGTTAAGTAAAGATTGAAAAGTTTAAATATTCAATGACAATTGATTCACCCCCCCTCTCAGTTGTCTGTCCTTATTTTTCCAACACAACATTGTTGTAGATTTTCTTTCAAGACTAACTACATCAGGGGATAATCAAGCCATAGATGACTATTTTCCTGATGAGCATCTATTCTCCATCAATGTACAAACTCATTAGTATGCTGACATAGCTAATTACCTAGTCACAGGTAGATTTCCTCCTCACTTCTCTCTATAAGAGAGAAGGGCACTTATTGAAAAATATTTTTCTTTCTCATGGATTACTAAATGTTTGTTTTATACCAAAATAGACCATGTCATTAGGAGATGTGTGAGAGAAGATGAAACATATGACATTTTGTGTGCATGTCACAACGAACCATGTGGATGACATTTTGCAGCCAAGAGGACAACAATGAAAATTTTGAACACATGATATTACTAGCCAACACTCCACAAGGATGCAAGAAGGTATACTAGAAAATGTGATAGATTCCAAAGAATGGGCAGGCCAACCAAATCTGATGAGATGCCACTTTACCCTCAAGTGGTAATCACTCCCTTTGACAAGTGGGGACTAGATTTTGTAGGACCCATTGACCCTCCATCAAATGGTAAGTCCTATATCTCGGTATGCACTGATTATGTAACAAAGTGGGTAGAAGTTAAGACCATGAAGTATGCAAGAGATAACAAAGTTGCAAATTTTCATTATGAGGAGATTTTCACAAGGTATGGAGTTCTAAGAGAAATAATGACTGATCAAGAGGCTCAATTCACATCAACCCTTGTTGCAGCACTAGTCAATGAGTACAACATAAGACACATGAAGTCTACTCCTTATCACCCCTAGGAAAAAGGCCAAGTTGAGGTGACCAATAGATAAATTAAAGCAATTTTGGCTAAAACAGTAGCTATCCACAGAAAGGATTGGGAAACATATTACCAGAAGCTGTTTGGGCCTATAGGACAACCTAGAAAACAACTATAGGCTTCACTCCATTTGAGTTGTTGTATGGAAAGATAACCATGATTCCCATTGATTTTGAACATAAGACTCTTAGGACTATGGTAGACTTGGGGATGGATATCTCTGAGGCACAAAAAGAAAGAATCATGCAGCTGAATGCTTTGGATGAGATAAGGAGAGCAACCTTGCATCACACAGAGGTGGTGCAGAATTAAAGAATCAAGTGGTATGACAAATTTATCAAGGACAATAAATTGCAACCAAGAGATTGATCCCTGCTCTATGACTCAAGGTATTAGGACAATGCAAGAAAATTGTAGACAAGATGGTTAGCACCATATGAGATTGCTTAGGTCTTTCCCAATGGTGCTATACAGCTTGTTACTAATGACCCAGTCAAATTTAAGATGTTTGTCATTGGTCACTGCCTCAGATTGTATCACAATTCAACTTCCAAAGAGGAGTTCCTACAACAATTCACTCAGCATGCAGCACCCGAGCTTCTTGCAGCCTGAAGGAAGTGGACCTAGTGTGCCTCCTAGCTAATTAAGGTCTGTACTTGTCATAATAAAGACTTCCACTTTTGTGGGGTCCACTTCTTCACCTATCCACCCATTTTCCCATCCATCTCCACCTTTCTCTCTCTCCCATCACTTCACTTCATTCCACTCCACCTCATCCCACCTAATCTTCATTAATTGCTCAACTTATTTCTTAAAAAGGAAAAAGGTACTTTCTCCATGATCTTTGCAACATATCCTCCACACATTTAGGTATGTGTGCATTAATTGCTATATCTTAATTGTCTTTAAGTGCATTCATTTAATCATTATACATTAGTATGGAAGTTCACCATAGCATGCCAATATTTCCTACCCTATCAAATCACCATCTCGCATGTGAGGACACATGCCCAAATTTGGGTTGAGGGGAATAAGATGTGAATATTTTTCCCATGTGTCGGTCCATGTTGGTCTATGTCAATAAAATTTAAATTGAGCCAATTTGAAATTTGAGTGAGAGGATGGCTCACATGTGTAAAGTGACACCAACTACTGCCTCCATTTCTCTCCATCACAGATTTCCTTTATTACTTCTTCCTTGCCATTATTGACTTGTCATATCAAAAGACAAATTAGAAAGGGAAATTTTAGTTAACACTAGCATTCAAAATTTAGCAAGTGTTGTAGGAAGGTGAATTTGGTTTTCATATGAGAATTGCAAGAAGGAAACCACAAAATGATTGGTTTATTGCAGACAATGGGAGTTGGGTTAATTAGAAACGAACCCACTATCCATGATGTATTACTATAGGATGCACTCTGCCTAACTGAATTTAGAAACTATGAGTGAATAGACTACTTCCTGAAGCTAGATGATCTCGATGAAGACATTGCACTAGAGTTTACCTTGACATTGTTTGAAGGGAAAGCCATGGTAAAAGGGCTGGAAGTATTGGAGAATGAGGAAAGAATTGTAGAGGTTACAGGGTTACCTACCAATGGTGAAAATTACCTTGCTTCCAAAGATGCCATATTAGCTAGAGCCGAATTTACAGAGCCAAACAACCCTCCATTGAGCATAGATAAATAGGGTGCGAAGAGTATTTCTTTTCCTGAGCCATGGAAGTAGATAGTTGTTTATGTCATAAAATATATCACTTGTGAAGGTTACCAGTTGAATTTGCATTCTGTGCACTTCAATCTTTTGAATCACATGAGGCACAAAAGGAGGATGAATGTGCCAAACATGCTATACAACCTTCTTTCAATAATGGCGGCCGACACTCAGAAAGGTAGGGACAATTTTGTTTCCCACCATTTTCTAATTAAATTGTTAGTTGATAAGTCTCTACATGATATGTCTGGAATCACCTGGGAAGAATTCATAAAAATTGATCAAATTAGACCAGAGCATTTGCAACCTAGGGTTTTACCTCAACCTCGTAGGTCTAGCAAGAGATTAATCATGGCTGAAGCCACTCTTGGTGCTTCAACCTATGGAATAGGCCCTTGTGTAAACCCTCTTGCAGTAGAATAAACCATAGAAATTAGTTCTTCTAGAACTAAGCACTTAGAAAAAGAAAGCTCTTTCTCAGATTCTGATGATGACATTCCACTTGGCATCTTGAAAAAAACTAGGGAACAAAGCATAGAGGCAGAAACAAGAAAAGGAAAAGCTAAATGGAAGCCATCAAAAAAAGAGGTTCCAAGCTCTAAGAAGAGAAAGGATGAAATTGTTCATTCTACAGCCAAAGAAAAACCTGAGAGCCCTCCCGTAAAATTAAGACTAGTCGGGTCAACCTTTATTCTGTCTCCACAAGGAAGCCCTAAATCTAGAGAAATACCACAGGGGGACACAAAAGCTCCAATGGGACAAGATAATGTTGAGGAAGAAGATATATTTAACATGGTAGAAAACATAACACTGGTCAATATTGCTAACATTATAGGAGAAATGGAAAATCAAGAGTATGAAGAAAATCAGGAGATCCTGCAGCATGACCAAGAGATCCTACAGCATGAGCAAAATATCTTGCAACAAAAGCAAGAACAAGAGCAAGAGTCCCTACAACAACAAGAAATTGGAGAACAATCAGTGCCCCTGCAACTGGAATTGACGGGATAGCCTAAATCCTTGTAGCTAGTACCATGTGAAGAGCAAGCATCAGTGCTAGGAAAAATGTTGGCAGGAATGCACAACCCCCCTAATTTTTCAATGCACAAGGTAGCTATGCATTTATGGAAAGAGATGCAAAGAAGGGAAGAAGAATGGAAGGAGAAAAAATGTAGACTGAAGAAGGAAATTCAAAAGAGAGAGCAAGAGATTGAAGACAAGGATGTAGAAATTTCCACCTTAAAGAAGAAGGTGGATGATATGGTAGCTCTGGTACCACATATTTTAGAGTGCAGGACCCCTCCAAGGGTCTATGCTCTGCATTTGAAGGAGAAATATCTTTCTTTTAGGTTGGCAAGAATTATCTCAGGTTTGAACCCTTCCATTGAGACCCAGGTATGGAATTTTTCAATGCTTATCAGATTGCTTCCCATGAAATGAGGAATTTTTTGTGTGAGTTTTATTTGCATAATTATTTTGTGACTCAAGACCATGATTGGAATCCGTTGTTGTATGTTGGAGATGTCCAATTAAGGGCATTTATGTCTTAGGTTCAAAGTAATATTAATTGGGGACAACAATATGGGGCTTATAAGCAATTGGGATCCAACATCCCTCTGTCCATTAGGGCCGAGTCAAGGAATCCAAGGGACATTTTCAGGGAATGGCACAAAATGCTTTTTAGACCTAGCTATGGTGATAAGATTATGCCCTGGATAGAAGCAGTTTATAGTGAATATGAGGAAAAGGAAAAAGCAAAAGAGGAAATTGTGAAGAGATACCTCTCACAAAGATGGAATAGCCTAACTGATGAGCTAAAGCAATATGAGCCCCACTCTATACAGAACTATGATGCAACCCTTAAAAGCATTGATAGATATATTCACATTGGTAGAACAAAGGGATGATTTTGGCTTCCCCTGAATTTTTAGTAACCCATCCTAATGTGGCCTATATCGAACTTCAAATTCTACCACTATGATATTGCTACAGAGAGACAAATATGGAGTAGATTGGATAGATCAGGGGGATTCTATTGGGACCCTGACTCACGCACAACAAACACTGATGTAGGACATATGTCAATTGCAAACTTTAGAGCATTAACCAAGCAGAAGAACAACTCTTCCCCTACTGGAGGACCAGCAAGACCTTAGGCTGGGGGGAGTGATGAGTCTAGTTTATGGTCTAATTATGGGTATAATTTATGATTTACTTGTTGAATTTATCATGGACTTTGATGTTAAGTATTGATACTTTTATGATATTTCAACCAAAACTATGACATTGGACATAATCCTATTTCTACAAACCTTTAATGATATTGGCACGCTATTTGGACTATCTATATTAATCTTGCATGTGGTTAATGAATTTTCTTTGATTTGGTTACATTTTGTGCCCTCAGCACACATGCCCCATTTGAGATAGGGACCCCTTTTTCTTTCGCCTTTCTAGGTCATTTTATTGCCGTCTCGTTTTGTGTTCCCCTATTTTTTGTGTCCCTGATGGTTAGCATACCCCCGAAGTCCCATCTTGAACTGACCATGTTTTGTTCACTCCACTTTGATCAAGTCCTAGAGCCTTCTAGGCTTTCTTGGGTAGTTTTCTTCTGCTAGCGATTTTGAGGCCCTCCGGACCTAGCCCTTCGGGTTTCCATCGCCGGATTTCCTCTAGGTGTCCACGGTTCAAAAAGTCGGAAGGCTTTCGCCTTCCCGAACCCGGGCCCCAGATCCAAGATTTCCACCTAACTGAAATTTGCAAACCTTCAGACTACATTCCTGCCCTCCAAGTTCGGTTGGCCGGGATGTCATTCCTAGAATTCCCTTTGCCCTTCATCATTTCCAGCGGCGAAGCCTTGCCACCACTCTGCCATCTGGACTTCAGGTCTCTCCTTGCCTTCGATATGAAAAGGAGTCTTCAACAGCCATTTCAACATGTCCTTCCAAACCTTGAACCCTCGACCTCCTGTCGCCATCCACTAATTTCAAATTCACCAACCAATGGGTCAGCCATATAGGCATTAAATGAGGCCATTAATTGCAGAGGAGGGTATAAATATTAGGCCCCAACCTCTCATTTTCATTTTTCAGGATTGCAGAGGAGGTCAGAGTGCTTGCCAGAGGAGATCAACTCATCCACCACCCACAGCCCGCGCGTCCAAGATCATTGTTGGACCTCTCGTCGTCGATCCCACCTCATCTTTTGTCGGGCTTTCAAGGTAAGTTTACCATTCATTGCACTGAGAATTTTTTATGATTTTTCATTTAAGATAATGAATGAGATGGGTTAAAAATGAATTCAATTGATAAAACACACCGAATGCCACAAAACCCACATTTTTGAAATCTAAAAGCCTCCAAATCAACCTCCTTTGATCAAACCAAAACTGGACGCCACAGCCATTCCTCATTGCATAAAATGTTCACTCTCTAGACCTAGCACCTCTCTCCATCGTTTAAAAAATTGAAAGTAATAAACTTTTAGGTGGCGAATTTCTCTCTTAGGCCCACGAATGTGGATTGTTGTCGTCCAACCGACGTGAGACTCAACACGCAAAATCAGCTTCCATCTCCACCCCCGGGCCCAACCCCTCAGGTTTCCATAACCAGGTCTCCACCGAGCTTTCACTGTTCCCAAATGCCTAAAGGATTTCGCCTTCCCTAGCCCCAGGCCTTGGTTCCCTGACTTTTGGCCACTCAATCTACAAAACATTTTAAGATTTCCATCACCTCTTCTGGGCCCATCACGTCAAATGTCTATCCCTAGAACTCCGCATCGGCCCCACTGTTCTTGGACGACGAAGAGGGTGCTCCTTTCCACCCTCTGGGCCCATTGGCCTATTCAATATCCGAAATTCCAAACTTATAACTACTCCACCATCATTCCTCTGGGCCCTAGACCACGTACTTTTTTCTGTGGGCCTCCTTGGGGGCTCCGTCATTTGAAATGACAAATGGATAACGACTCCCCACCTCACAGGCCCCGACCTTCCGTTCATCGTCTCTGAATCCCAGACTCCGCCCGCCAAAATTCCTTTCGCCTTTGTCTATTGCACAAGAGAAAAATGGTCACGTCTTTTTGGGCCTTAGGGTCTGACCAACCAGTTGCCTCCCAAAACCTTAATGTAGAAAGTTGTCGGCCGAACACTCCTCCGGATCCGGTCCATCGAGCTACTCCATCTGAGTTTCTGTTTCTAGATTTCCATTCCAAAACATCAAGACATCAACAACTTTCCACCTCTCTGGGCCTGAACCACCTACCATCCTTTAGCCTTTCGAGTCCTAAATCCCAGAGTTTCGACCCTAAAACTCTATCTTCCCCAGGCCATTTTAGATAGCAAACTGCAGACAACTTTTTGGGCCTGAACCTCTGTGAGCCCCAAAAGTGACCTAAATGACCTCAAATTTTAAAACTAATGCCTACCCACGTGCTCAAATTTGGCCCTCTTTGACTCAAGCCTTTCAAACCATAAAAATGTGAAGATAAGAGAAACCACTCGGATCGCCCCGGCCTATTTTCCCCTTTCAAAACAACATTCCTACCAGGGAACTCCGCCCCTTGGGCCTAGATTGTCTGAAATCCCTTAAAAAGCAATTAACAACATCTAAAAGGAAAATATTTAACTTTATTAGTCATATGATATCTAATTTGATTTAGTTCATGATATTTTGGCTAACGATAATGTTTTCAAAAGGTTATACTCATTGTGTCCATGCTTGTAGGATATATGGAATCAGGTGTAGGACCCTTGGGGGGAACTGCAGAGAAGGACAAAGGAAAGAAATCAAGCAAGACTCCTCATGGGAAGGAGGATAAAGACTAGATGAAGTTCTAGTTCCAGGGTGAACCTCTACAATTGAAAATCACCACAGACTAGAAAGAAATCACAGACACCAATATCGGCCATATCGATATTAATGAATTTAAACAAAGGGTCAGAATCCACCCAAAGAATGACAGTGCCAGATTGATCAGGTAGAGTGGAATTGCAAAAGTTGTAGGCTTCCCCTCATCTCTCATTGCCCCTAAACTAATCATGGCTTGTCAGCAGGCCTACCAACCTAAGACAAGGACCATCATTGACAGAGATGGGAATATTCTAGCTGACATGTCAGCCCAGGGAATCATGAAAACTTTCCACATTCCTACCTTTGAGGAAATGGAAGTTCCCATGATGGAAGAGGGAAAGGCGACATGGAATGAAGACCTGATGGGTTGTAGAAGGTTGATAAACCAGTTCTAGCTCAAGGAGAAAAGAGGCACTGCTGCAAAGGTCCCTCAGGAACTCTTTCATAGCAATTTTCATGAAGACTATCATGACCTAGTCACCATGTTGACCCGGGTAATGGGCCTACCTTCTGCTACATTTTTTTAGGAATGGATAGTGTAATTTGTTGAAAAAATCCTCTGTGGGGATGAGGATGTCACCACGAAATCCTCATTCTACTGGGGAGGCATCATTAGCAACTGCTTTCATGAGCAGTTTATGAACGTAAAAAAGAACTCCAAATTCTACATGACCTCCTATCTGGTCTATTCACTGGCAGAGAAAAGGCAATATAGTGGACTGTTTGTGGCACCTGAAGAGGAGCCAGGCCGAATGCTAAAAGCCTATGACTGATATCCCCAACTCCAATTCAGAAACTTTAAGAAGGAATATTGCAGGGTCAATGATGCCTTCATTAGTCTCATCATCCAATTACTTGGAGGGGATTTTGAGAGGAGTGTCTTTCACAATGCATGGGAATTCCTAAAGTAGTACACTTTCCTGTTCCTGCAATTTCCCAAATTCACCCACATTCGTACCTAGGGTTTCACTGAAAGACCAAACAAGTTGCCCCGGTACTCCAACGACCAGATTATACTACTGGAACTCTCTCAGCAGCTGCAACATGTGCACACCATGCTCAGCAACAAACATTTGGTAGGGATCTCTTATCCCTTGACCTTTGGTCAGGGTATGTATAAATTGCAAACTTCCCGGTGTGTTGGGAACTTAGAAAAGGAATTGGTAGAGTAACACTTCTGACTACACACTACTCGCCCATGGATGGACCTGTATGGACACGTGAGGAAAGCGCTGGGATGAGAGTACGCCCACTTGCATCATGTTGAGGATTTCTAGGCAAACTATTAGGATGACAAAGAGGTGTGTGCTATGCACTACATGAGGATGACTACATACTTCGTAAGAAGGGTGCAACTGCTCACTATACCGGATCAAGTTGAGGAAGATGAAAGCACCGTCATGGATCCCCAATATAACGCAATCTCCAATCTGTCATTTCCTGCAATTGACTGGGATGAATAGGAGGTCGATGACCTTGACATTGTGACTAAACCCATCATGGCCCAAACTAAAGAATGGGTTAAAAGACAAGTGGCCTAGCTAAAGCAACAAGGAGTGGTCCTAACGTATGGACTTAAAAGTGAGCATAGTGCCACCAAAGATGTTGCCACTACAGTTTCAATGGGCGAGACATCCAAATCTCCTCCGATCACCAGATCGAAGAGGAAAGGAACAAAAATGAAGCAGTCTCCAGATCCCAAGGTATACATAAGGAAAGATTTAGGATGCTCACCTTCCAAGAAGCCCAAGCGAATAAAGGGCACCATGGAGCAGCCTATAATCCAAGAAAGTGAGGAAGAAAGGATAGATCAGCTAGAACCTCTTCTGGCTCCCCCTATCTCGACTGCCCCATCATCTGTCTTCCTGGCCATGGTTGCCATGTCCCCGCTGGTAGTAGATATCTCAGTCCATCTTGCCCCTTCACCTTCAGCCGAGCCCATAATAGTGATTGACTCCTCCGCCGCCTTAACTACTCCACCTTCCTTCATCGCCATGTCACCTACTACATCACTCCCATTAGCCACAGTAATAGCACTAATTCCTACTCCTGCATTGCCTGAGGCTTTCTCAAAACACATGCAAAATCTCCCTTCTGAGCTCTCCCAGATCTTCATGGACCCCACCATTTAGACTGCCTTAGCATGGATCCTCACCATTGTTGCACCCTCGCAACCTCCCACGAGACCACCAACAATGGATGCCACAATGTTAATTTCTGAGGAGTGGGAGAGACGGGAACAAGAAGCCTCGAAGGCAAGTAAAGAGGAGGTCGATGAGTACCATGAACACCTGGAGTATGAATATCGGCAAATTGACAGGGTGGCCTATGAAGAGGAAGGAACGGGCTCTTCCGAGAGAGGAGATGAGGAGGAGGATGTTGGTGATAGATTCATTGTACAAACTTTCGATGATGATCTTGAAGAAGAAATGGCCAGGCAGCTGAAGCATGATGAAAAAGAGACAGAAAGATCACCTCCCAAGAAAGAACAGGAGGGTGACAGGACAGCAGAAAATGTAGAAATCCTTGCAGGGGAAAAACAAGTAGAGATTGTGCCACCTCCTCCTATAGGAGAAGAAGATAGAGAAGAAGACCAGCCCGAGGAATACATGCACAAGGGTGAACAGATTGAAGAAATAAAGAAAAAGGAAATTGAGGTAGAAGGAATTCCTCAAGGGAAATTGATTACTAAACCTCCCATAAAACACCTCACATTCATCCAAGATTCTGATGAGGAAGAGGGAGAAAGCACCAAAATGAAAGGTGCACAAACAGAAGTCCAAACGGGGCAAGGCGAAGGTGATCAAGAGTCACCAAAAGGAGGCCTGCCATGCCTGAGTGATTGGAGAGGAATCTTGAGAAGAAGACTCCCACTCCTAAGGATCCGAGAGCGAGGCTAGAGGCTATCCTAGCCCGAGCACAAATCTCAACCAGAAAGGAGAAGAATCCTAAAGTTAGATCCAAGGTAACAATGGATGCTTTTAGGTCCCGAACCGCACAGATAGCAATGCCCGTGGTAGGCCAGGATGGTGTAAGCTATAATATTTCCACCATTAATTTGGGGACTGCTACCAGAGAGTAGAAGGTGGGACATCTTGAAGAATCAGTGGCTACAATGGTGCACCTGATAAGACAGGACAAGGTCTTGAAGGACGAACTTAAAGCACAAATGGCCACCTTGACAAATTACATCCAAGAATGGTCTTCAGTGGATGACATGGCTACCACATCCGCAGCTCCACCCAAACTGTTGTCCAGAGAATAAATTGAAAAATTAGAGAAGAGAAAGAACTTGGACAAGACTACAGAGAGATGGTTTTGACAGGTCTTGTACGTCAGGAACATGGGTATCGGTCGGGTTGTTCGGACAACCAACAAGTTCTTCGATTTGTAGCAATCTCTGGAGATCACGAAGAAGCTATGCACCGACTTCCTTGCAACATATGATTCCACCTATCCAAAGATTGAGGCCATCCTCTGATTACCAAATGCCACATGAGAAAAGGAGCTCGCATTCAAAAGAGATGATCATTGGTTGGTGGACGTGTGGAGGCAGGATTTTGATAACAGAAGGGAAAGGTTGGAACAAATAATGGATAAAGTGGATCCGGACATCAAATGGGTCAAGGAAATTAGGGCAGACTGCGCTCGATATTTGAAGCTGATGACATAATATGACATGCCCACGATGTAGATGGATCTAGAGAAAATAAAGCATTATTTCCAGAAGAGGATGGAGGACGGGGTGTCCAATGAAATAACCATGGGTTTCATGAGTTTTTTCGCCCATACCTTCACCCAGTCAGAGCTATTTTGGGATCAGGCCACAAAGTATGATGAAGACTAGAAGAAGCTTGAGGACAACTCGAAAGAGTGGAGTTATCAAATGTTGCGGTGTTAGATTATTGAGGTGGACAAGCTCTAGCTGGTCATTCTAAAATTTATGGAATATGCAGCTTTGAAGAAGCAGGAGGGCAACCCTATTATTAGTCAAGAGCTCCTGAAGGAATAGCTACAACAAAAGAGCAGTCAACAAAAGACAAAATGCTACAGTGTTGTCACTAAAGGACAAAATAGGGAAAAGGCAAGAATGTAATTTTAAATTGTAATATATTTGGGGGTAGGTGAAACCCTATTTTGTAGTGAATCTTGGCCACACAATGAAAATCAATCTTGGTCATTCATTTAGCTTTTTGAGCACTATAAATAGGGGATCTCCTCTCATTTCCAAGAGGATTTGAGTTGTTGTAAAGACATGCTACTAAAATTTATAATGAAAATATATTGACTTAGTGTATTTTCTGATTTCTGCACATGTTTCATGGTTCAATCTCCATTGTTAAATGCTTTGTTTAGATTTATATAACTATTTTAGTTAGATTTAAAGTGTTTAGATAAACTTTAGTCATGTTGTTATGTGATTGTAGGAATTTTTGTTGTGTTGATGCCTTCTAGCCCATACTTTTTGTTGTTTTTTGTTGGTAAATGACCTTGCAAAGTTAGCCTAGGCTGAAATTTGAAGTTTCTCTTTAAATATTTATCTTTATTCATGCATGTAAATGGTGGATGAATGGTAAAATATCTGCAGACCTTTAAGATAGCACAGATTTCATGATACTATAGATTTCTTGGTTAAGTGGAATTCTATTTGAAGGGAGTTGTCCATAGCAGAACCTCCATGATCACTATTCATAGTTAGTTGTAGATCTAGGAACCTTCTCTCTTCCTTGCTCTTTTCCCTTTTTTTAAGAAACTGTCTATTCCAAGGTTCATTGCACATTGTAAAGCCAAACTTAAAGAAAAATTTGAAGTTTCAGATTGTTGTTTGAACCTATAGCAAATAGCATCGTAACTCCCACTTCAGAAACTTCAAAATTTAAGATCCATTCTGCATACAGCTGCATAAGTCTTCCTTGTGATTACCAGCAAAATCACATCAACATCAACTAAGGAGTTCTATGTAAGTCTTGATCTGACACCCGAGAGACCTTGGGGAGATTTTCAGCAACTTATCGTTGGAAGATTTCATTTCAAGAGAGGTAGTGCACATATGCATTACCCATGTTGAGAAAGTGTGTAAAAAACACCCATCAACATTATAGACATGCAATTATTATGCATACTAACATTTCCATGCAGATATAGTTTGAGGATGTTGAATTGAGGAAGACATCGCTAGCTAGGCATGCACCATAACATCCAGCAAGGGAATCGTTCAAAGGTCAAAAGAGGTTAACGACAGAAGATTCCCCATGCAAATCAAATGTAACTACCTTATTGTGGACTTTAATGATGTTGAGCAGATGCGGGCGTTACTGCTATGCTAAATTTGTGTTTGGACCTAAATGTCTGACTAGATTCCATGCATGCATAACCTTCGTTGCACCACTTTCTCTGCTTTCCCTAATATGGCATCCTCCTAGTTCATGGAGTTGACCACCTTGTTTAGTTAGTAGTATAAATAAGGATCAAACGCTCCTTCTCATAAAGGTTGCACAATTTGATATTGTACTTGCACTCTTGAGTTTTCAATAATATGGTTATACTACTCTTTTGTACTCATGTTTCCTAATGAATAAAATGAAGTTCTAAGTTTGAGCATTTGAGTTTCCATTAGTTTAGATCATACTTATCCAAGGGGGCCCACTTGGTGAGTAATCCATCCTTTAATTTAGTATTAGTTTAGTATTATTTTTTTTCAGTAGTTAGATTAGATATTTGGTGTTGACTATTCCTGCGGCCACTAGAATCCCATTCTATGATTGTTCCTGCAGCCAAAGCAGACAAAGTAGTTTACTATTTGTTCCTCATATTTTCATTTTCATCATGCATTTCTATTTGGTGTAGTTGTTGGTTGATGTTCAACATTTATGTTATTCCTTTCTAAGCATTTTACTTTCAGCATTGTGTATTTCTTAACTGTAGAATGAAAATGGCTACTTTGGGTTCCTAGTGCACATATTGTGCTGGCCCATTTCAAGTTCACATCCCTCGATTGAAAAGTTAAATGTACCTTCATGATGATTGAAATAATTGTTCAGGTTAGATGTTCAATCTCAAAATCACAGCTGTAAAGGCCTAGTTGTTGAATCATTGTAGGAGGCCAACAACGACCTTCCTGGATTAGCCATAAATTGACTAAGCAATCCCACTACTGGGGAAATTTCTATCTTGGTATAGACCATTGCATACATTAAACTACCAACTATACTTGCATAAGGCACCCTAGTCATGTCCTCCATCTCAGTAGGAGATTTTAGGAAACCTTCAACAACAAAAAGTTGCATTCCCTACAACACTAGAACAACTAACTTTTTGCAATTTTTCATATTGAACCTCTCTACGACATAATTAATATACTTGCTCTGATTGAACCAAAGTTTTCTATTTCCCCTATCCCTAGGTATGTGCAGGATCATCATGGAAAAAATAGGCCCTTAAGTGGCAAAAAAATTAGAAAAAACAGAGTTAGGCAACTTAACATAAAAATTTGAATATAAGGTATATATATTATTTCAAAAATATGTAAGAATAAAATCTGTAGAAAATTGAATGTATTTTCTAAACTACTAGGTTTATTTTAAAAATAAAAATCTATTTGGTGAAAATTTGAAATTTCAATGCAATAGTACTTAAATTTCAATGGAAAAATAAGTAGGTGCCTGCTTCAACCACCCTAACCACAATAAAATGATAATATTTTTTATAAAATTTTAGATATAAGTAGAGGACTCATGTCTCATGTGATGCATGTTTTTTAATTTTTTCCAAGTAAATAATTAATTATGAATTTTTTATTACAACTTTTTTAAAATATAAAAACTCGTATGTCTGACTACCTTAAGTTGATCAAAACTTCATAAAATTCAAATTTTTTTTTTTAATCCTATAGTATGGAAAGCATATAATGTGATGCATGTTTCAGATTCAAAAAATATGATACCGTTTGAAAGATATAGATGTTTTTCAATCAGCCTATCAATCAAGACTTTAGTTATAATTCAAATAGAAAATGACTAATAAAAAATTATTAAATTCAAAGTAAGCATAATTTATATTGGTGGAAAGCTGAGAATCTCCTTTAAAAACCTTTTTTGTTTCATCAATTTTGGATATAAAAAAATCGACTGCCACATACCCTACAAATACCCATCATATCGCCACTTTTTGGCCCATCATGATCCTGCACATAAACCCCTTCTTATTTCCATCCCCAGAATATACCAAGTTTAACCTAGATCTTTCATCTCAAACTATGCTAAAAATTGAGACTTCAATCCAAAAATCATACCCTTACTATTCCTAATGAACAACATATCATCTACATACAGGGCAATAATAAGAAGATGACCATTTTCAGATTTAAAGTAAACACAATGATCAGACTTTTATCTCACAAACCCCAAAGATAACACATAGGCATCAAACTTTTGGTACCACATTCTAGGCGACTACTTTCAAACCATATAAAGATTTGTTTAATTTGCAAACCAGGTTTTCCTTACCTTTTTCAATAAAGTACTCTGGTTGAGACATGTAAATCTCTTCCTTCAAATCACCATGAAGAAATGCTATCTTCACATCCATTTTCTTGATTTCTAAGTCATATGTAGATGCAAGTGACAACAAAAATTTAATAGATGTCAGATTAGCTATAGGAGAAAATACTTCTCCATAATCAATCCCCTCCACCTAGGAATATCCTTTTGCAACCAACCTTGCTTTATGCTTCTCAACACTACCATCCAGACCAATCTTTTTCTTGAACACCCATTTCCACCAAACAGGATTTCATCCTTCAAGAAAAGGTACCAGATCCCATGTATCATTCTTCTTCAATGATGCCATTTCTTTGTTGATGGCTCCCAACCAAGAATCTGCATCATACATACCCATAGTCTCTCTAACAGCCCTGGGCTCATCATTGTTAGCAATCAAAGCTTAGGCACAATTGGAATCTAACATAGAATATCCAAACCTTTCAGTTTTCCACTTAGCACGTGTAAACCTCCTCAGAAGTTGAGGTTGAGGTTCTTCATCTTGTTTAGAACTTTTAGAGCTACTTGAGCTCTCCTCACTAATAGGTCCACTAGGAGTACATAGTTCATGCTTATCTGGAGTAAGCGAAACTTCAACTACCTCCTTTTCTACTTCTTTTACCTTTGGTTGCAAATCAACTATAGAAGGTTTCATCTCACAAAAGATCACATTTCTACTATACAACACCTTCTCTATAACAGTTAGGTTTGAAAGCTTGTACCCTTTCAAACTGATGCTATAATCGATGAAGATACACTTTATTGCCTTGTTCTCCAATTTAGATCTCTTTTCACTAGGCACATGATATCCATACACCTCACATCCAAAGACTCTAATTTTCTCAATGAGGGCTTCTTACCAGACCATGCTTCCATAGGTGTCTTGTCCATGAGCGCCAAAGTGGGAGATTTTTTAATCAAATAACATGTTGTAGCTACAACCTCAGTCCTGAACTTCTATTCTATACCAACACTACTCAGCATACTTCTCTCCCTCTCCATCAGCATTTTATTCATCCTTTCTGCAACTCCATTTTGTTGTGGAGTGTAAGGAGTTGTTTTATGCCTTCTAATTCCATGGTCCTTGCAAAACTTATTGAAATCTACTAAACAAAACTCACCACCATTATCCATCCTCAAACACCTAATATTTCTACTAGTATAATTTCCAACCAAGGTTTTAAATTCCTTAAACTGACTAAAAACTTTAGTTTTACTTCTGAGAAAATAAACAAATTTCCTTCTCGAATAATCATCTATGAATAAAACAAAATATACATAGATTTCGAAAGAAAAGGAACATTAATTAGATCAAACACATTAGCATGAGTATAATCTAGAATACTAGAAGATTTATGAGGACTAGAATAAAATGAAACATGGTGTTGCTTTCCATATATGCAATGTTTGCAAAAATAGAACTGAAGATTACAATCATCAATCCCTTCAACCAAGCTTTTATTTTTCAAGGCTTTTAAGCTTTTTTCACCAATGTGGCCAAGCTTTTGATGCCACGACATTGTTTTCTCTATTGGGAGCTTCATCTCCAAAGATTTTGTGCCCTCAAGAACCACACCTCCTTTCTTTACATGATCAGATTTACTTGACTTTGTAGAATCACTATTACATTGTACTGCACATGCATCTAGCTTATACAGAGTGCCAATTCATGCACCATTATCGAGCACCATAGAGCCTCTAGTCATTCTACAAACACCAATTGAGAAAGAGACTTGCACACTAGCATCATTAAGCTTACTTATAGAAAGTAAATTTTGAGCTAGACCTAGTATATGCATCACATCATCAATTCTCTTCACTCTTCCATCATGAAATTGAATTTTGACTCTTCCACAACCAACAATCTTTAGGTGAGATCATCACCCAGATACACCCTTCCACCAACATACTTTTCATACTTTAAGAACCAACCTCTATGAGAGGTCATGTGAAAGTAATCACCTGATTCAATCAACCAAACATCTTTTGATGCCTGAATCACCAAGGCTGCTATGAAGACATTTGCATCACTCTAAGAAGATTCATTTTCAGAAGAACTATATTTTTCTTTTTCTTCTTCTTCTCATCTTTACAATCTTTTCTGATGTGTCCAGCCTGCCCATAGTTCTAGCATTTCACCTTGGACTTTTTATCGAGAGACTTTGATCTCCCCTCTGACTTTCATTTAGACTTATTTCCTTTCTTCCATCTTGAAAGTGGTTGTTGTACTCCCAATAGCCATTACCATGTGATCCCATGTGTCAAGCAACAAACCCAATAGAAGCATGCAATGATCCTCATCATCTATCTTCACACCAACAGACCACAACTGAGCAATGATCATGTTAAATGTATTCAAATGATTTTCAATAGATGCTCCTTCCTCCATCTCCAAAGAAAAGAACTTCTTCCTCAGAAATAACTTATTTACTAGAGATTTCCCCTGATAAATGTCACCAAGCTTCTTCCACAAAAGTTTCACTATCTTCTCTTCATGGACATTCAAGAGAAATGAATCGGCCAAGCACAAAGTAGACAATAAAGAATACCCTCACGGGAAAAAACCCACACCAAAGCATAGATCTCTTATATTATAGTAAAACATAAATTACATACAAGTTCAAAGCTATGCTCTTTCAGGTGCTTTTCCAAAATAAAATAGGTAGCATTACATTACATTCACCCTGATCTTCGACCACGATCCAATTCACTATCTAATATGCTATGATATTCAATACAAGCTTCTCAAGCATTATCAAAAAAATGGACGTTCCAACTTCCATACCAAATCAAATAGTTATCATCTCTTCTACGAAGTTCTATCAGAATATCGAAGAGACATGAAACCATGTCTCTCTAAATTCTCACTGTCACCTTGATATGTCTATCATTCCATTAGAGTGTCAAAGAGACATTGTAGCAACTCCTTCCAATATGACGAAGTCTCACAGACGAAGTCCTATCGGAATGTCGATGAGACTAATCATGTCATCTTGCTGACATCCACTTATCTCTCCAATGAAGCGATCCTACCTTCCATCAAAATGTTGAAGGGACAAGCCTCAAGGTCTCATTGATACCATATTGTCACTTTGATATAGCTCCATTGGAATATCGAAGGGACCACATTTGAGGTCCTGTCGATATCCTCCTGTCTCCTCAAAAACCTCTCCCACCATTCATTGAAATGTCGAAGAGACTACCAAGTGACTCCCTCTGACATTGAACTATCCCTCCAATGTCCCTTCTCATAGTCCATCAGAATGTCGAAGGGACTACAAAATAGCTCCCTCTGACATTGTAATGACAACCCAATGAATCCAAATTTTGAAGCTTAAAGCGCTTATCAGGATGTCAAGGACACTCACCACTAAGTCCTATTGACATGTGCCTATCAACCTGATGAAGCTAAAGCTTAAACTTCCAAAACCTTATCAGCATGTCAAAGAGACTAGCAACTTAGTCCCCTCAACATTCACCTGTCAGTCTGATGAACCTTTACTACCAACTCGTGAACCAAAAGTTGATGCATTTTAAACCAGTAAGTTTGACGCATCATTTTCTCAACACTACACACATATTCATATTCAAATAAAGCATTATGTAGAAAGAGAAAGAGAAAGAGAAAGAGAAAGAGAAAGAGAAAGAGAAAGAGAAAGAGAAAGAGAAAGAGAAAGAGAAAGAGAAAAATTTCAATACAAAGCATAACACAAGCATGTTTCATTATAATGTGCTCACATTTTCTCTTTTTCAAGACCAAAAAGTGGACTGGTCACTTTTTAGTCCCCCATATTTTTGCAGCCACACTAGAGAGCCACTAGAGTGGAGAAATCTTAAGTTGATACCATTATCAACCTACAACACCTACATTACCTTGAGCACCAATACATTAACAATGACCTCTCTAGCAAAATTCAGAGGCTATGTTATACACACACTCCATTGAAAACTTTGTCTCCTTGATAAAAATAATATTCGATAAATGATCTCTAATCAAATCACAAATAATTTTTTTGTATAGGGATGTTGTTCAAGCCCCATGCACTCCATGAAAGGTCAATAATCTCTGAGAATTAGAGAAATAGGAATCAATAGTTTTAACTGGCCCTAATTCCATGAAATTCTCACCCATTAATTTAATTTTATCCAAATATTTCTTCTACCCCATCTTGGGAGGTTTCTCTAGGGCTCACTTTTCAAATTTATTTCGTTGTAACCTTAAAGTGGGCGAGAATCTACTTCCTTTTCATGTATCTATATCCTCCTTTTCTAGCACAGGAGTAAGCACAACCAAGCTCAATCCATATACCCTCTCATTGTTTTCATTTAGCTCCAATGAACAAGGAACCTCACTATATCCATCTATGTAGCATGAAACACAACGTATTAATTATCTTGATTAACATTCTCCCTAGTTACATCTTGATCTACCCCTAAAATTACCATTCCAAGAAGCAACCTCTCTAAGTTTATCTCTTACCAATCAAAGTCTTCCAAAGCATCAAAATAATTATAAACTCTATCATTCTATCTATCTTTGAGATTTTTTCTATGCCCTGTACACCTATTACATAGATTTACTAGAATAAAACCATGCTTATCTTCTTCATCCACTGAAATAGATGTTTTTGCTTTGTCCATCTTAGGTTTTTGATCAGAAGGCACATTAGTTGGAGCCCTTGGAGGGTTAATTCTAGGACAATTCCTCTACAAATGACCATATTCATGATAGAATTGACATGAGAAAGGGAGAGCTTCGTAATCAAGATTTTGAATCTAGAATGTAGGTCAAGAAAAATTTACAAAGAATTCAACAAGGGATTATTTTAATCAATTTTAATACAAATATAGGAATAATAAATTACCTTTTTTTATCTACCATCTATTATGATGGACCCATCATATTTCATAGTAGTAAAGTGGTCATATACAAAATTTCATTCCTCTAGATCCCTAACAAGAGCTAGGGGAGCCACACCTAGACAAGAACTGTTATTTGAAGTTCCTCTATAGGATTAAAGCCAGTGATCAAAACCCCTCCATTCCAAAATCTAAAAAATAGTAACCAAATTTTTTCCAAGCAAAAATATAGACACCAAAAACCTATCAATTCTCTCTAAGATATAGTCCTTACCACATATGTTGTTACTCCAAGTATAAAATCCATTACTAGGCTTTATATCCACCATCTTAATGGAAAAATTATTATCTTTGAGAAGCATGGAAGAGGGCTCTATAATTTCCACTTCCCCCTATTTTCTTTTAGACTAATAATAGCATTAAATTTCCCATCCAAGAACTAAGGATATAAGGGAGCTAAGGGTTGAATATGCCAAATATGAGACTATAACTATTTGTTGAGGCATAAACATTGGAGAACAACATAACCTCTTTGGACTCAAAATTAGAAGCAACCAATAAGATTAAAAATATATTAGAGTGTGGGTGCCAAAAGATGGGGGACGAAAATGGGGTCTTATGTGGCCACTTTTTTTCTAAAATCAAGAAAGAATGACCTTGGATGAAAAATTAAAGATAGTTACACTACAAAATATAAGATGAAACAAAAATAAGATTCATAGTGCTCTGAATCTACTTCCTAAACTACTAATTTTTTTGAAAATGGTAGAGATTAAAGGGTTCGAAAAGGGGGGCCACACAAATTGGTCTTATTTTTTTCAAAAAACATAACATATCATCTAGTGTGCCCCCCCTAAAATGTTAACCTTTTTCTAATATTCCAAAAATCACTTTGGTGAGAAATTAGCTAACACCATGTAGTTTATCCCTAATTTTTCTGCTAAATTTTTAATGAATATATGATTTTTTAATAATTTTCAAAGTGGGTGCATCTTGAAAAATAGAAATTTGAGGGTGCTCTACCCTAAAAATTTTGAAAACTAGTCGAAAATCATTTTTTTTAATATGTGTATCATGGAGTCTAGTTTCTAAAAATGTAATTTATTTGAAATTTCGATGAATAGTTAAAACATAAAGTGAAAACTACCAAAAATTAGTTTTTGACAAAAAACGGATACACTAACAAAATAAATTAAAGATGAAAACCTTAACATACTCAAAACATGAAAAAAATTACATGGTTAGATATTTAAGAGAGAGGTTAACATTACCATGGTATTTTTTGACTTTACATTGAAACACATGCAAACTTGATGAGGAGCATGTTTGAGATTGTGTCATTTTTTTAAAAAAATGTAAAACCACATCTTTGGAGGTTGGAAAGTCACTCCAAGCCTTTGGTTTGGAAGCCTAAGGAAAATCCAAGCCAAAGACTTGAAAATTTCCAAAGCAAGAAAAAAAGTTAGCTCATTATAATATGCTCGCATTATTTTAATGCTTTCACAAAATATGAGCGTGTTATATTGTACTTGCATTATGTGAATGTTTTCTTATACTTTCAGTTATATTTCATGTATATAGTTTCAATATGTTTGAGAGTGGTTTCAGATCTCTAGGAGTTATAATGCAAATTCTAGTTTTGGAAGATCTTATAATTTTTTAGAATTAGTCAAATTTTAGTAATCAGTGTATGTCAAATTTTAGTAATCAAGAGGTCAAATTCCTATAATCAGCAAGTTGTATCATCTTTCTCTCTCTCTCTATCTCATTCATTGTTTATCCCTTATGCTCTAGACCTAACTTTCTCACTATCTCCATCCCTTTATCTGAATCTCTCTCTCTCTCTCTCTCTCTCTCTCTCTATATATATATATATATATATATATATATACCTCCCTCTTTCCATCACTCTCTCTCTCTAATTGTCTCTATCTTACTTCTCTCCCTCTCTCCTCCCCCTGCCCCCCACCTCTCTCTCCCTCCCTCCTTAAAGATAAACTTTTGGCTAAGCTATTCCCCAAATCCTTAAAGGAAATATTGCATGAATGGTTGTTATCTTCAATCTTAAAAATATGTTGTTAAATTGATATCTTAAGAGATTGACAAAAGAGATAAATATTTCTTATCTACTAAAGTCCTTTACACACATCAACATTTTCCATGAAGATTACAAAAATTAAGGTAAGCATGCTTCAAACTTGAAACTCAAAAAATAACATATCCATAGCTACAGTTCAACTCTGCTCAAAAGAAATCTAATCTATAAATTAAATGATCAATTGTACAATTAAATATATAGTTTTATATTTGTAAAAGTAACTATAATAAAACAAAAAATCACTAATTTATATAGATCCTAAATTTTATGTACAAAGACAAATAAGTTAAAAACACCTAATAAAATCAAATTAGTATCAAATTAAAAATTAAATATCATTTATTTATTGAAAATCTACAATTATATTAAGATATCATTTTGATAATTTTGTTTATCAAAGAGTTTTAGGTTAATTAGTTGAACATAATTGGTGAGAGTGATGTTATGTTCCTTGATTATATCATTCACCAAAGCTCAAACCCTACTATATAAGAAGTGAAGTTGGATTGTACCCCAGATGACTTTGAAAAAATACCAACTGAAAATGTATCATCATAAACTGTACTTAATCTCAAAAAAAAAAAAAAATTAAAAAAAATTACGTTCAAACTCTTATACTGAAATTTAATATTATTCATACTGCTTTACCAGATGATAACGTCGGTGTTTTATCAACTTGTTTGGGGTTTGGGGAGCAAAGGTTCCCATTCCAATCCGACCAGAGTTATTGCAGAACGACTCTACTCTGGATTTGACTCGTGTACGTGCAAAAGTTGGGAACTGTTCTCGACCATGCGCTGGGAAGAATATTGACTCATTTCCATTAGCAAAAATATTATTAATATATAACTCCATTACTCTTTCTTCCTATTGAAAAGAGAGTCAAATTGTCCATCGGTCAAAATTCTTATCAAAGCCTGAGCTTTCATTGGAAAGGCCGCGTTAAGGAAAGTAAAATCAATGTACAGTGCATCCATTCAATGTACAGTGTAAACCATTCTTCATAATATAAAATGGCGAGGAATTTATCGGCAGATGTGCATTCGTGCGGCTCTTATAGTGTCACCTTTCAGGGAATAAGCTAAATGAAAGCTTGTACCACCCAATCATACAAATAAGAAAGTTCACGAGATTGTCGTTTTGATGTTTGATAGATGTATGCTCTGTGATTCAATGTCCGCTTCAATAGTTTGGTTTGCTTACATGAAAAAATAAACGTATCATTTGTGTCCTTATACTAAACAGAAAAATTAAGCCTTGTTGTAAGCTTAAGCTTAAATCAAACAAGAAGGGAGAATACTATGATTTTAACAAATTATAGTATAATGAGTAAGTATTTATTTCAATAAAAATATATTTTTCATTTAAGCTATTACAAGTAAAGTGAATGTATACATTTGTCTAAATCGTTTAGATGTTGAACTAAACTCCAATCTTTCACTCCAATCTTTCAATTAGCTTGCTTAATTTTAAATGGATAAATTTTAAACTATTTTTTTTTCCTATTTTTCAAACATCAAATACATCTTTGTTTAGAATGATATTTTTTCAATTAATAGCATGAAGTTTCCACCTGATAAATTAGAGTGTCGATTTCTGGATTGATACTGTGTGTAGTTTTTTGAATCAACGTTTCGGATCATACTCCATGATTCATCATCAGGATGTAAATCATACTCCATGATTCCCTTCTCTGCTTTACATTTTGATTATGGATCATGGAGTACGATCCGAAATATTGATTCAAAAAATTACACAGTTTCAATCTAGAAATCGGCTCTCTAATATTTTTTTCAATTTTTCTTTCGAAGATGATAAATAAGAAATTTTTCTTGAACAAAAGAAAGCTTCTTATGAAGAGAAAAATTTATATGGATTGTGAATGGAAGCTCATCTTTTGTTAACACATCAGATATTATGTTTGCCCAATTTTAACACCCTGACATTATAAACCTTGATGAGAAGTTTATCCAAAAGTATGTCAAATTTCAAAAATAATACTATTAAATTCAGAATTATGAATTATTTTGAAAAAAAATGCAGCACTCAGATTGAAAAATCAGAATTTTGATAATAATGAAAATAGAGAACTATCTCTTCCTCCATTGATACCTTCGAAATTGATGCTTATAATGAAAGTAACAAGAGGTGCTGCTGGGAATAACTGATAATGGTTTACACGACTGTTGAAGACTACTTTCCACTAATTTATGTGGATACTTTGTTTTGCTGCCAGTTTTAATACTTCGATACTTAGTTATAATATTGTGTAATGATGTACTAAACTTGTATATATGATTCTTATTGTATAATATTTGGTGTCAAATTTTAATTGATTTTTCTGATATATTTATATTGACACATTTTTTCATTCTCAAGATGGATCATATAATGTGATCTAGAATGTTGGTCAAATAAAAAAACTCACACAGTTTAATTTAGAAACTACAAATCTATCTTTATGAACTGGAAAATTAAATTCCTTTCTCTTGATAAATAGATTGTCAATTTTTTTAAATAAATAAAAAAACAAACATAATGACTAATCTAAATGATTAAGCTAAATCGCGCTAGGTGTAGGCCCGACCAAAAACTTAGAGGCTACATAACAAGAAGTTACAACTCCGTTACACAAATTCACCCTAACATTTCTCAGTTCATATAAGGAATACGTGAGAGGAATATGTATGGATGACGCCAGTGTTTATCACCCTCTTTATAACGCTCTCATAGAGAATTTTGTCTGCAGGTGAAATCCCTACCACTCTACCAGCCATGAAAAATACTCAATCCAATGCCTCCCCACAAACGGACAATTTTGTCTGTCAACCCAAAAAGAGATATAACGTTTTCATCAATCACCGCGGAGCCGACGTGAAAGAAACCCTAGCCAGTCTAGTTTATCATAATCTTCAGAACAAGGGCTGCAACGTCTTCCTCGACAAGAAGTCTATTCAAGTGGGAAAAAGAATACCCAAATCAATAGGGGACGCTATCCACAGAGCTTCTGTGCACGTAGCCATTTTCTCGGCCAACTATGCAGGGTCAGCTTGGTGTCTGAAGGAACTCTATCTTATGCTCAAAAGCGGGGCACCCATAATCCCTGTGTTCTGCGGAGTTCAGCCTTCGGAGCTTCGTATGAAAGACGAAGACGGAGAGTATGCTCGGGCTTTCCAGCTGCATAAGGACACTGGAAAAGTCAGGCCTCAAAAGCTCGAGAAATGGAAGAAGGCTCTGCGTAAGGTTTCGCATATAGAAGGCTATATTTTCAAGGGGTAATTTTCCATCCAAACACAGGACTGATTATTACTGTTTTCTGTTGCAATAATATTATATTATTGGAGGGACAAACATTTTCTTCCTTGAGAGAAACATGAACCGTAGCTTTTCTTTCCTTTTCTTTAATGTTTGTGGAGATCTTTTTCTGGTCTCTTTACAGCTTCTAGCCTCCTATGCTTGTTTAATGGAGAGTATATTTTATTAATTATTCTGTTGTGTGTATCAGGGACCAAGGAGACTTGCTGGAGGAAATTGCAACAACCGTAATTAAATATATTAACGCTGCCAAACGTTGTAAACGTTAGCTTCATTGTTCCCTGCAAGGGGTCCGTGATATTACGCAGCATATCGTGCTTTCATGACAGTTGAAAGCGTGTTAAAATAATACCCAAATCGTTATAATGGTATATGGGTTATGTGAAAAGTCGCTTGTGGATCTTAAGCCATGAGATGTTTGGCTTTATTGATAATCAATGTTCAGACCTTTGCTTATTTCTGTCGATGTATAAATATTCATTGTTTATGTTTCCTTCGACCCAAAATGGTTGCTTTTGTGTTTTATTGAATCTGCTAACCACGGCGCTTTTCATCCACAGGCATGGTTTCGCTCGCATTCATGAGAGTTATGATGTAATACTAGAGGCCTAGTTATTCATAAATTTGGGGTCGATAAGCCGTATTTCGATGCATTAACTTATGGATTTTAAGTCAGATGTTTCAGCTTTTGTTTTGTTTTGTTTTTTAAGCATTGAGTATTGAATCAATGCAATGAATTATATAAAGAATGGCAGTCATAAGCTGTTCAGAAGGAGAAGTTATATGTTTCAGCTTTTGACTTACGTCTACTTAATCAATTTTA
>VDFB02281492.1:826083458-826114122 GCA_007258455.2 Sequoia sempervirens
AAAGAGAATGAAAAAAATAAAGAGAGAGAAAGAAAAAATTTCAATGCAAAGCATAACACAGGCATGTTTCATTATAATGTGCTCGCATTTTCTCTTTTTCAAGGCCAAAAAGTGGACTGGTCACTTTTTAGTCCCCCATATTTTTGCAGCCACGCTAGAGAGCCACCAAAGTGGAGAAATCTTAAGTTGATACCATTATCAACCTACACCACCTACATTACCTTGAGCACCAATACATTAACAATGACCTCTCCACCAAAATTTGGAGGCCATGTTGTACATACACTCCATTGAAAACTTTGTCTCCTTAATAAAAATAATATTCGATGAATGAGCTCTAATCAAATCACAAATATTTTTTTGTCTGACATTGTTCAAGCCCCGTGCACTCCATGAAAGGTCAGTAATCTCTGAGAATTGGAGAAATGGGAATCAATGGTTTTAACTAACCCTAATTCCACGAAAGTCTCACCCATTAATTTAATTTTATCCTAATCTTTCTTCTACCCCATCTTGGGAGGTTTCTCTAGGGCTCCCTTTTTAAATTTATTTTGTTGCAACCTTAAAGTGGGAAAGAATCTACTTTCTTTTCATGTATCCATATCCTCCTTTGCTAGCAGAGGAGTAAGCACAACCAAGGTCAATCCATATATCCTCTCATTGTTTTCATTTAGCTCCAATGAACAAGGAATTTCAAAGTCCATATCTGTATCCATCTATGTAGCATGAAATACAACTTGTTAATTATCTTCATTAACATCCTCCCTAGTTACATCTTGATCTACCCCTAAAATTCCCATTCCAAGAAGCAACCTCTCTAAGTTTATCTCTTGCAAATCAAAGTCTTCCAAAGCATCAAAACAATTATAAACTCTATCATTCTATCTATCTTTGAGATTTTTTTAATGCCCTCTACAGCTATTACACATATTTACTAGAATAAAACCATGCTTATCTTCTTCATCCACTAAAATAGATGTTTTTGCTTTGTCCATCTTAGGTTTTTGATGAGAAGGCACATTAGTTGGAGCCCTTGCAGGGTTAATTCTAGGACCATACCTCTACAAATGACCATATTCATGATAGAATTGACATGAGAAAGGGAGAGCTTCATAATCAAGATTTTGAATTTAGAATGTAGGTCAAGATGAATTTATAAAGAATTCGACAAGGGATTATTTAAATCAATTTCAATACAGATACAGGAATAATAAATTACCTTTTATATCTAGCATCTATTATGATGGACCCATCATATTTCCTAGCAGTAAAGTGGTCATATACAAAATGTCATTCCTCTATAACTCTAACAAGAGCTAGGGGAGCCGCACCTAGACAAGAACTGTTATTTGAAGTTCCTCTATAGGATTAAAGCCAGTGATCAAAACCCCTCCATTCCAAAATCTGAGAACTGGTAACCCAATTTTTTCCAACCAAAAATCTAGACACCAAAAACCTATCAATTCTCTCTAAGATATATAGTTCTTACCACATATGTTGTTACTCCACGTATAAAATACATTACTAGGTTTTATATCCACCATCTTAATGGAAAAATTATTATCTTTCAGAAGCATGGAATAGGGCTCTATAATTTCCTCTCCCCCCTCTTTTCTTTTAGACTGATAATAGCATTAAATTCCCCAGCCAAGAACTAAGGATATAAGGGAGTTAAGGATTGAATATGTCAAATATGAGACCATAACTATTTTTTGAGGCACGGACATTAGAGAACAACATAACCTCTTTGGACTCAAAATTAGAAGCAATCAATAAGATTAAAAAATCTATTAGAGGGTGGGTACCAAAAGATGGGGGACGAAAATGGGGTCTTAAGTGGCCACTTTTTTTCTAAAATCAGGAAAGAATTCAACCTTGGATGAAAAATTGAAGATAGTTACACTCAAAAATATAAGATGAAACAAAAATAAGATTCATAGTGCTCTGAATCTACTTCCTAAACTACTACTTTTTTTTTTAAATGGTAGAGATTAAAGGGTTCAAAAAGGGGGTCCACACAAATTGGTCTTATTTTTGTCAAAAAAACATAACATATCATCTAGTGTGGCCCCCCTAAACTGTTAACTTTTTTATAGTATTTCAAAAATTGCTTTGGTGAGAAATTAGCTAACACCATGTAGTTTATCGATAATTTTTCTGCTAAATTTTTAATGAATATATGAATTTTTAATAATTTTCAAAGTGGGCACATCTTGAAAAATAGAAATTTGAGGGTGCTCCCCCCTAAATTTTTTGAAAACTGGTCAAAAATATTTTGTTTTAATGTGTATAATGAAGTCTAGTTTCTAAAAATGTAATTTATTTGAAATTTTGATGAATAGTTAAAACATAAAGTGAAAACTACCAAAAGTTAGTTTTTGACAAAAAAACAGATATACTAACAAAATAAATTAAAGATGAAAACCTTAACATACTCAAACCATGAAAAAAATTGCATGGTTAGATAGTTAAGAGAGAGCTTAACATTACCATGGTATTTTTTGACTTGACATTGAAACGCATGCAAACTTGATGGGGAGCATGCTTGAGATTATGTCATTTTTAAAAAAAATTGCAAAAACACGTCTTTGGAGGTTGGAAAGTCACTGTTGGAAGCCTAAGGAAAATCCAAGCCAAAGGCTTAGAAATTTCCAAAGCAATAAAAATCATGAGCTCATTATAATATGCTTGCATTATTTTAATGCTTTCACAAAATATGAGCACGTTATAATGTACTTGCATTATGTGAATGTTTTCTTATATTTTGAGTTATATGTCATGTATATAGTTTCAAGATGTTTGAGAGTAGTTTCATATCTCTAGGAGTTATAATGCAAATTCTAGTTGTGGAAGATCTTATAATTTTTTAGAATTAGTCAAATTTTAGTAATCAAGAGGTCAAATTCCTATAATCAGCAAGTTGTATCATCTTTCTCTCTCTCTATCTCACTCATTGTTTATCCCTTATTCTCTAGACCTAACTCTCTCACTATCTCCATCCCTTTATCTGAATCTCTCTCCTTTGAGCTCAAGAACTCTCTCTCTCTCTCTCTCTCTCTCTCTCTCTCTCTCTCTATATATATATATATATATATATATATATATATATATATATATATATATATATATATATATATATATATCCCCTCCCTCTTTTCCCTCACTCTCTCCTCTCTCACTATCTCTCTAATTGTCTCTATCTCACTTCTCCCCTCTCTCCTCCCTCTCCCCCTCTCTCGCTCCATCCCTCCTTAAAGATAAAATTTTGGCTAAGCTATTCCCCAGATCCTTAAAGGAAATATTGCATGAATGGTTGTTATCTTCAATCTTAAAAATATGTTGTTAAATTGATATCTTAAGAGATTGACAAAAGAGATAAATATTTCCTATCTACTAAAGTCCTTTACACACATCAACGTTTTTCATGAAGATTACAAAAATTAAGGTAAGCATGCTTCAAACTTGAAACTCAAAAAATAGCATATCCATAGCTACAGTTCAACTATGCTCAAAAGAAATCTAATCTATAAATTAAATGATTAATTCTACAATTAAATATATAGCTTTATATTTGTAAAAGTAACTGTATAATAAAACAAAAAATCACTAATTTATATAGATCCTAAATTTTATGTACAAAGACAGATAACTTAAAAACACCTAATAAAATCAAATTAATATCAAATTAAAAATTAAATATCATTTATTTATTTAAAATCTAAATTATATTAAGCTATCATTTTGAAAATTATGTTTATCAAAGAGTTTTAGCTTAACTAGTTGAACATAATTGATGAGAGTGATGTTATGTTCCTTGATTATGTCATTCACCAAAGTTCAAACCCTCGAAACTACGATATAAGAGGTGAGGTTGGATTGTACCCCAAATGACTTTGAAGAAATACCAACTGAAAATGTATCATCATAAACCGTACTTAATCTCCAAAAAAAAAATTACGTTCAAACTCTTTACGTTCAAACTCTTATACTAAAATTTAATATTATTCATACTGCTTTAGCAAATGATAACGTCAGTGTTTTATCACCTTGTTTGGGGTTTGGGGAGAAAAGGTTCCCATTCCCACCCGACCAGAGCTATTGCAGAACTACCGTGCTCTGGATTTGACTCTTGTACGTGCAAAAGTTGTGATCTGTTGCCGACCGTGCGCTAGGAAGAATATTGACTTTCATTTCCATTAACACAAATATTATTAATATATAACTCCATTACTCTTTCTTCCTATTGAAAAGAGAGTCAAATTGTCAATGGTCAAAATTCTTATCAAAGCCTGAGCTTTCATTGGAAAGGTCGCCTTAAGGAAAGTAAAATCAATGTACATTGTATCCAATCTTCATAATATAAAATGGTGAGGAATTTATTGGCAGATGTGCACTCGTGCGGCTCTTGTAATGTCACCTTTCAGGGAATAAGTTTTATTTAAGCTTGTACCACCCAATCATACAAATAAGAAAGTTCACGAGATTATCGTTTTGATGTTTGATAGATGTATGCTCTGTGATTCAATGTCGGCTTGAATAGTTCGGATTGCTTACATGAAAAAAATAAACGTATCATTTGTGTCCTTATACTAAACAGCAAAATTAAGCCTTGTTGTAAGCTACAGCTTAAACCAAATAAGAACAGAGAATACTATGCAGTTTAAAACACAGCATTACTTAATTTAATATTAACAAAGCAGCAGGGAACAAATCCTCCATCTCGGTGCTGACAAAAATAATGAAAAAATTGTCTGGCGTTGCATATACTAGTGTGAAAAAGCAGTTGAAACGTCTGATTGAGAATTCAACGGAGAAACCTTCTAATCTATTGATTTTAATAAAAGAACGTTATAGATTTTAACAAACTATACTATAATGAGTAAGTATTTATTTAAATAAAAAGTTATTCTTCATTTAAGCTATTACAAGTAGAGAGAACGTATAAATTTGTCTAAATTCTTTAGATGTTGAACTTCTACATTCAAAATAATTGAACATTAATAAATTACATAATTAAGAAATGTAGCTTCAGCCTTATCAATTAAATTCTAATCTTTCAATTATACTTAATTTTAAATCTATAAATTTTAAACTATTTTTTTGTTTTGTATTTTTCAAGCATCAAATATATCTTTGTTTAAAATAATATTTTTTCAATTAATAGCTTGAAGTTTACACAGTACATGATAAATTAGAAAGTCGATTTCTGGATTGAAACTGTGTGTAGTGTTTTGAATCAACGTTTCGGACCAACTCCATGAACCATCATCAGGATGTAAATCATACTCCATGATTTTGTTCCCTGCTTTACATCCCGATGATGGATCATAGAGTATGATCTAAAATATTGATCCAAAAAACTACACACAGTTTCAATCTAGAAATCGACTCTCTAATATTTTTTTCAATTATTCTTTCGAAAATGATAAAGAAGAAATTTTTTTAAAACAAAAGAAAGCACTTTATGAAGAGACAAATTTATACAGATTGTGAATGGAACCTCATCTTTTGTCAAGTTTGCCCAGTTTTAGCCCCCTACAGTATAAACCTTGATGAGAAGTTTATCCAAAAGTACATGAAATTTCAAAAATAATACTATTAAATTCATTTATGAATTATTTGAAACAAAAATGCTGAACCCAGAGTGAAAAATCAGAATTTTGATAATAATGAAAATAGAGTACTATTTCTCCCTCCATTGATACCTTCGAAATTGATGCTTATAATGAAAGTAACTAGAGGTGCTAATGGGAATAACTGACAGTGGTTTACACGACTGTTGAAGACTTCTTTCCACTAATTTATGTGGATACTTTGTTTCGCTATTAGTGGATACTTTGTTTTGCTGCCAGTTTTAATACTTTGATACTTTGTTATAATATTATGTAATGATGTACTAAACTTGTATATATGATTCTTATTGTATAATATTTGGTGTCAAATTTTAATTGGTTTTTCTAATATATTTATATTAACACATTTTTTTCATTCTCAAGATGGATCATATAATGTGATCTAGAATGTTGGTCAAATTAAAAAACTCAACTACAAATCTATCTTTATGAACTTGGAAAAAAAAACTCCTTTCTCTTGATAAATAGATTATCATTTTTTTTAAATAAATAAAAAAACAAACATAATGACTAATCTAAATGATTAAGCTAAATCGCGCTAGGTGTAGGCCCGACCAAAAACTTAGAGGCTACATAACAAGAAGTTACAACTCCGTTACACAAATTCACCCTAACATTTCTCAGTTCATATAAGGAATACGTGAGAGGAATATGTATGGATGACGCCAGTGTTTATCACCCTCTTTATAACGCTCTCATAGAGAATTTTGTCTGCAGGTGAAATCCCTACCACTCTACCAGCCATGAAAAATACTCAATCCAATGCCTCCCCACAAACGGACAATTTTGTCTGTCAACCCAAAAAGAGATATAACGTTTTCATCAATCACCGCGGAGCCGACGTGAAAGAAACCCTAGCCAGTCTAGTTTATCATAATCTTCAGAACAAGGGCTGCAACGTCTTCCTCGACAAGAAGTCTATTCAAGTGGGAAAAAGAATACCCAAATCAATAGGGGACGCTATCCACAGAGCTTCTGTGCACGTAGCCATTTTCTCGGCCAACTATGCAGGGTCAGCTTGGTGTCTGAAGGAACTCTATCTTATGCTCAAAAGCGGGGCACCCATAATCCCTGTGTTCTGCGGAGTTCAGCCTTCGGAGCTTCGTATGAAAGACGAAGACGGAGAGTATGCTCGGGCTTTCCAGCTGCATAAGGACACTGGAAAAGTCAGGCCTCAAAAGCTCGAGAAATGGAAGAAGGCTCTGCGTAAGGTTTCGCGTATAGAAGGCTATATTTTCAAGGGGTAATTTTCTATCCAAACACAGGACTGATTATTACTGTTTTGTGTTGCAATAATATTATATTATTGGAGGGACAAACATTTTCTTCCTTGAGAGAAACATGAACCGTAGCTTTTCTTTCCTTTTCTTTAATGTTTGTGGAGATCTTTTTCTGGTCTCTTTACAGCTTCTAGCCTCCTATGCTTGTTTAATGCAGAGTATATTTTATTAATTATTCTGTTGTGTGTATCAGAGACCAAGGAGATTTGCTGGAGGAAATTGCAACAACCGTAATTAAATATATTAACACTGCCAAACGTCGTAAACGTTAGCTTCATTGTTCCCTCGAAGGGGTCCGTGATATTACGCAGAATATCGTGCTTCCATGACAATTGAAAGCGTGTTAAAATAATACCCAAATCGTTATAATGGTATATGGGTTATGTGAAAAGTCGCTTGTGGATCTTAAGCCATGAGATGTTTGGCTTTATTGATAATCAATGTTCAGAGCTTTGCTTATTTCTATCGATGTATAAATATTCATTGTTTATGTTTCCTTCGACCCAAAATGGTTGCTTTTGTGTTTTATTGAATCTGCTAACCACAGCGTTTTTCATCCACAGGCATGGCTTCGCTCGCATTCATGAGAGTTATGATGTAATATTAGAGGCCTAGTTATTCATAAATTTGGGGTAGATAAGCCGTCTTTCGATGCATTAACTTATGGATTTTAAGTCAGATGTTTCAGCTTTTGTTTTGTTTTGTTTTTTTTGTATTGAGTATTGAATCAATGCAATGAATTATATAAAGAATGGCAGTCATAAGCTGTTCAGAAGGAGAAGTTATATGTTTCAGCTTTTGACTCACAGTCTACTTAATCACTTTTAATGGCTGTCTATGGATATGTATTAAAGAATAAAATAAACATCTTGAACATAGAAAATAAAAACTTGTATCACACACAAAGTATGTAAGAGAAATTTTTAAATGGGTAGAATTCTTTTTAGAAAAGTAAGTTATGTTCTTTATGTCATTAAATTATTACTATCAAGTTATATTCTCATTATGAATTGTTTCAATAAATTAAAATCCTGCCCACATATAATTTTAAAATGAAAATGAACTACACCTCCTTTGCTATGTAGAATGGGGGTAATACTTTGGACATAGTTTTTGTTGTCTACACAACAAAAGTCCAAAATAATTATGTTGTGTAAGCTTTGCTAGCACACCATGCAACTCACTACTAAATTTAGATGTTTGATACACCTTCTTCCTTAACCATCCAACTCAACTCTCCCTAGTTAGATTTTCAATGGCTTCCTTAGCTACACTGCATCTACTAGCTTGAACACTCCACCAACTAGCATGCAAGAATATCTTGGCTCTATTAATATGCATTTCATTGAAGTCACCAAGTCAAACAACTAGTGCATGAATTCACTACAACTTATAGCCTCAAGGTCCATTCTACACTTTGTCAACACAGTACAAACATTGAGCAATACTCTAACTCAAATGACATTTCACAACCTCCAAGGCCTATTTCTCCCTTAGACCACCAACATACATACCTCATTGGTCATCTATACCCAATCTTGTTCTCTTCAAGATCTCTACATATGCTAGCTTTACTTGATGCTCTCAAGAGAAGATGTATGGTTGCCTTTAGGAAATGAGTCATACATCTAATTGTTGCTCATTGTTTAGCATTTTTTATTTTTTCCACATGGAAGATATATATGATTCTAGAATACCAACAACCAACACATAATTGTTTTCCTATCCAACTACCCAAAAACTTTTCCTTCAAGTTCCATGATTAATAAAAGAAACTACCCACATCTATTTGATTGAATGTTATACATGCATCTTTCTATAGTCATAATGGTCCAAATACCCATGTACATATAATGTTTCTATCACTTGTCATTGTAACATGCTAGTCAATCATCCTCATAAAAGTTAAGAATTTTTTGAAGAAAAAAATTCTAATAGTAACAACCAACACAATTATTTTCCTATTCAACCACTCAAGCATTTTTTCCTTATAGTTCCATGATTAATAAAAGAAACTACCTACATCTATTTGATTGATTGTTATAGATGCATCTTTCTATGGTCATAGTTGACCAGCTACTCATACACATGGATAAACCAATCAATCATCCTCATATAAGTTAAAATCATTCAAAGAAAAAATTTCATACTAGACCTATTAGGATTTCTACAAAGATCATAACAATAAAACCCTTGTGCTTCCACACAAAACACTTGCACACAATAAGCCTAATTTGCATTATCAAAGAGATTGGTAAAAGAGTTGATTAAAAAGTATAAAATGACCTTGCATATATAGGAAAGGAAGAGGCAATCCACCTATCATGTGGATTGGCAAGTGCCCCATTATGTGGCATGAATAAGTAGACAAGTGTCATCTAGGTGTCAACCTATGGATCACTTGGAATGTGCAAACCAACAACCTATTTGACCAAGTCATCAATCTTGGTGACAATTGTTGAATGACTAAAAAAGTCACCTTTGAGGTGAGATGGAAATTGTTCCAACCTCAAAAGGTATACATATGAGGTTTACCAAACAACTAGGTAACCTCTAGAGGCCTAAAAGGTTGTGCATTTAGTTAGACAAGATGTTGTCTAACCTCATCAACCTAAGTACAATTAAGTTATAGTGAATAGATAAATTATTCACTCTAACACCCCCCTTAAGTGATACTTGGGGAGATCACAAAAGTATATTAGATAGAAAGAAATGGGTCACAACTATGAAGCCAAGTGAGGTACCCATGTACAGTGCACTATATAGAAATAAATGGGTCTCAACTATGAACATGATGATAAAGAACTCCTAAAGCATGTCAAAGTTGTAAACTTTATCGAAGATCAAATGGTGTTTATTGGAATCAATGAACCTCCAAGAAATACCATGGGAAAATGGATTGGAGATATGAAAAATGAGAGGTTATTGTAGAGGGGCCCTACATGACCTTGTCCTTTAAAATGAAATGGTTGTAAGTGTTATGGTTTTTGAGAAAGAGATCATCAAATTTTGCCACTTTTCACACTTAGAGCTCTTAAGAAGTCATCGATACAATGTAGCCTGGAATGATCTGGCATGTTAGGGTGCCAAACAAGACCTTTCTTAGCATAAACAGGTGCCCACTTGGACATGTTATAAGTGTTGGTTTGGCCCCACAAAGAACAAAAAGAGAATTAGTCTGCCTTGCAACTTTACACTACATGCATTTGACAAGTTTTGTGGTAGCAGAAAAACTTTCACCATGGCCAAACAACTAGGAGATATGAAAAACTAAGAGAGATTATTGTAGATGGACCCATTGTGATTGTATACCTTCAGATAGAACATTTCTAAGTACCACAATTTTTGAGAAAAATCTCATCAAAGTGTCAATTTTTTGCACTTTGGTCTCTTGAGAGAAATCACTGCTATAATGTAGCCTAGAATGTTTTAGGGTGTTGGGTGCGAAACAGGACCTTTCCTAGCATAAACCTACCCACCTAAACATGTTGGAAGTATCAGTTTGGTCACATGACAAACAAAACAAAAATTACACCACCTTGTAACTTTCTCTTCAATGAATTTGTTGCTTTTTCCATCAACTAAAAATTTGTCACAACAAGCAAATGGATTGAAGATGTGAAAAATTGAGAGAGGTTAATGTAGAGGGACTCTACATGACCCTATACCTTTAGATAGAATGGTTGTATATGCCATGGTTTACAAGAAATAACTCTCAAAGTTTACCACTTTTCACACTTAGAGCTCTTAAGAAGTCATTGATACAATGTAGCCTGGAATGATCTAGCATGTTGGGGTGCCAAACAAGACTTTTCCTAGCATAAAACTACCCACCCATACATGTTGGAATTGTTAGTTTGATTACATGATGAAGAGAACAAAAATTTGCCTACCTTGCAACTTTACACTACATGTATTTGACAATTTTTGGGGTAGCAGAAGAACTTTCACCATGGAAAAATGGCTTAGAGATATGAAAAACTAAGAGATTATTGTAGAAAGACCTAATGTGATCCTATACCTTTAGATGAAACATTTCTAAGTGTCATGGTTTTCGAGAAAGAGCTCATCAAATTCTAATTTTTTGCACTTTGGTCTTTTAAGAGAAATTGTCACTACAATGTATCTTGGAATGTTTTGGTGTTCTTGAGTGCTAAACAAGGCCTTTCCTAGCATAAACCTACCCACCCGGATGTGTTGGAACTATCGGTTTGGTCACACGAACAAAACGACAATTATGCCATCTTGCAACTTTCTCTTCTATGCATTTGATACTTTTTTCATCAACTAAAAAATTGTCACCACACAAAAATGGAATGGAAATATCAAAAAATGAGAGAGTTTATTGTAGAGGGACCCTATGTGACCTTATAACTTCATACAAAATGTTTGTGTGAACATGATTATGAATTAAACCAAATACAATTAAAATGAGCAATCAATCAATCAAATAGACTAATTAAACCATATTCCCAATGAAATCTTTGAAATGAACTAATTAGAAGCCATGAAAACATGAAAGAAACTCAAATTGATAAAGGAAACCAATTAAACACTTGAAAACTTCATCTCATTGGGGGATTGGTGTTGAATTGATGTGGAATGATAAACCCTTGCCCAATCCTTATTGATGTAACAAGCTTGAATTCTGATGTAATGGTGAGTTGATGATGAAATGAATGCTAAATGATGAAATGCTCTCAAATATTGTTCTAAAAATGACTATAGTCTAATTGCTCCCAAATATTTTTGATGAATTACTCGTGAAATGGAGGCTATTTATAGGAATTTTAGGTGAATCAATGGCTAGGATCAAATTGGTTAATCAATGGATGTAAATTGATGAGAAGAATTGGCATGGATAAAGGATCAAATCCATGGGGGAGATTGAATGGGGGAGATTGAAAGATCACATGGATTGATGGAATTAATCAAGGGTTGAAATTGATTCAAAGAAACACAAATCCTAATTTTAGGAGGAATGTGCAAGATATTTCCATGTTGGAGGGAAATGTTCAAATTTGAAATGGGAGAATATTCCTTTAAATTTTTCAGATTAAATATTTCAAATATTATTTAATTATGCAAGGTGGGGGAATTTAAGATTTTAATTAAACAATTAGCTCATTTAATCAAAAGGGGGATTAATAACATTTAATTAAATAATTCAAATTATTTAATCAAATGAGAAGACTTATGGAATTTAATTAAATAATTCACATTATTTAATCAAATAGGATGAAAATCAGTATGGAAAGGGTGAATTAACCTAATAATATCAATTATTCAATTAATAGAAGAAATGATGAACTTAATTTAACAATTATGATTATTTAATTAAATAGATAAAAGGGGTCGAATCAAGATGAAAATGGTGTTAGTAATTGGGTTCAAATGTGTGATATCAATTAGGACAATTTAGTTGTCTACATTTTGTCTCTCTTTGAAGCAAGGTACTTGTTACATTGGTTCAAATATTAATACTTTTCATATCAACATTGCTACTCAGATCATAAATTTAAAAATTCATAATTTTTCTAATGCCCTATTGTGCTCCAATAGAAGGCATTTATGCTAGTATAATTCCCCCCTTGAGAGATCAAGCGGAAATTTTGATTTTTAGGTCAAGATCGCAATAAAAAATATTATATAGGTTCATCTACGAAAAGGATGTGAAAATAAGCTCCAAGACACTAAAATCACTTCAAATAGGCTTCATAGCTCAAAATTGGCTTTAAAAAATCAAAAATCCACATTCCCACCCCTCAATTAGGTAAAAAACCTAATTTTCAAGCATAAATATGGGTTTGGGGGTCAGTTCCCACTCATTTGCATATTTTTAGTTGTAGATTTGGAGAGATTTTCCTCTAAGCACCTAACACTATAGCTAACTGTTTAAGCTTCCCCAATAGCTTACACACTGAGTCTGTGAGTTCCATTGCTTTGCCGACACAAGAGCCTCAGTACGTACCCTAAAACATTTCCCTTGCATTTGTTTTTATGCATTATTTTTTAGGTCAAACTAGGTCAAACAAGTGTGTTGCGATTTTAATGGTACCTTTGTTATGGTTAGTGGCACACTTGTGTGCCCAATGACACACCTATAGAAGTTTGATGCACCTTCTAGAATACCTAGACACTTGTTGAGTAGCGCACTAGTTGAAAACCCTAGCACACTTTTAAAGTACCAATGCACTTGCTAAAATACCACACAATAGTTAGTGTTGGATCCTGCCACATACTTGCAACTAGTAGCACACCTGATTTAGAATCACACATGAAATTTGACCAATGTCTCACACTTGTAATGAGTGGCACACTTGTGATATAGCCCCTCACTTATGAAAAGTGTCATGCACATGCTAGTTTGACAAGGCCGCACACTTGTAAAAAGTGGTGCACTTGCTCTTTTAGGACTTCAAACTTGGAATTTTTTTAGGTTTTTAGCAATTTTGACACTATGTGCTTTGTTTGTGCAAGAGTCCATGCGTCTTCTTCAGTCCTAGGAGTGTAGACATAGCGTTTTGAGATGGGTAGCATAGTTCAAGGATGATGAGGACTTTTTCCTAAGATTGATTGGTTTGGGATTCATCACACACATGTTAGAGATCCGAACTCATCTAGCCATGATGACAGCATTGGTCGAGCGCTAGCATTCAAAGACATCATCTTTCCACCTTCCAATAGGGGAGGCTACAATTACATTGTAGGATGTTTGGCACATTTTACAAGTTCTGATCCATGGTGCCCGAGTCATTCATGACATAGGCCTCAACTTTGAGGCCTTATTCAAAGTATTGGATGTAGATTCACTATGGGAAGAGAGCTATCAGATTGACCTATGGTGACATAGAGGATGGTTGCCTAATTTCGTATTAGTCATTATCAGGTTGATCATAGGAGTCTTAGTTCTGGATAGGTGCAGTCATGGCTTCAACTCCTCAATTGGGGCCTAGTCTTGGAGGGCATGGTCGAGGACATGACAATATACACTTGGGGTCCCATGATCCTCACTTCTCTATATCATGACATGCACTAGGTGGTGTATCTTCAAGGATAGAGCATGTCAATTAGGGTCACTTTACTACATATCTAGGAATGGGAACACATTGCAGTGCTCAAACCTACTATCGCTTTAGTTGCTACAAATACAGATGATCCCATGGTGTATAGGTACAGAGCTATGATTTGGTGTGATAGGGATTGCATATTGGAACAGAGTTAAAGATTCAACATGACATCTTTTAGATGGCAACCTTGGCTCTTGACCCCTCCATGGGATGATGACCAATAGGAGATCTTTTATGCTCGATAGACTAGGTGGAACATGGGATTCCATCATCACATCATAGATATATCTCCCAAATAGGGTGTCTAGATAGTTTGATGAGCCACAAGATGTCCTTCCTCCTACCTACATAGCCATCTATTCCCATACAACCAAAGAGATGGATTGGGGAGCCATTATGGGGAGCTATTCATGATTTTTCTCACACTTAGCCATTAGCTTAGGCTTACATAGGAGGGCACAATGATTTGGGTACCACCCCTACTTATGATGATTGGTTTGCATAGAATTCCCTAGTGAGATTCATAGATCTAGTAGGGGGACCTGGTAAGGTCAGAGGTAGAGGACGAGTACAACAACCTCCTCATGGCAGACAGGTTCCTAGGGATGACCAATAGGATAGACAACATGATGGCCATGATGGAAATGTTCCAAGAGAGGGATAAAATGATGGATAGGTCCCTAGAGATGGACAACATACACACCAACCTCTATTGAGGGTTCATCCTTTATGACAGGTAGCACCTCCCACCACCACCACCACCACAGTAGCAATAGGGTCTTGATCCCTAAGATGCATGGATACAGGAATTGATAGCTAAGAGGGATCAAGCCCTTCAAGAGAGAGGAACCACTCATCAAGAGAGAGATACTGCGGTAGCCAATCGAGATAGGTATAGACATGAGCACGATCAGGAGCACCAATAGAGGTAATAGTCTGACTTACAGTTGGCACAAGAGACTGTGAGGAGACAACAGTTAAAGGCTACTACTCAGCTCCAAGCACGTGCACAAGGTTAGGTGGTATCTACACCACTTTATAGAGATTTTGTAGTTGAGGCCTCATATTATAGGACCCTATACTATAGATATTTCCTAGCACATAGGTGGTAGCTAGATTATTCCCATAGGAGCAAGGTTGCGCTAACTGGTTCAATAGGTGGTCCTTTAATTCAACAGCCTTCAGGTGGACATCGACAACCTTCCTAGCATGATGATCGACAAAGCACAGGATAGCTCTATATTATATAAACACAGTTTTATGTATAGCCTGATTGTACTAATGTATATCCATTCATCGGCTAGTTTTTGATAGCCTCATGTATACATTTTAATGATATCACACAATACTTCTCGATTTGTACCATGACAGTCATTATTTTGATATATATGAGATGACCTTTGGATACGATTATGATATGATACTTCTTTATTTTATGTTCATACTCATGTATGTATTGATGTATATGTTTATGATATCGATGCAGACATTTATGATGATGCCTTATGATTATTATGCATATGATATGATGTGATGTGATTTATGATTTGATGTCATATGGATGTATGCAAATACAATGGATGATTTATTATTACTTATCTTTTCTCATCTAATATACCATGATGATGTTGGATGTACATGCTATGAGATGCATTTCCTTTTGTATATTTTCTATGTGATATGGATGAGTGCAGGATCATGGGGGTCCAAAAAATGGCGATATGACAAAAAAGTGGCTAATGACTTTTTTTATTTGAATTTGATGAACTAAAAAGTGTTTATTGAGAAAATTTTCAACTTTCTAAAAATATAAGATATGGCTTATTTGGAATTAAATACATAATTATTATTGATTTTATACATACATTCTGACTAAAGTCCTAATTGATAGGTTGATTGAAAAACATCTATAATTCTTAAACAATTTCACAGTTTTTGAAACCGAAAGATGCACCACATTCTATGCTTCCCACACTATAGGATTTAAAAAAAATCCATAAAATTTTGACCAATTTATGGTGGTCAAACTAACAAGTTTTAATATTTTTAAATTTTTTTAATAAAAAATTCATAACTAATTATTTACTTGCAAACAAAATTACAAAAAAAATGTGGCACATCCGAGCATGTGTCTAATTATGTGGAAAGTTTCAAATAAATATATTATTTTTTCTTGTACTTAGGTTGGTAAGAAATACACTTGCTTTTGATTTTTTCCTAGAAATTTAGGACTTACTACAGTGAAATTTCAAATTTTCACCAAATACATTTACTTTTTCTGAAAAAGGAATAGTATCTTAGAAACTAAATTCAATTTGCTACAAATTTCATTCTTATATATTTTCCAAATTGTGTTAATAACTTATTCAATTTTTTATTCCAAGTTTTCTAAGTCTATTTTTATGACTTTTCATTTCCACTTAAGGGCCTAGTTTTGACCCCCATGATCCTACACTGACCCATATAATATGATTATGTAGGATGTATGTATACTGATGGTTTGTGGATGCAGGATGGATGCATTTATTATTTTTGTTGACTATCATGACACCAGGTTAGAGATGTTAGCATAGTAAGAAGATAGAAGAATAAGATTAATAGATTAGCAATTGTTTTTGAGATTGATTCAGAATCCCAACAAGCTTATGACTATTCAAGACTTTATTAGATATGGTGATGAGAGAGATGATTTTCTTGTTTCGGCGATTGGGATAAATTCATCATGTATCATTCCTTATTTTTGATATAGCAAAAAAATGATGCATCAAGGTATTAAAAACCAAGATATCTTTGTATCTAATGCAATGGAATTTGAATCTGCAAACAGATAGGAGTATTCCTCTTTATACCTAACATATAGAAACCTTGTTTGACCATGTGAAAGAGTGAGCCATCTAAGTAATGATACTAACACACAAAAGGTATGAATAACCTGATATTTCCTAGCCATTGTTTAACTTGAAACTACCTTGCACACACAAGATAAGTATTCATGGAGGTCGTATTACAAGAGAATACAACAAGCACAACAAACGAAAGATAATGATCAATGCCCCATTCCTTTCTCTCTAAATCATTTCAATAGAAATCATCGAGGGATCATTGGAATGGAACACTAAGCTAAATCATAAGAAAATATCAAAATGAACAAACAATTAGTGTTATTCATATTTCCCAAAGTAATAAAACTACGTGATTTATGATGATGATGTCCATTGTAGGAAAGATGTTTCCTAGGACATGTTATCAAATGTTTAAGCTAGAACTAACTGTTTTGATAGGTCGTTGATACAAATGCTAACCAACTTGTCTACTCAAGATCAAGACTTTAGATTTTTTACACTTTCAAGTTTATACTTCACTAACTACCACACTTGTTTCTACTTGTGTTATCAAAGGTTAAAAATGATGACCAATTTATTATGGATTAAAGTTTATTATGGGTGAAGGAAAAATGGGATGGGTGGTTTTGAAATTTTTAGAATATTTCAATGTTTTTGGTGTTTTGACATGTTTTGAGGCTATTTTTGGTCTTTTGAGATTATGTTAATGTTTAGTTTTTCATGTTATTTGAGGCTTTTTAGGGTTTTTGAATGTTTTTAGATGTTTTGGTTTTTCAATATTTTCCAAATGTTTTTGTTTTTTCCAAGGTTAGACCAAGAACTAATGGAAATTTGACCTAATGCCTTGGGGGATCATTAGTGATGGCCTTTCCTACGTAAGTGTAGAGGTGGCATAGTTCGACTGACTCTGACCATTAACCATTTATTGATGACATATGAACATTGATGAATTGTCACTTTATTATGATGGACTCCTAAAGACTAACCTAATACCTCGGGGGCTTATTAATGATGGCCTTGCCTACATTCAAGCTCATAGGAAACGTAGTTTGATAAGTTTTTTTGAATTTTTGACTTTTTAGACACATTTATGGATTTTGATGTGATTTGGATGTTTTTGGATTTTTGAAATTTACAAGATTTTGAATGTTTTTGGATTTTTGGCTTTACAATTTTTTAGATGTGTTTGGATTTTTTGAGATATACACCTATTTTGGATGTTTTGGAGTTTTGACTTTATATGGATGCTTTTGGATTTTGAAGGTGTTCTAAATTTTTTAGATTTTTGACTTGATATGGATGTTTCTAGATTTTTCAAGCTATATAAATGTTTCAGAAGTTTTTGGATTTGGATGATTTTGCAAATATTTTTGGGATTTTTTGGTTTAGGAATAACCTTAAGGTGATATACGAGAACCTGATCTGATACAAGTATAGGCAGATGCCCCCAGCATAATGTGATAGGCTACCTCGATATAGGCAAGACAAAATGACCTTAGGAATGTTCCAAGTAGTACTAAATGGGAACATATTACTTACTCAATATCTAGCTATGATATGGATGCGGATGGGTGAAGGAGTAAATAAGGATAAATAGGTGACGGATGAATGCGATGGATGAAACATGATACGTCTTAGAGCCAACGGTGGATGGAAGATGGTGCCTATTTATGTAAGGTACCTGTTTGCCAGGTTTTCATCAAGGTACTTGCTTAAAGTGCCACCAAAGTGGTTTTCACTAGAGGACAATTTTTTCTTTACTATTTTTAATCATTTTTCCATTTTTTTTGGATTTTGTTATTTTTCTGATTTTTTTGGATTTTTTTGTTTTATACCCTTCAAGACCTAGGTATAAAACTTCTTGATATGTGTGTTATTGATATGCTTCTACAAGAGTTCTCCTTTAGGGGTTGAAAATTGATAGGCTCCAGAACCATAACTACCTATGACAATGAATGGTCCTAACCAATTAGGTTCAAACTTCCATTTTTTTATCTAGATTTCGCATATTCTTTTGGTTCTCTATCAATAGAAGATCTCCCACATGGAAGGACCAAATTTTTATTTTCTAATTGTAGCTCCTTTTTAGTCGATTCTAATAAGCTTGTAAATGATTCAAAGCCTCAAGGTGATGCTCATGTAATAGCTCTAGCTCATTCAATCTAGACACTCGGTATGCTTTATCTATAATGAGATGTTCCAATGACACTCTATGTAATGGGAGGTCAACCTCAACTAGTAGGATAGTTTTTAATTCATAAACTAGGGAATAGGGTGTGGCACCTATAAGCGTGTTAATACTAGTTTGATAAGCCCATAAGGTGGGGTTCATTTGGACATGCCAATCATGACAAGCTTCATTTACTATCATTTTTATTATCTTTAGAATAGTTTTATTTGAAGCCTCAGCTTGACCATTTCCATGGGATAGTATGGAGTGGAAAAGTGGTGTTGGATATTAAAATTTTGGCATAGCTCATGGACATCCTAGTTTTTAAAGGGTGTTCCATCATTTGTGATAAGGGCTTGGGGAACACCATAATGGAAAATGAGATAGTTCAAGATGAATTTAGATATCTACTTTCTTGTGATATATGTCATAGGTATTGCTTCAATCCACTTTGTGAGGTACTTAGTGACTATAATGATAAATTTATGATCGTTGGATGAGGTGGGTGTTTGGTGTGGAGCCTAATCAGTTTCCAAGTGGGAGATTGTTGATATGTGGTGAATAATCATGCAAATATTGTACACTCAATGATTTTTATTCCCATTAACTCATGAAGGTTTTCCCGCTAACACGTCAAATGAAAAAATGACTTTATAAAACCCTAATTCTGGAAGCTTCCAAAAAGCTTGTTCTAAGTGGTTAGGATGTAAGTTGTAGTGTGTGTAATACACGAGATTGTAATCTATTTTGCACTAGATAATAAAATCATTGGGTGGCTAAGATTTTGTGGATGTATCCTATATTGGGTGAACCATGTTAAATTTTTTTGTTGATCTATTTTTTGTTATTCTTCATTGTTATTTCTAGGTTATTTAATTTGCATATAATTGTTAATGTTTATTGCTCTGATCTACCTGAGCCCTAACAACTAGTATCAGAGCCATGTGTATTTTGGTTGATTTCCAATAAACCTCTAGATTTGAGTAGGAGCAATGGAAGAAGGGAAATTCAAGGTTGACAAGTACAACGGCTAGAATTATCAATTATGGAAGATGCAAATGGAAGATTATTTGTATCAAAAGGATCTATGGAAGCCATTGCAAGGAAAAGAAAATAATGAGGCTATGATGTTCAATGAAGAATGGGAGATTCTAGATAGAAAGGAACTGGGAACCATTCGGTTGTGCTTGGCACCATCTGTGGCATTCAATATAATAGAAGCAAAGACAGTAGTGGATTTGATGGAACATTTGGTTAAATTATATGAAAAACCCTCAGCCTCAAAAAAGGTATTTCTCATGTAGTGATTGCTTAATCTAAAAATTATTGAAAGTGGATTTGTGACAGATCATTTAAATGAGTTTAATATGATTACCAATTAGTTAACTTCTATAAAAGTGAATTTTGATGAAGAGGTGAGGGCTCTCTTGTTTTTATTTTCTTTTCTAGAAAGTTGGAATAGATTAGTAATGGTTGTAAGTAACTCTATCTCTGCTTCAAATACATTGATAGTTGATGATGTTGTTGGTGTCATCTTTAGCGAGGAAATGTGATGGAAAAGCATATGTGAGACTTCAACATTAGGTAATTCTTTGAATGTAGAGAATAGGGGAAGAAAAAATGAGAGAGGAAAAAACCCAAAAAATCATGGGAAGTCACAAGGGAAGTTAAAGAAAGGTAGATCTAGATCTAGAGGAAAAATAGATTGATGGCACTGTGGAAAGTTAGGACACTTGAAGAAGGATTGTTGGTCTTGAAAAGGAAAACAAGGAGACAAAAAACACGATGATAGTAAGGAAGCTAATGTTGTAAGTAATAAATTGCAGGATGCTTTAAATCTATGTTTAGATAATGTTAATGATTCCTAGGTAATAGATTTAGGGGCTTCATTTCATGCCATACCCCATAGGAAATATTTTGTAGATTATGTTTAAGGTGATTTTGGATAGGTATATTTGGGTGATGATGAACCCTACCAGATTGTTGGAAAAGGAAAAATAAAAATCAAGTTGCAAAATGGAAATGCATGGTTGCTATAGGAGGTAAGACATGTTCCAAATTTGAGAAGAAATTTAATCTCTATAGGATAACTGGGTAGTGAAGGTTGCATAGTTACCTTTATAGACAAAGTATGGAAGGTCACTAAAGGCACATTAGTAGTAGTTGAAGGTGAAAAGGTAGGCACATTGTATTTGTGTATTTGTTGTAGCATAGGGAAAATTCCAAGATTAGCAATACAAGCGTAAATCAAACTAAACCCAAGCTAATAACAAAGAACAATGGAAGACAAAACATGCATAAATGAAAGATCTCACCAAACACACATGCAATTCCATGAATCACCTCCATTACACTTCTCCATTTTGCTATAGTATAGTAATTTCCCTAAGATTTTAATTAAGTTTGTAAATGTGGCCTCATGACAATGATAATAGAAAAACATTGAAGATTTCTAAACTTGCTTCCAAAACTCATAAGATTTTAGGAGGGAGTAAAAATGGTAGAGGTAAAGCCAATTTATAGAAAATATGATTTCTGAATGGCAGGCTGAGATTGAAAGATAAATTGATGATTAAGATTAAAAGATGTGAAATGCAATAGGATTAGGGTTAAATTACTGTAAGTGATAAAGCACAAATGGTGGAGATTAAATTAAATAATAATTTAATCATTGGTGGAAATTAGTTGAGACACAGAATGATAAAGATTGCATGTAGAAGATAATATTGACAAAGTGATCAACATAGAAAGACTATTCATTAGAGATAATCAGATATTATCTCAGCAGATAACTGAATGATCAAATTTTATCTAGACTTAAGTGATATATGACTAATTAGATAACAAATAGATTATCTAATTATAGAGGAATATGATAAGAATAAATCCTTTTGAATTAAATGATTTCAATTCGGCATTCAAGATTTATTTAATATTAGAGAAAATAGGTTAAGGAATAATTAAATAATTAAAATGATTATTTAATTATAGTTGAAAGTGTCGTAGGAATTAATTAAATAATATTTTATTTTATTTTAGAGAGAAAATAGATTTATTTAGTGACATAACTAAATAAATAATATTTATTTAATGAATCAAGGAAGAATGAAGGTAAGAATTAATTAATTAAATAATTAAAGTTATTTAATTAATAGAGGACATATGACTTTAGAAAATAATTAAATAATTAACATTAGTTAATTGTGAGAAATGAAGATGAACAAAATTAAGGGTCGCAGGCCTAGGACAATTTTTAGTGTCTACATTTTGCCTCTCTTTGATATAATGTTGTTCATCACGTTGTGTCAAAGAAAATCAGTCAAAACATGCCCCAATGATAGTAGGATAAGGTTATGCCCCCTTAGAATAATTTTACAAATTTTCCAAAAAAAATTTAAAAAATTTAAAAATTGTTCCGAAAAGTCAATTTTTTAGCTAGAAAAGCGATGGCAAAGTCAGTTTTGAATTTCAACAAGTTTAGGGCAGCCAAAGTTATGTTCAAACATGCAAAAGGGTATGTCTAGTTATAAACCCTTAGGTGAAAACCCTATTTTTATTTTTATTTGGGGGGGGGGGGGTTTATATATAGGAAATTGGCATTTCTAGGTTCATTTTGCACTTTTAGACTTTGAAACTCGAGCTTTGAGTGAAGATGGAGTGAGTTACCCATCGTGATCACTGTGCTTACAGAGTTTGTACATTTAGACGGACAGAGGGCGTAGGAGATCCTGTAAGGCTCTTTCAACCCACTTTGTCAATTTTTATTTTCACGCATTTTTAGGTAGGATAAAATTTCAACAATCAATTGCATCACTTCATGATAGCCACAAATGCTATCGCGTTCAACGCATCTGACTGTGAAATGACACAATTGAAGTAGACGTGTCAGGGCTAGATTAGGTTTCTGATTTTTTGTGATGCAATTGTTAAAATGCAATGCATTCATGGGTTGGTTAACCACATCTACATTTTCATGACTCATTTGATTGTCATTGTGTGCAATCGCAAATGGATAAGCTGCAACTTCCTAGAAATGACGCATTTGCAAATAGTGTGATGCAATTGTTGAAATGTGATGCAAGAGAATTTAAGTGACACAATTGACTATTGACTAAGTTGTCCTAGGTTAAGCTTGAATTGTTTTAATGACATGTGTAAAATAGACTGACACAGTGATTTTCATGTTGGTGACAGGTTCATCTAGATCTGATTTATACCTGAGAGTCACGACCACCAAAGACCTATCATTTGTGAGATAAGTTGACTAGCGATGAGAGGTGTAGGTTGTGGCATCTTGGTTTGTATCATGCGATTTTCATGCCCATCATTAGGGAAAAAAGAGGGATGTTGATTTCTGATGCAGTGCTAAGAAGACACAAAACACATCTCACAAATCCTTAACAATATCTTAAGGAAACCTTTGTATAACCCATGCTCTTAGGAATTCTTGGAGACATTATTACAACCACTCAATATAAGAAAACAACAACACAACTCCTTATCTAACCTTTGATTGGACATTCCATAAGGAAAACAAATTATTCCATGCAAAACCCTTTCAGTAACCTGGACATTTCAACAATAGGTCTTTGCTTCATAATATGCACCATAACTTTGTATCCCTTCAACTAGGGTATGTCATCACTAATTCTCTAGTTAGACACAATACACCAACTATAATCACACATTTGAATACCTTTTTGGACCTTCTAAAACATATCAAAAATGTAGATATCTTTGTTTTGTAACAACACTCATTGAATTTGACTGGCATTCAGCAAACATGCCTAAATAAGCTTCTTAAGACTATTCATCTTTGTCAACTTGATTTAAAACATCCAAGTGGAATCTCAGATCTCCAACATGGCTTCAATGCAATTCAATTCACTTTATCAGACAACCTTCAAAGGGGTCTAACCCTATTCCATGAAAAGACTCCAAAACCATATTGAATACAAACTTAACTATGGTTGCCAATACTACCAGAACGGGGCAGTAAGGAAAAAAGATTCAAAATTCATGCTCTTCGATACACCTAACCTAAAAAAAAATTCCAATCCTCTTAGCATCATATTCAATTGTTCTTACCCATGAGAAAACCCAACTCATAAAGAAAAACATTCAAACTTTATTGTTCTCTGCCATTGACACACTGAAACACAAGAAATTCAGACCCTAGGGCATCAAGTTAACATTAGCAGACCAAATATTCACAACCTACAATCTTGGGATATGAGATTATACATAGAAATGAAACATTTTGCAAGCTTTTACATTTTTCCACCGATTAGATTAAGAGATCCATAATTTTGTTTACCCACTATTTACCCTAGGAGGGTTTCATACCTGTCTATAATAAAAATGAAATATCTTCTTCCATATTTAGTGAAAATGAATGAAACAAATTGAAAAAAAAAGTAGACTCACAAAAATCTCATATACAACTAGTCTCAGATCATGGAGAGGTTATTTCATTCCGTACAGAGCATCAGAACAAGAATAAAGGCGTGGAAAATAGAGAAATAGAAAGTTTTGACATTTCAAACTTCAAATTTATTTCCACCACACCCTTAAAATGATGAATTGAGGCTATTTATTCCTTTTCCAACTTGTTTCATCTACCTACAACCAACTCAACAACTTCTACATGACTCTTGACCCTTCATATTCTTATTGTTGCATTTTTTGTAATTTTCCAATTTTGAAACATTTGATACTTTTACAGTCTATTCAACTTTTACAAAATGAACTCAATAGACTCAATTTACATCATAAGTGGTCTATTATGACCTTATTCTAATGAAAAAACACCTAAACCCTGTTGTGGACCTCATTTGACAACATTTTCAATATTTTGTAAGTTGGATACATAACCTATCCCAACACCCATCAAATGACTTAAATCCATTATAATGGTCTTGAAATACCTTATTGAATGACCCCTAAGCACTCCTTAACCACTTATTTACAAATTGGCCTCATGGAGGCTTGAATGCAACATGGTGCTCCTACACAAAACTCCCCTTGAAAAAGAAAATCAGGTCCCTTGAGGTAGAAAAGAGTAAAGAACCTACAAAAAGAAAAGTATCTTCATCATCACCTGCAATCACAAAGAATTGTGAGTGGTATAGATCAGGTTCCTTGAAATGTATCTTCATCTTGACCCTTAGTTTACTCCTCCTTGTAATCACAAACACAATAAGAAAAATGTGTCTTCCTTCCACCTTCTCATCATGTACATGCTCAAAATCATCCTTAAACTTTGTACCTGCTAATAAACATTTACATTGGATTTTCTTCTTCATCATTTTCATTGCATGCTTGAACTCACTCACTTGCTTTGACCAAACATTCAAGTGTCTCACTTCTCTTTCTGTCTTCACATCTACTTTTAGATCCTCTACTCTTGGAGCCTCTATTCAATTAGACTTATAGACCTCTGTCATGGTAGAATATGGCTTCCTTTCAACCTCTTGTCCAATCAGTGGACATACTACCTCTCCCACTATGACCTCTCTAGGCAATTCTTTCCTTTCCTCTAGCAACTCACTCTCACTTACCTCACCTTTCCCACTTATCAGGGTCTCTACCCCAAGGATCCCTGTCTCATCTAATCCAAAAACCTTTGCACTATCAGGTTCACATACTTCTTGTCCCATCAATGGACAAAGCATCATCTCATGTACACTCTCATCATGTCTTCTTAACTCTTCTTGCATCTTCACAAGGAGTTCTTCCTCTGTCTCAGATTTTATCACCATATCTTCCTCTTTTCTTTCTACCATTGCATCATTCTACAACACTGTTGTCTTGACATCTTCCAGACTTGAAGTGGCTTCAACCTCTATCTCCCCTTCATCCTCTACTTGCACAAATTCTTTCTTACCACACATAATTACCCTTGTTTTAGTCCTTCTTCATTTTCCATCAATGGATTCAATGTGAATGAAACCCCATCCTTCTCAATCTGATATGTATTATGCCTTCCATCATATAGGGCATACCTCCCATATTTCCATGGTATCCCTAACAACAAATGACATACACTCATAGGTACCACATCACATAGAAGCCTATCTCTATAGCCACCAATCTGAAATTCTACAAATGCTTGCTCCTTAACCAAAAGAGAATGTTCACCGTGCAACCAACAAACATAATAGGGATTCTCATGAGGTAATGTTTCCAAATTTAACTTGTCTACCATGTTATCCAAACTGTTGGAAAATTCAAATCACTAAGAGGGGGGGTGAATCAGTGATTTATGAAAGTCACAAACTTTTTCAAAACCAAGAATTTATGTTTGCTTTTGAACCAAGAGGAAAAATGACAATATGTGAAGAAAACTTGTCTTTTAAATCAAAACTACCAAATGACAGTTCAAAGACAAAATTTCACTTATGCATGAGCAGTATTGTTATTTTCATGAACCATGAATTAAACATAAAGCATTAACAAAGGTGGAACTTAACACTTTCATATGTATCAGAGCTCACATTAAATCATAACCTTTTATGCATGAAATTTGATATAAACATTGGCAGTTATGAAAGACTGGTGATTAACAACCATTCAATGCATTTGATGACACATTAAAATCAGACAGATAATAAAAATAGCACACATAAAATCATCACATAACACATTATATGTCTTGAGTGGAAAAACCTCTTGGGGAACAAAAACCACTTGAAAAAATATTTCTCTTTATTCACTTAGAGCACCAATTCTATAAAGTTCAGGAGTACCAACTCAACAAAGTTCAAGAGCACCAACTCCACAAAAATTAAGAAGCACCAACTTCATAAGATACATGAGCACCAACTCCTTTACAATGCAAAACAGTTACAGTATTCTATCAAAACCCTAGAAGTGCAATTTACAGTCCTAGAATTTCAATAAGCACATTAAAGAATGTTGTATGAAAATGACATCTTCCTTAAATATAATAATCTGAGAATCACTATAAAATATTTTCTTGATGCAATACAACTTTTGTACAATATGTCTGAAACATCATATTCTTCTTCCAGGTAACCCAAAAACATGCCTTAAAGCCATATTTTAGAGACACTGTGAATAATAACCTCTGAAAGCAATTTGTGTAACTGTAAACCAACTCGTGTTAGGGTTTAAATGGAAAACCCTAAATAATCCTTCTTCAAACAAACCCTTTAACAAAAATTACAAATATCACCACAATGAAACTATTTAGTCACAGTCGAGTATTGTCATCCATAAACCCTAATGCCCGTTTAAACGTAATCAAAAAAAGATTAAGCTCTTTAACAAAAACCTTATCAAAAGCATTTTCAAACCAATTTTATTCACTGAAAACATTCTCAATAACCTACTTAATCAATTGTTTCAAAGCCCATAAGTAACAAAAGTTCCTTACTTGTTTATGGTGAAAAACCAACTGAAAGAATACCTCAAAAACCTATAAAATCATTTAATAACCATCCAACTAGTAGACGCCAGTCTTAACCATCCTTCACTGTAGCTTCCTTGACCAACATCCATAGTCACTTAAGCTCATGTCATTCCATATGCCTGACCATTCTCATCCTAGCTCATGCAGTGAGCTAAACTTACATATCCATAACATACCAACTGAAAAGCTAAAATAAATTACAGATACCAGAATAACCATGGCAGATAGGGTTCCAAAATGAACCAACAAAATATGCATTTTACTCTAATTGAGCTTCAAGTGTTTTAGAAGACTTTTCAAAACAAAATAACTGTTTGAGGTCTGGTACATTTAAAGAAAACATCATAATTCCTTAGAATTCACTGCCAAGGCTTTTACCAAAATACTGACATCATAATAGTATTGAATCATCAACCCAATGAGTTGTCAATGCCACATGTACATGCATTGTCAATGATGGTTGTTGTTGTCATTTTTCAATTTGATATACCCAGTCACAAGTAGCTGATTTTGAACAACTAGTCACATTTAATCAACAAACCCGATACCACAGTATCAAACAAAATAATATTGTCACCACCATGTGACTCTAAACAAATTCAAAACCTTTATAACAATGATACCCATTGTCACATGTTTTTATTGTGATCAAAATTCCAAACAAAACAAAATGCTAACCATATAAACCTATCTAATACCTCATGTATTCTCCAACCATCACATGCTTAATGTGACTTGATTTAAAGCCTAAAACCTTGTTAAAATGAGTCCAAACAAAACCAAATCACCTTTTCATAATGACTTTGAATAACAAAAACTTTCTTGAATAACTTTCAAGTGACTTATATAATGCCAATTTCTTTGACAATATAGATTGCAATGAGATCCGATAGACCCACCTTTGTTCCACATGCTAAATCAAATGCCTTATAAGCAAATGAAAATTACCTTAGCAAAGACATGAAAAAGTGAATTGACCACGCCACACATATACCTAAAACATTTTTCTTTTTAACCAATCTGAAATGTTTCAAATGCAAAGACCATAGTACTGCCCTGCCAAAATGATAAAATGTCAACATCAACATGTATCAAGATCTGAACTGTGTACCTTGGAATTTTACCCTATTTTAATGTGCAAAATATCTTAAAATGCAAATGATAAAACACTAAGAACACTTCAATGATTAGCCTAAAGAGTGATAAAACAAGGAAAATAGATGAAATAAAATGCAAATGATTATACCTTCCTTGTTGTTGAAGACTCCTTGGTTGGCCCTTGATTTAGATGAATTTGTGTGCTCCTTAGATGGCTTTTGATGTTACTAGATGCAAGATTGATAATGCAAGATGATCAAAGTGGATGGCTAAATGATAGTGAATACTTGAGAATGCAAATTGATAGCATAAGGTTGCTCAAATGAAAAAGTGTTGAAAATGCCCTTGAGGAGGGGGTATTTATAGAAGAATTTGAATTCTCTAGAGAATTCAACGGTTGAGATTCATCCAACAAGATCAAGATGAAGGGCTATGGTGGGTTGAGAACTCACAAGCCCTCACATCTTGACATGTGGATGGTGAAGTACTAGAGGAGATGAGGTGTAGAGTGGGAGTGGCCAAAAGGTACATGAGGTGGAGGAAGGACAAGTACCTTCCAAGTACCTTGGGGAGTGAGAAGATTTCCTCAAAAAGGAATTTCTTGTCCCCAAGTGAGAGTGAAAGGGACATTTGAGGAATTTTGGAATTCCTCAAAAATCTCCATGGAAAAAGGAGAGGTGGTTGGAGAAATAAATGAATTAAAAATTCACATTCTTAGGAGAGTCTAAAGGATAAAAGGTGAGCTCCAAAAAGGTGGGACTTGGTCACATGTGGATGATGTGACAAGTCCAAGGTTCTAGAAGCCTTGGAAGATAGAATGTGAATTAAAAATTCACATAGGGAAGAGGAGAATCTAGGATAAATAAATGTGAATTAAAAATTCACATGGGAAAGAGGGTCAATGCTAAAAAGAGATAAATGCAAAGGTTGACTAAAAAGGTGGTGCTAAATATGGCTAATGACCTTGGTTAAGGTTGTGCAAATATTTGATTAGAATAATTAATGGAAGATTAGAGGCAAGTGGAAAATGTAGGAGGATGTGACATTAATCTTTGATTAAGAGGATGCACATCATAATCATGAATTAATTAAATTAATTCATATTAGAGCAAGATCATGGAGGATGTGACAAGGAGAGAGAGAATGAAGAATTTTAAATTGATTTTAAATCAAAAGGGTCAAAAATGACTAAATTAAATAAATTGGTGTATTTATTTAATTTAGAGAGGAAGAAGGTGAAAGATAAAGCATTTAGTTATTAAATTAAATACTTTACAGATATGAGACAAAAGGTGTAATATTAATTTAATAAATTAATATTTAATATGATAGACGAAAAGGGAGTAAATTTAATCATATGGGAGTGATTAAATTTAGATGTCTACATTTTGCCCCTCTTCGAAATATTGTTAGAATAACAGTGTTTCGAAGAAAAATAAAATGCAAATGAGGGAGGAAATGATAGATGGTGATGCCCCTAGTATGGAAAAGGTTGATGATGCCCCAATGACTAAGCCGAAGGAATGGAGGAATGGCAGGAGGGTATGCCCCCTCGAGAGGGTGGTTGGGAGAGGAAAAAGGGGTCCCCAGATGACGTCTCGATAGGAAGAAAAGAAAGACACCATTGGATAGAGCTCAAAAAACCAAGCAATTTTGGTTTTTGAATGGATGTGATCCAACGCACGGTTTGCAAATGGCAACCTCGGGAAGTTAAGGATTAGTTGGAGGAAGAAAAAGATAAATAAAAGGTCAAAAATACCTTTTGAGAAGAAGAGGGTTAAAAAGGTAATTTCAAAAATTACCTTAGTCATTTTTACTGTAGCAGTTGAGAGGAGGAGAGTAGAGAAGAGAAAGCGACCGAGGAGGGACGATGGCAACCGAAAACGATACGGAGATTGTGCACCAGGTGGACGACATGTGTGTATTATACAATGAGCACGTGGTCTCATAGCATACGGTCCCACAGCATGTGAGTGGTAACAAAACCCATATATTGAATTTACACATTTTTAACATATTTTTTGATAGGTTTTGAAAATTTGAAAACGTGGGTTTTGTTAGCAGAATTAAGAAAATGGGTTGAGGTTAGATTTTAGAAAGAAAGGCCAAAATGTTATTTAAAAAAAAAATGAGGGG
>VDFB02281492.1:826114222-826142377 GCA_007258455.2 Sequoia sempervirens
CCATGCGGATCATCATCAGTGTGGTCCCACAGGAGATACTCTCTCCTCTCCTGTACACAACGTCATGCAGCTGATGATAAAGTGTCCCCAGCAAACAAGGACCCCATGCATAAACTGTCCTCTCTCGTCGCATGCCGACCATGACATCCCCCCAGCCAATCAGAAATCCGTGTCCTCGTCGGTCTGGAACCAAGATGCCACCAATCAGAGTCGCCAAGAATGCATCAAAGCGACTGTAATGCTCCGCCAGGAAATCCCAATGGATCTCGTAACCCTCAATGCCGAGTCCGGCACCCTGATCCTGGTAGTATGCCCGGAAGGTCTGCTGGCCATGACGGGGATCGTACACGATCCGCTCCCCTCGAATCAGAATCTGGAGAATACGGTAGACGTCCTCCAAAGTAATCGTAGCCTCACCTGTCGGCAGGTGAAAGGAACAGGTCTCTGAATGCCATCTCTCGCACAGCGCCGTCAGTAAACCCCTGTTCGCCCGAATGGCGGGCATGAATGCAACATGGAATAGGCCGAGTCTCATCAGTCGTCGCCGCTCTCGCGGGCCTAGCTGATCGCCAAACCGAAAGGTCCTCGGTCTGCTCTCCCTCGTGTAAATAGGGGCAAGCTGCCTCTGCAAAAAGACGAACACGGCATCAGCACCTTTTGTGGACAACAGTGACCGTCTTGGACAATAACTTAGGGCATGAAGGAATTAAAACAAGTTAAAGCAAAGAAAACAGGCAAATGCGTCGCAAAAACGCAATTGCGTCGCAAATACACAAATGCGTCGTTCGAAAAATCAAATGCGTCTGAACCAGTCAAGTGCGTCGCTTAATTACACTTGCGTCGCGAATTAGGCGTTTGCGTCGCCACCTTGCGAATGCGGCGCGGCATTTCACTTGCGGCATTGAAATAAGCAGTTGCGTTGCAACATCGCAATTGCGGCTTTCGAGCGGTCAGTTGCGATTCGGTTTAGCACTTGCGTCGCACCAAAAATCGAATGCGGCGCAAACCGCCGGTGCGGGTTGTTTGTTCTATGCACTTGCGTCGCGACGCATCAAATGCGGCGAACGCGAAGTCACTTGCGGCTTACGCGAACGCATATGCGTCGCGGCGCATCCGTTGACTAACCTAGAAAGCATTAAAAAGCACGTAAATCGAGAAAATGACAAAGCAAGTTTAGGGTACATACCGCTGGTCCTGAGCCCTCTGGCCGTCTGAAGGTCCTCACAATCTCTCCGCGGTGCTCTGTCACGGGAATAACCATCGTAGCTGCTGTGTCTTTCGCTCTGAGCTCTCAGGATTTGCAAGGTGAATAGTGAAAGTGAATTGAGTTTTACCCCTTTGACCACCTATTTATAGGGTGAAAATGACATTTTTCAACTGCAGTCTATACTGGAGGCTCATTTCCGCCCCTTCGACCTCCCCGTAAGTTGCTTTAAACATGTCAGAATCTGAAACCGACTGCGCCGCTGTTTTTCTGACCACCAAATTGATTTATCGGGACCTTTTGCAAATTTTTCTGGCGCCGACCCAAAATTTGAAAATTTCCCGAGGGGGCAAGAATACTCCGTACCTTCACTGGGGCATATTTTGACTTAATTTTCTTTGTCACAATACGACAAGCGACATTATGACAAAGAGGGGCAAAATGTAGACACCTAAAAATGACCTAGGCCTGCAAGCTTCATTTTTACCACTTTCGTCCTAGCATAATTAAGCTATTTAATTATGTCCTTGGTCCACATTCGACTATTGATTAAATAATTCATAATTATTTAATTAATTCATGTCATTTGTTCCTCCTTGATTATTAAATAAATAAATATTATTTATTTATTTAATACATCACTAATTATCTAAAGTCTTCCTTTGATTAAATAAATTTCATAATTTATTTAATTTCCCTTTACCATTTATGTCTTCTTGATTAATTAAATAAATTTTATTTATTTAATTACGTCACTAATTAAGTCCCCTTCTCCTAAAAAATTAAATAAATTCTTATTTATTTAATTCTGTCCATTTTCCACTATAATTAAATAATTCATTTAATTATTTAATTAATCATTAGCTTTTTCTCCCATTAAAATTAAATAAATTTGATTTATTTAATTTAGCCATTCTCTTGAATTTCGAATTAAAATCATTATTTAATTTCAAAATAATTCTTTTATCACATTCCTCCATAATTAAATAATATCTTTATTATTTAATTACTTGCTAGTTACTGGAGTAAATAAATCTTATTATTTAATTTCTCCAGCAACCTCTTTGTCCGTGCCGCATTATCTTCCAATTTAATTCTTGACTTTTGACTTCTCATTTATTTTCGACCGTTGATTGAATTATTTCATAATTCAATCTCCACCCTTCATCCTTACCTGTTGCCCTAATTTTGACCTAACCCTAATGCACACAGCAATATTCAATCTTAAGCATTGATCTTAGGGTTCCTGTCATCTTTTCATCCTGGCCACACGTTCAAAATTGCAATTTTTATAAAAGGGCAATTTTGACCTCATTTGGATCTCTCTCTCAGTCTTTAGCTTTCAGTCTTTAGCATATTTTGACTTCTTGCATTCTTAGTCTATGTCAATTGCTGTCAACTTAGGTCATAGTCATTAACAGTCTTAGCCATTTTAGCTCATTGTAGGGTTATTTTTATTTTCTGCAAATCCTTCAACACTTGCATAGGGCTTAGTCTTTGGTCATAGTTGCTCATAAATCTGAGGGCATTGTTGTTTATCTGCAAGCTAGGAGGTGTAACAGAGGTTAATCATGGAAGGTGGAGACATAGGGTAACACTATCCCTTTTTTCTTCACCTCACTTCCATTGTACTTTGTTATTTTCATAGGATTTTCTGTTATTGTGCTAACCCACTTTAACAATAATTTTAGGATTTTCCCTTGATTACAAAACCTTCTTCACTCTTTGCTCAAACTTCTTCACACTTCGCTCAATCTTCTTCACACTCTGCTTTGCAATCAAATGATATTCACACATACATACACATAGGAGCACACCAAGAACACTTTAGATGGATAAGACAATTTCACTTATATATCTGCAACATGAAATTACATCAATAACCTTGTTGGCCAAAAATATAAAACATATTTTTAATGTCGGCCCAAATTTACAAATAAATTTGCAATGCGAATTCACCAAGGTCAGCCACAACATAGTGGAGACCCAAATTAACAACTCCAACACAAAAATACTTCAATTAATTTCACCTCGAAGATCCACAACATGCTACAACCATGATATCGGCTAAGAACATGAAAAACCAAACACATAGAGAAAAATATCTTTGACTACGAGCACACCGATCAATGTGGATGTACCACAAAGATATAGTATGATCTAGAAGCATCCACACACAACAAGAACTAATAGAGAAACATCCACAACAATAGAAATTACAGAATCACATAAAATTCACTTAGGAACACTAACATAATGCACAAAAATACTATCAGAACACAACTGTAGATGAACAAGATACACTCAGAATTAAACCCTTTAGACCACAACAATTGATATTCAACGTACAGAACAAGACACCTTCATGACCTTCACTGTTCCACTGGGAACTTGCAACAATTTTCTCAATATTCTCAACATATACAACCTTCAATGCAATAATGCTAATAGTGTTGACATAAATGACAACCACATATCAACAATACAACCACAACATCCAACATATTGGCCTTCCTTGGTTTATCCACAATGGTTATGTCAAACTCCTGCACCAACAATAACCATCTTGCTAGCCTACCTGTGATTAGAGGTTTATTCATGAGATATCTAATGGCTGCATGATCAGTGCACACAAAGATTTGGTAACCTGTGATGCAATGCCTGAATTTGTTTAGGGCATAGATTACTACCAACATTTCTTTTTCTATCACTGTATAGTTGAATTCAGCTCCTTGCAAATTTTTGCTAACAAAATAAATGGTATTTTCAATACCACCTTTTTTTCCTAAAACTACTCCTATGGCATAATTTGATGCATCTGTATGGATGTGGAAAGGAAGTTCACAATTAGGTCCCTTAAGTATAGGAGCATGAGTCAAGGCTACCTTTAAATTAGAAAATGCCTTGTCACAATCTTCAGTCCACTGGAATTCAACATTTTAGTGAGAAGAGTATACAATGGTGCTACTATTTTGCTAAAATCCTTGATGAAACACCTATAATATCCTACATGACCCAAGAAACTCCTAACATCCTTTTGTTTTGTAGGTGTGGGAAGATTTGCGATCACCTCAATCTTTGCAGGATCTACTTAAATTCCTTTGTGGGAGATGTAGTGGCCAAGGAATACACCTTCTTACATCATCATGAAGCACTTTTCACTATTTAATGATAGATTTTGGTCTTCAAATCTCTGTACAACTCTCCTAAGATTTTCTAATTCTTGATTGAAATCAGCACCATAGGTAGTAAAGTCATCCATGTAAATTTCCATGCAATCAAGAGAGATATTATAAAATATGCTAATGACTGCCCTCTAAAAAGTTGTGGGTGCTTTGCATAGGCCAAATGGCAGTACTGAGTAGGCATAGGTTCCCCATGGATAGGTAAAAGTGGTCTTCTCCTAGTCCTGTTGTGCAATTTGGATCTAGTTGTAGCTGCTGAATCCATCTAGAAAATAAAAGTATTGCTTTCTTGCAAGTGTGTCCAAAACTTGATCTATGAAAGGTAAGGGGAAATGGTCCTTCTTGGTGGCAGCATTAAGTTCCCTGTAATCAACACAAACTCGCCATTTCCCTCATTTTTTAGGCACAATCACTAATGGAGACACCGACTGGATATTTGAGATGGGGTAGATAAATCATGCATCTAACAACTTCTGCAGTTCTCCTTTTACAATTTCTCTTAGTGCAGGGTTAATTCTTCTTTATGGCTGCCTCAATAGGGTGCAATAATCTCTGATGTAAATTTTGTGAGTGTAAAGCTTAGGGTCCAATCCCTTTATATCATGATAATTCCATGTAAATACATGGTGGTCCTCAATAAGTTTTTCAATGACAACTATTGTTCTTCACTTAGTTTGCTATTAACATTCAATATTTTCCCTTTGACACCTGCACTTGTGTAGTTAACTCTATCATTGCTACTTCATTGATGTATGGTACCTTGAGTTCATATGGAAGCAATGTATGGGATATACTTGTTGCTGTAGGACATCCGACTACAGGAAGAGTGGCTGGAGGAAGAGTGTTTGCATGAACAATGGTTGTAGGAAGAGTAGGCAGAAGTATATTAACTGGAGTAGCATAATGAGAAGATGATGCTTCTTCCACTTCACAAAGGTTTTGAATGATGTTAGTGAATACTTCATCTTCATCCTGAAGTTGCATGAAAGGGATTCTTCCTAGCATCATAAGTTATGCCACATAATTAACTTCCTCGGCCTCTTCACTAGCATGTGGCCATATGGGGTTATCTTCATCATGGGATGGCTGAGCAGGAGGATAAAGAACAAAATTTTTGGTGCTCCTCCTATAAAAAATGGTCATGTCTCTTGAATAAAATCCAATATATGCATCTATAGTTGCTAACCATGGCCTCCCAAGAATAATGGGATATCCGCCTAGTGTAGCTTTAGGAGAAAGAATCATGAAGTTTTTTGGGCACTCCCAGGATTCTAGGATTACCACAAGGTTCTCCACTATACCATCAGGTTTAACAGTAGAACTGTCAGCAAGCTGTAGGATAGTAGGAATAGATCTTATGCTTGCAACATTTAGTTGTTGCAAGATGTCTAAAGTCATTACATTTATTGTTGCCTCTAGATCAATCATAGCATTCTTTATTTGGATCCCATTTATAACAATTGCTACTACAGGGCTACCTGGGTCAGTGTACTTAGGGATAGTCACTTTTCCAAGAATGATGTTAGCCAACTGTCCCACCACATGAACTATAGTTGGGTCTTTCTTTTTCCTTCCTGGCTTCTTGAGGCATGCTTCTTTGATTGCCTTTCCATAGATTGGGACATTCTTTATGGCTTAAAATAGAGGTATTTGGACACATACATTTCAGCTAATCCAAGATATCAAAGGTTATGTCCACTTTTTCTTCCTTTTTCTTGGCAACTTCCAATCTCTGAGGAAATGGTGGTGCTTGTTCAGTCTGCTTGGATGGGGTGAGTTCAAGATTTTTAGGTGCACTTGGCTGAATGGGATCATTCAGAGATTCCTCTTCCTCTTCTACGAGATTCTTAGTGATAATGGGCTTGGAAGGGGCTGGTAAAGTAGTTCCTGAATGCAAGTGGATGTCACTTACACTCACAACTTATGTAGGGAATGGATTTGAATAAGTAGAATATACAGGTTGTTGTTGTGGTTTGTTATTTGGATTGGGTGTGGGCTGAGCTTGTAGTTGAGTAGGTTTAGGTAGATTTGAGCTTGGATTAGTAGGGGTAGGCATTATAGTAGGTTGCTAGGGATGAGAAGGTGGCTGGATATAACTATTTGGTTGGATTGGCCATTTCTGTCCTCACCTTCATTGATTTTTCTGCTACCAATTTCCTGGAGGTGGCTGTCAATGCCCTTGATATTGCTGCCAATTGCCTTGAGGTTGCTGCCACTAGGGTGGAGATTTTTGCTGATTGGTCCAAGCATTTGGAGGGTTACTCCAAGGCTATTGTGGATATCCTCCATAGCTGGATGGATATGGAGGCTACCATTGGTTACCAGATGAATAGGAATTAAAATATGGCCAAGCATAAGATAGTGGATTTGGTGGCATACCTTGTCTTGGAGCCCAAGGCCTCCTTCGTGCAAAATAGTAGACTTGATCTTCTTCAATCTGAATTAGTTTGAACTCGGGTGGAATCTTCTTAATTTCAATATTAGCTACCATCTTGCACCTATAGTCATTTTTTCTGCAATAGGGGTAATATTCTGTCAACATTGCCTCTGCCTCCTCTTGTTTCTTCTCAGCCTGAAGTGTATCTGGCTAAGTAGCTAGATTATTTATGATGTATTTCTTGAAATTTGTGAGCAAGTGTGTAATCTCCATCCTTGAAACTCCACTGGTAGATGAATTACCCATAGAGGATTGGTAAGCTCTCCCTTTCTTTGAAGCTGCCCTGAAATAGTTCTGGCATATTTTCTTGATGTATTCCCAAGAAACATCGGTATTATCTCCTCCTGCCATCAAGTCCAAGGCATCAATGTAGCTGTCATTAATTCCTCTTAGGAAAAACAACTTTTGTGAGTCTTCATTGAGTGTATTGTGTGGAGAATTTTGTAGGAAAAATAGAAATCTTGAAATGTAATACTCTAGGCTCTCATCTTCCTTTTGCTGCATCCTGAAAATGTCATCTCCTCTCATGTCACTTACCCTACAATATTCCTTGTATTTCTCAAGGAACTTTGTCTTCATGTCCTCCCATTTTTCCACAGTAGCTCTTCCTAGGCTCGTGAACCATCTTAGTGTAGCTTCTTTCATAGTGGTAGGAAATAGCTTAATCCTATGGGCATCAGTGGTATAGTCATAACTCCTGTAGAGTATATCAAACTCAACCAAAAAGGTGTTTGGGTCTTTTGTGACAAGTCCATAAAACTTAGGGAGTGCTGAAGCAGGGATATTTTTGATGTTGTCAACTTCATTCTAATGGGCAATAGGGAAAGGAAAAGCTAGTTGGTTAGGCTTATTTCTATTTGAATCACCCATGCCTACTTGATGGATTCCCCAAGCAATTGGATTCTCAAACTAATTTTGGTCTTTAGAGGAAGCTTCAAAACTATTCAGATCAGGAAATGCATCAACAAAGGGGTGTGGATCTTCTTCTTCTTTGTTCCTTGGCAGATTTGGAAGCTCTTCTAGCTAGAATGGATCAAGATTGTTAGGAAGGAATCTCCCATAAGCATCTCTTCTCCTTCCTCTATGCATGTGGTATCAACTCACTATCAGCCAACTCACACAAATAATTGGTGAAGAATAAGGGGGGTCATTACTTCCTAAATGAGGGGTATGCTAAGAACAATTCTCATAAATACTACTACAAGAAAACTATCAATGATTCCAAAGAACTTCCTAGTTTGACACCATCGCCGACAATGGCACCAAAAATGTTGGCCTCCTATAAGGATTCAACAACTAGGCCTTTGTAGCCGTGATGTAGAGATTGGATATCTAACCTGAAAAACTATTTCAATCATCATGAAGGTGCACTTAACTTGTTAGCCCAAGGACATGAACTTGAAATGGGTCAGCATAGTATGCGCACTAAGAATCCAAACTAGCCATTTTCATTCTACAGCTAAGAAAGACATAATGCTAAAAGTAAAGTGCTTAGAAAGGAATAAAATAAAAGATGAACATCAACCAACAACTACACCAAGCTGAAATGCATGACAAAAATGAAAATTTGAGCAACAAATAGTAAACTACTATGTCTACTTTGGCTACAGAAACAGTCATAGAATGGGATTCTAGTGGCTACAGGAACACTCAGCGCCAGATATCTAATCTAACTACTAAACATAAAATAATACTAAACTAAAGGAAAAATTACTCACCAAGTGGGCCCCCTTAGATAAGTATCCTCTAAACTAATGGAAACTCAGATGCTTAAACTTAAAACTTCATTTTATTCATTAGGAAGCATGAGTACAAAAGAGTAGTGTAACTGTATTGCTGAAAACTCAAGAGTGCAAGTACAATATCAGATCACGCAACCTTTATGAGAAGGAGCATCTGATCCTTATTTAAACTACCAACTAAACAAGGTGGTCAAATCGATGAACTAGGAGGATGCCATATTAGGGAAAGCAGAGAAAGTGGAGCAGCGATGGTTATGCATGCATGGAATCCAGTCAGACATGGAGGTCCAAACACATATTTAGCACAACAGTAATGCCCGCGTTTGCTCAACGTCATTAAATTCCACAATATGATGGTTACATCTGACTTGCATGGGGAATCTTCTTCCATCGACCTCCTTTGACCTTTGAATGATTCCCTTGCTGGACGTTATGGTGCATGACCAGCTGGCGATGCCTTCCTCAATTTAGCATCCTCAAATTATCTGCATGGCAATGTTAGTACACACAATAATTGCATATTTTTAACCACCTCAAAGAACATTCACTAACCACATGAAAGATTAATATAGATAGTCCAAATAATGTGCCAATATCATTAAAGGTTTGTAGAAATATGATTAGGTCCAATGTCATAGTTTTGGGGGAAATATCATAAAAGTATCAATACTTAACATCAAAGTCCATGATAACTTCAACAACTAAATCATAAATTCTACCCAAAATTAGACCATAAACTAGACTCATTAGCCGCATTGGGTTGTTGTGAAGATAGTTTTTAGGTATTTGAAGGCACTAACTCATTTGAATGCAAAATCTGACAAAAATGTTCGACAAAATATGTATAATTTGATGTATCGTCAGGTGCTTGTAAAATTTGATGTGTAATTTTAATTTTTTTAAAATTTTATCCCCGACGTTTGTTGAAATTTTGACGAACCTGGGTTTCGTCAAAATGCCGACTATCAGTGGTGCAGGAGAACCTGGCAAAATTCAAGCCTTATTGGAGTTTTGGGTTGAAGTTTAATTTTAGTTGTGATATTGTTGAGGTCATGTTGACCATCTAGCTAGGTTTCATTTTTTTGAATAATGCTTGATCAAACTATGATCAATGGATTGGGAGGTGGCAATCAAGAATGGGTTTTGAAGCCCCAACTTGGCATCATTCATCATTTTGTCAAGTGCTTGAAAACACACGGGGTTTTAAAGAGTGCACTTTTAGGTCATCTAAAGCCTCGACCCAAGAGACTTAACTGTTTGGGATGCATACTTAAAGGTGGCTTCGACATGTTTTAAGGGTTGGAAGAATTTGATACATTTGGTGTTATATGAGAATAGTAAAAAGATAGTGTTTTTGGTGTGAAATTTCCTATTTTTGCTTTTGTTTTCTCTAATAGCTTGCTGAATGAATTGAAAGAGGCATTTTGTGTTCTTTTTTAGCATGTAGTGTAGCCTCTAGAAGTCTTGTTGTAGCATATTAGATAGTTGGTTCATCACTTTCATCTATTTTGGTAAATTTTGTGTTTTTTCCTTAGTTGCTGTCTTAACTAGAAACAGTGTGAAAATGGCATTTTAGGTTGCATTCCCTCTGTACAAGGAAGTATAGATTTGTTAGGGATGTGGCCAGGCTCCATACTTGTACATATTGTAGCAGTAGGAGGCATTGGAAGCTTTGGAGGCATGCTCAAGGTCTTTTCCTAGGCGAGACTATGAGTGCCCGGCTTGGAAAAGACTATTACAGACAAGTCTTAACGTAGCAGGGGTGTCAACTCCTTAACAAATAAGGTGTGTAATGATTGTAGGAGACCTTTACCAAGGTTAGGAAAGATCCAAGAGTGATCACCAAAACATTTGGTGGCAGGAAGAAGGAAACAGTTCATTGTGTGACCAAGAAAGGCTTTAAAAAGCCCCTAAATCTCTAAAAATCAGAGTTAACCCTGTGTATAGCCTGAGAAGCTCTGAAACCCCAAAAATATTGAAGTGCTCCAAAATTGAGCCAGGGTTATTTCTTTGAGTTTATGGTGTTCACTGAGCAGGAAGGAGCAATAGCCTAAATTCTCGGCTAAGAGACCTAATAGGGGCTCATGGGCTACTAGCCCTCCTAAAACCCTAACCTAGGTTTTTGGTGGCAGCGATAGAAGAAAGAAGACTTGGGATTGAACAAGAAACACAATAGGATAGTTTTGAAGCCATGGTAGAGATATCACACCCCTGCAACAAGATTTGTAAACATTTGGAGATTAGCTAGTATTTAAGAGCATTAAGGGCTAGATGGAGAATGTGAGGAAAAGCACCAAGAATTACTTGGTTAAGGCATTGTAAAAGATAGTAGGGTTGGAAAGTAAGACTAGGAGTTCTATTATCAGGAATAGGACTTATAAGTCAGGGTGAAAAAGATCCCTTAGGATTTCTCAAGGCAAGGACTCAGAGCATGGAATGGTGAGAGTTCCAACCAACCCTGTCCCTATCAGATTGGTATTAGAGCGAGTGAAAGATTTGGGAAAGAAATCTTGCATGTTAGACATTGAGTCAAGTGATTCTTCCACCATGGTGACCAATGCTGAACTGGAAAAGATGGTTGAAGAGCAAGAAGAAGATAATAAGAAGTTGAGGGAAAGAATAGCCCAACTTGAGACAGCAGTAAGAAGTGCACAGTTTGAGGGAAGAATTCCGAAAGAAGAAGAGATAGCAGAGGAGGATAAGACCCCTATACCTGATCCTATTTTGAAGGAGGAGCCTTTCTTGAAGGCATTGAAAGCCTTGAGTGGAAAAGCACATGAAGGCATACCACTGTTTAGTGGAAAGATGGAACCTGATTTGGTAATGAACTGGATAGAAGGCATGGAGAATCACTTTGAGTGTGATGGAGTCACTGAAGCTCAAAAGGTGAAGGTAGCTAAATCAAGGTTGAGAGGATCAGCCTTGACATGGTGGAAGTTCATTCAGACTGAAAGGGAGAAAGAAGGAAAACAACCCATAGCAACTTGGAAAGGAATGGTTGCTAAAGTGAAAGAAGCCTACATGCCAGATGATTATGAGATCCAATTGCACAAGAAGAGGCAGAGCCTAAGGCAGAAAGACCAAGATGTAAGCACTTACACTAAGGAGTTTCAAAAGCTTTGTATGAGGTATAATGTGACAGAGGATGAAAGCCTCAAAGTGGCTAGGTATCTCAATGGTTTGAAGTGGAATATCCAAGAGGAAATGGCCTTACTAAGTCCCAAGATAGTACACCAATGTTATCAGTTGGCTATCAAGATAGAGGAAAGGAACAAGAGGAGGCAAGATCAGTCTTCTAGAGGCAGAGGCAAAGGTAGAGATCAAAGAGATCAAAGAGGACAGCGTGGTGGTTACCAAGGAAGAGGTAATGACCAAAGAAACCAAGGAGAATCAAAACTCACTAAGCATGGAGGTGAAACATCTTCAAGAGGAGGATTTAATAGAGGAAGAGGAGCACGCAGAAGTAACTCTTACTTTGCCACCATGAAGTGTTACCATTGCAACCAACTAGGTCACCCTACTTATACATGCCCGGAGAAAGCTTCTTCATCAAGCAATGAAAAGAGAGTGGCCTATGCACAAGAGGACACCATGAGTCCTAAGGCAACTGTGGTCAGCCCTATAGAATCTGAAATTGGAGAGAGTTTGATGTTTAACAGAGTGCTGATCAGACAACTAGTCAAGGAGGAATCTAAGCAAAGAAGAGCTCTTTTTAGAGTAAGGTGCAAAATACATGGTAAAGTATGCAAGGTCATTGTAGATTCTAGTTCTATAGATAATATAATCTCAGAGGAGGTAGTAACTAAGCTGAAATTGCAGAAGGTACGTCATGCTAACCCCTACAAGGTCACATAGCTGAATAAAGGGCAGAGTGTTTTGGTGAATGAGCAAGTAACTGTGGAATTTTCAATTGAAGGCTACAAAGACAAGTTGGTTTGTGATGTATTACCCATGGATTCATGTCATCTTATATTGGGAAGACCATGGCAATATGATAGAAGTGCCATTTATGATGGGAAAGAGAACACCATCTCATTCAAGAAGGATGGAAGAACCTTCAAGCTGCAGTCATTGATAGAGGAAGATGAAGGGCAGTCAAAGGTACCTAACATCATGTTGAGCAGTGGCAAGGAGTTCATTAAGGATCTACACCAAGGGAATGAAGGGTATGTGATCACGATGCAGCCCAAAAAAGAGGAAAAGGTTGAAAGGACAGTCTTACCAGAAGCAGTCCAAAGGTTGCTTGATAAGTATAAGAGCATAGCGAGTGATGGTACACCAACAACTCTACCACCAAGGAGAGTAATAAGTCATCAAATTGACTTCATACCTAGAGCCTCATTGCCTAACAAAGCAACATACAAGCTTACACTTGAGCAGAACCAAGAGGTGGCAAGGCAAGTGGAAGAATTGTTGAATCAAGGTCTAATTCAAAAGAGCATCAGCCCATGTGTAGTCCCGGTGGTTTTGGCAACTAAGAAAGGAGGTAAGTGGAGATTTTGTACTAATTCTAGAGCAATCAATAGGATCACAATCAGATATAGATTCCCTATCCCTAGAATAGAAGATTTAATGGATTGCCTTGGAGGAGCACAATATTTCACTAAGTTGGACCTCAAGAGTGGCTACCATCAGATTAGAATTAAGGATGGAGATGAGTGGAAGACAGCTTTTAAGACAAATGATGGCCTATATGAGTGGAAAGTGATGCCATTTGGCCTCTCAAATGCCCCTATCATGTTCATGAGACTAATGAATGAGGTGCTTAAGGATTTCACAGGAATCTTTGTAGTAGTCTATCTTGATGACATACTGATTTTCAGTAAGACAGCAGAAGAAGATTTGAAGCATGTGGAGATGGTTCTTAAAAGGTTGCAAGAAGAGCAATTGGCAATTAACCTTGAGAAGTATGAGTTCTTCAAGCAAGAGCTTGTGTATCTAGGCTTTGTAGTATCCCAAGGAACATTGAAGATGGATCCAAGCAAGGTGGAAGCCATCCTAAACTGGCCTACACCAACCACAACAACAAAGGTAAGAAGTTTCATGGTTTAGCTTAGTTCTATAGAAAATTCATAAGGAATTTTAGTGGTATATGTGCACAAGTACTAGATACAATCAAGGGTGGTATAAAAACAAAGTTTAAGTGGACTCAAGAAGCTGATACATGGTTTGAAAAACTGAAACAAGAAGTGGCAACTCAACCCATTCTGTTATTGCCTAGTTTTGATAAGTTGTTCACAGTTGAGTGTGATGCAAGTGGAGTAGTAGTAGGAGGAGTACTTATTCAAGAAGGTAGGCCTATAGCCTTCTTTAGTGAAAAGCTCAATGAAGCCAAGGAAAAATACTCCACCTATGATCTTGAGTTATATGCTTTAGTGCAGTCCCTTAGGAAGTGGAGGCATTATTTGTTACCTAAAGAGTTTGTGGTCTTCACTGATAACCAGGCACTCAGTTGCATTAACCAGGCACTCAGTTGCATTAAGACCCAAGAAAATCTAAGTAGTAGACATTTGAAATGGATGGAATACATCCAAGCTTTCACTTTTACCATCAAGCACAAGAAAGGGAAAATGAACAAGGTGGCAGATGCATTAAGTAGAAGCTTGTTGACAGTCCAAGAAATACAGCTGAAAAGCATTGGATTAGAGAGATTCAAAGACCTCTATGGTGAGGATGAAGACTTCTCAGAAGCCTACAAGGTATGCTCTAATTTTGAGAATCATTTTCATAGTCAATATGCTAAGTATACACTCCAAAATGGACTATTATTTAAGGGTAATCTGTTATGTGTTCCAAGAGGGTCAATGAGGGAAAATATGATTCAAGAAAAACATAATGGTAGTCTTAGTGGGAATTTTGGTATCAATAAGACTTTAGAACTAGTGCAAAGGTTCTATTATTGGCCTAAATTGGCAAGAGATGTTAGAAGGTATGTGGAGTAGTGTGTAGTTTGCATGAAAGCCAAAGGGGGAGCTAGCAATGCTGGTTTGTATCAACCCCTGCCCATTCCTAATAGACCATGGGAGTGTGTGAGCATGGATTTTGTTGTAGGCCTTCCTAAGACCAAAAATGGTTTTGACAGTGTTTATGTAGTTATGGACAGATTTAGCAAGATGAGTCACTTTATCCCTTGCAATACTACACATGATGCAAGTTACATAGCCCATCTCTTCTTCAGGGAAGTTGTAAGAATCCATGGATTGCCATTGAGCATTGTATCAGACAGGGATGTGAAGTTCATGAGTCACTTTTGGAAGACTTTATGGAGCAGATTGGGTAGCAATCTGTCATTTGGATCAGCTTACCATCCTCAGACCAATGGTCAAACAGAGTTGGTTAATAGAGTGTTAGGTAAACTTTTAAGATGTTTAACCAAGGAGTATGGACAAACATGGGATATGGTGATTTCTCAAGCTAAATATGCCTACAATGACAATGTCAATAGAACTACAGGGAAAAGTCCTTTTGAGGTTGTGTATGGGATGCACCCAAGAGGAATTTGTGAGATTAGAGACCTTAGATCTCAGGAGAATAGGAGTGGACATGCATAAGACTTTAGTCAGACCATGAAAGAGATCCATGAGCAGGTCAAGCAAACAGTTTCAGCAGCAACCCAAAAGTTGAAGGAAAAAGTTGATTTGTCAAAGAGAGATGTGCAATTTGTAGTTGGGGACTATGTTATGGTCCACCTCAACAAATATAGATTGTAGAAAGGAATGGAAACCAAGTTGCAAATGAAGAGAGTGGGTCCATGCAAGGTGTTGGCCAAGTATGGCAAGAATGCATATAAGGTGGAATTACCATCATATTTGGGCATCTCTCTCGTGTTCAACATTGCTGATTTGATCAAGTACAAGGGATCAATCCAAGATGAGGAACATAATAGCAAGGAAATGTTCAAAGACATCAGTAATGTGAACTTCCCTCAACAAGATAAGCTTTAGGTAGAGCAGATCTTGGAGTCAAGAATGCAAAAATCCACAAGGAACAAAGTGTACATGGAGCACCTTATCAAGTGGAAGAACAAACGTGACTCAGAGGCTACATAGGTACAAGAAGATCAATTTAAAAAGCTTGGCATTGACTTATCATTGCTCTCTCCTTGCATTCCTTAGTGTTTGAGCTGAGAGGGGGGAGAATGGTGTAGGAGCACCTGGCAAAATTCAAGCCTTATTAGAGTTTTGGGTTGAAGTTTAATTTTAGTTGTGATATTGTTGAGGTCATGTTGACCATCTAGCTAGGTTTGGTTTTTTTGAATAATTCTTGATCAAAATATGATCAATGGATTTGGAGGTGGCAATCAAGAATGGGTTTTGAAGCCCCAACTTAGCATCATTCATCAATTTGTCAAGTGCTTGAAAACACACAGGGTTTTAAAGAGTGCACTTTTAGGTCATCTAAAGCCTCGACCCAAGAGAATTAACTGTTTGGAGGCATACTTAAAGGTGGCTTCAACCTGTTTGAAGGGTTGGAAGAATTTGATACATTTGGTGTTATATGAGAATAGTAAAAAGACAGTGTTTTTGGTGTGAAATTACCTATTTTTGCTTTTGTTTTTTTTGTAATAGCTTGCTCAATGAATTGAAAGAGGAATTTTGTGTTCTTGTTTAGCATGTATTGTAGCCTCTGGAAGTCTTGTTGTAGCATATTAGATAGTTGGTTCATCGCTTTCATCTATTTTGGTAAATTCTATGTTTTTTCCTTAGTTGCTATCTTGACTGGAAACAGTGTGAAAATGGGGTTTTAGGCTGCATTCCCTCCATACTAGGAAGTATGGATTTTTTGGGGATGTGGCCAAGATCCATACCTATACATATTGTAGTATTAGGAGGAATTGGAAGCTCTAGAGGCATTCTCAAGGTCTTTTCCTAGGCGAGACTGTGAGTGCCCGGCTTGGAAAAGACAGTTAGAGACAAGTCTTAACGCAACAGGGGTGTCAACTCCTTAACAACTAAGGTGTGTAATGATTGTAGGAGACCTTTACCAAGGTTAGGCAAGATCCAAGAATCATCACCAAACCATTTGGTGGCAGGAAGGAGGAAACAGTTCACTGTGTGACCAAGAAAGGCTTTAAAAAGCCCTAAATCTCTAAAAATCAGAGTTAACCCTGTGTACGACTTGAGAAGGTCTGAAACCCCAAAAATCTTGAAGTGCTCCAAAATTGAGCTAGGGTTCTTTCTTTGAGTTTATGGTGTTCACCGAGCAAGAAGGAGCAATAGCCTAAATTCTCGGCTAAGAGACCTAATAGGGGCTCATGGGCTACTAGCCCTCCTAAAACCCTAACCTAGGTTTTTGGTGGCAGCGATAGAAGAAAGAAGACTTGGGATTGAACAAGAAACATAGTAGGATAGTTTTGAAGCCATGGGAGAGATATCACACCCCTGCAACAAGATTTGTAAACATTTGGAGATTAGCTAGTCTTTAAGAGCATTAAGGGCTAGATGGAGAATGTGAGGAAAAGCACCAAGAATTACTTAGTTAAGGCATTGTAAAAGATAGTAGGGTTAGACAATAAGACTAGGAGTTCTATTATTAGGAATAGGACTTATAGGTCAGGGTGAAAAAGATCCCTTAGGAGTTCTCAAGGAAAGGACTCAGAGCATGGAACAGTGAGAGTTCCAACCAACCCTGTCCCTATCAATCAATTTCATCAAAATTTTGACAAACATGAAAAATAAGAAAAAAATCAAATTTTGGCCAACATAAAGAAAAGTGAGTTCGCTGATTTATTGTGACAATGTTTTTCTCTACTTGAGACAATTTGTGGAGAACTAAGTTTGATTTTCTTGGGAAAAATAAAAAAAAATTCAAGAAGATATCGCCAGGTTGAGGGTAGTCATTATCTTTTTGTAGAATTCAGTTGGGAAGTCAGATTTGTAGTTCCAGGTTTGAAAATAATATTTTAAAGCAACATCTCATCAGATTTCATTTTTAGAGGTTTAGGGTTTTGAGAATTTCATTTCCAAATTTTGTTTTGTGGAATCACCATAAGATCACAACCAAGGAAAACATTATTGTGTCTGTAATTATGTGATCCATAACTCTATTGGTCATGTGGCACAGTTGTGGTATAACAAATACATGATGCATTCATGTGTGACCCAAGTTTAATGTGGCTATGTTGTGATAGAAATAGAGGCACTCATATAATGTAGTTAATTCAGGTTGTATAATGTAGGTGTCAATCATCATTGGGTGCATTTAGGTTGTCTCAAGTTTAACAAGTTAGGATGTAATTATAGCATGATCGAAGAGTGATTACCTCTTGCTGCAATAAAGAGCCTATAACTCTGGTTGATATTCAAAGTGGTTGTGTTATATCAATTATGTAGTGCACTCAAGAACAACCCATGTTTAATGGGCTATTCTAGAGAGTGATCAAGATTTTCTAAACCTTATGAATGTTACTTAAAAGTGTATAGCTTAAACTACAAACCAATTTTGTTACATACTTGAATGCAATCTTGGGTTACCACAAACTATAATAATGTGATCTACTAATAACCATTATGGAAAGTATTAAAGCAAGACCCATGCTATATAGGATACATTTCCTGATCAGGTTTACATACCTTAATGATCAAACACAAGCTTCCCACACACTCTAGGATACAATCCAAGATCATACCACAACTTTGTCAAGACAACTAATTTTTTGACCCAAGATTTAAGGTTGTTTTTTAATACCAACAGAAGCATTGGTAAGAGAATGATTAGGGTACAAACCCTAGGCCTCTGTAGAAACATAAACAATAACTCTAGTGGATTAGTGAGGTTGCAATACCAGAAAGATTGAGACATTGTAGCTAATACAAAAATCTTTCAATCTAAAGATTGTAGCCAATAACAAGAACACTATGTAGCTTAGTGACATTTGTAAATGCAATCTACGGTAAGAAGAATGATAGTCACTTGAGATGTGACAGTCAAAAAGAGGCTGAGCAGTGACAAGATAATAAAGCTCAAACCTTGCATAGTAAAGTGGAGATTTTAACAGTGAGTTTCCTTACCCCCTTGCTGACCTTAAGGGTTTTTCAAATGCTTTTGGTAGTGTTAGACAAGGAAAATGCAATCAGGGAATGACTGTCCAAATGAAGTAACAGTGGTAATCATAGGTTCAATGTTTCTTCTTAGCCATTAATGTATAATGGAGGTAGTGGATTGCATGTTTGAGTAGTGTTTTGAGACTCATCAAAGATGGGATAATAGTGAATAATACCTTGTGGACTATGAAGTAGTGTAATAAGGTTGAAGGATCTTACTACAATAAAACAATGAGTCCCCTGTAGTAAGTAGGCAGTCTATAGGGCATAGTTTGATTTTATAGAAGGATGCTCATGAAAGGAATCTTCAAGTGATAGTGAGTGAGCTATTTGAGATTGCAGCTGAGGGTGCAATACCCAGTCTTAAAGGAAGTTAGCAAAGTAGTAAATGTGCAGGAAAATTAAATAGTATACAACAAACAATTCACAATGTTATCTTGCATAATGCCTTGAGTTTGAAGGTAAAAATCTCATTGTATCTTGATGAAAGTGGTGACCTTAATGGTCAATCACTGGCAACCATGATTTTAAAACATGCTATTGTGCTTATGGAGGCAACATTTTAAGCAAGACAGTGAGTGGTGGCTTGGAACAATGGCAAGTATGAAGGACTTGCTTTATATGCATACTATGTAGTCTAGCTTAAGACACCGTTCTTAGAAGAGATTGAAGGTGGATTAATGGAACTCAAGGGTTACTAGTGCAGGAGCACCCATAGGTTACCTTAGATTGTCTTGAAGGTCATGTTTTGACAATTTGTTTAGGCCAACTTAGCATTTATTCATGTTCATTTTTGGTTGTGTCTTAGTGGCCATTTTTTGATTGGGTGTTGATCATCTAATGAAGGTCATGTTGACCATAGGATAGGTGACATAAAGTTCTAACTCTAAATGAGGTCTTGGATTTTTAGGAATTCTTGCAAATATTTGAAAATGTTGCTCAATTGGAGCTACAAGCGGCCACGAAGAGCCCAAGGGAGAGGATAACTGAATTGGAGACCCTATTTATGGAATGCCTTGGCATTGGAGTGGGGTTAGAAGCATTTGTGATGTTTTGAAGTTTTGTGAATTCAAGAAGAGCAATTGTGTTTGAGTGAATTTTCTGATTTTTGCATTGAAATGAGGTTTTAATGGATTAATGATGGCACTATAATTTTTGTAGGGTGTAGTGTAGTAGTTCTTCAAGCATTGTGTGACATTACTTAGTTTCTTTATTCAATTTCAAGCATTGTTTGTAAATAGTTTTGATTTCATACTGTTGCTGGTCTGAACTGGGCAGTTTTGTGAAAGTGGAGTGTTAGTTCACTTTCCCACTATACAAATTGTATGACCTTTTAGGAACAGTGACTAGACTCCATGTATGTACATATGGTAGGGTTTAGGGCCTTTGAAAACATAGGAGCTACTGTGGAAGTCTTTCCCTAGGTGAGCCATGAAGAGTCTGACTAGGGAAGACCATAGTGCAGAGCACTTGAAATTGTAGGGGTGTCCATTTCCTGACAAGTCATAGTGTGGAGAGGGTAGATAAGTTCCTTTCCAAGACAACATGGAGGAGGAAGCTCCATCAATCCATCTGGTGTGAGGAATACCTAATAGTTTGCAGTGAAGTCAGGGAAGGGTTTATAAAGGCCTAATTTTGCCAAATTCTGGGTTAAGCCTTTGTATGAACAGTTGAGACCCAAGACACCAAAAATCTTTGAGAGGTGTTCATATGAACTAGGAATCCCAAGAAAATATTGGGGTGTTCTTTGGAAAGATTTGGAGAACTAACCTGATTTCTTGGAGAAGGAGACCTAATTGGGGCTTCTAGGGCTAGTAGCCTTTTTAGACCTAAATGAGGGTTTGGTGGAAGCGACTAGGAAAAGGAGTTAGAGGGACCCTCAAGAACCAAAGTAGGATGTATTGAATTCATTAGAAACACCTCGACACCCCTACAAAGTTAAATTCAATATTTTGGAGGATTGTAGCCGTTAGGGTGGATTAAGGACTAAGGTTAGAGTTGCAAGATTGTACCAAGGTGGACTTGGTAGGAGGAATTATGTTGGTAGTTGGGGTTGGAAAGGCAAGACTAAGGGATCCTAAGTAAGGGAATGTCCTATAGGTTGTAGTGGTGGAGTGAGACACCCTAGAGGTCTTCCAAACAAGACCTAGAGCATGAATAAGTGATTGATTCATCCAACCTCCCCATCAGTTACCATGAAAAGGATTAAAGAAAAGATTGAGATCTATTTAAAAGCCACGGTCATGAAGATATTAAAGATGTCACATGCAAAACCCTAGTAGCTGGAGTAATGAATACAGTGCCAAAGAGGATAGTGTGCTGGGGCAGATTTAGGAGATCTCCACATTATCTAATTACAGGGAAATACATCATTTATTTATTTTTTTAATTAAAAGAAATCATTCTAAACCCTATATAGGATACATTGATACTTCAAAAGCCTCTAAAGGAATTTGATATTATGAAAATATATCAAGTAAATACCTAGATTACAAATAGTAGCGGGAACAATGTAAGATTTGTTGAGCATAGTAGGAATGGGATAAGCAACAATGAATCCTATGCCTCCTTTCACACACATCTCCTCACCGTTCTCTGTCATTCTTTACGGAAACACTTCTCCATTTTGGCGGTCTATGCTTGAAAATAATGTTTTGATGAAGGTTTTAGAGTATGTTTATTAAAATGAAAACTCCATTCTAGTGGGCTACGCCTGAAAATAAGATTTTGACAAAAGATTTAGGGTATGTTTATTAAAGTTTTAGAGTATTTTAGCAGGCTATATTCTTGATTCCTTAAATGATTTATTCAAATGGATTGTGACTAAATAAATTACTAACTATTTAGTCATTTTTATTTGTGTGACTAAATAATTTTTAATCAATGACCAAACTAGTAATTTATTTACTCACTTATAGCCGAGTTGCAAAAATGAGCAAAATTTAGTCATTTTTAGTTGTGAATAATTTTTTTAGTCACCTAGTCATTTATTTGCCAAATTCTACTAGTGTGTGCTTCCTTGTGCGATTAGGGCTCTCTCAATGTTGAGGGCCCTAAGGATAAGCTCATCATAAGAAGTGACACATTGCATCTTTAACTAAAAGGATAAATCCATATTGACATTAGAAATGATGATTTTTGACTTGTTGCTCCTTAGGAATGGGTCACTTGCTCTTACTAGCTCGCTACCTCCATTGTTGTAGGAAGTTTGTGATCAAGTTCAATATTATGATTTTAGGAGTCTTAACAGTTGGAAATCATAGTAAAATAGAATTTAATAAGTTTTAGAATTAGCATTTTAAAGTGTTTTTTGGGGTCATTAACTTCATACTATCTTCTCTTTTGCAGGGGTGGTTGCATGCCAAATTTTTTTGGTGTAAAATATCAGAATTATTAGATTTTGTTACATGTCTATGAATAAAAATTATTGTAGTGTGAGTTTGATATTTTTTGAAGATATAAATAGTCAAGCTTGGTAAAGAAAAATCATGTCAGATAATATTAGTCCAAAACAAAATGAAGAGACACTTGATAGATTGTGGGCTAGATTGAAAAGAAAGGGTGATGGGAAATTTTATTCTCCTTGCAATAATTGCAAGGGCTTAAAGATGAGATGACTTTTAATCACAACAGCTGAGAAACATTGTGGGTAGCATGGTCACGTTGAAGGGGGCATGATTATCTTCCATTGGTAAGTTGTTCATTATATATGTTTATATCATTTTAACATTATATATATATATATATATATATATATAATCACTTGATCATGATCATGGTTTATTTGTGTGTATCATTATTATAAAGGTGGGGCACCCTAGAGCATATGATATGGATTATCATGGCTCGAAGAATGTGGTTTTGCAAGTGGACGAACATGGAGCTATGAATATCAAAGTTGAAGTTAATGATCCTATGGAAGAAGATGATCATGTACCAGAAAACATAGTTGAAGATGATGGTACAAATACATTGATCCATGACACATTTAGTGGTAGAGCTGATCATGATGATCAAGATGACTTTGATGATGTTCATAATTTACTTGTACTTGAGAAGGCATATGAGCCTCTTTATGAAGGCTTCCAAACAACTCTTGTCTCTGCTATATTGTTGTTGTTGAAATTGAAGGTTATGAATGGTTTATCAAACATAGCAATCTCATGGATGTTAAGGTATGTCATATATGTCATATTTTTTCATCTATTTTAATTGTTGTTAGTTCATCACTAGTAAATAAATGATGAAATATGTACCATTAGTATTCTTTATGTTAACAAATTATTTTTGTTGTAGATTGATTGGTGAATTTTTGTTACCACCATCAAATATTTTACCTCACTCATACTAAGATTTCTCTTCCATTATGAAATATATCAGAATGGAGTATCAAGCAATAGATGCATGTCCCAATGATCATATTATACATCATAAACAATAGGAATTTGCAACAGAATGCCCAGAACACCATACTAGTAGATATCAAATAGATCAACTAATAAAAAATGTGCCTCACAAGGTTCTTTGTTATATTCCCATTATTCCACGTATGCAACAATTATTTAAGTGCGAAAGCTTAGCATAATTTATGGATTACCATGCATGGAATAGAAGTGGAGATGAAATTCTTTGAATGCCTACGAATGGTTCTGCATTTAGGGACATAGAGGAAAAATGGCTAGACTTTAAAGAAGAACCTTGTAATCTCAGGCTTTCATTGGGAGAGGATGGTGTCAATCCATTTGGAGAGCTGAGATCTATTTACTCGGTGTGGCCTGTTTTTGTTATCAACAATAATATTCCTCCATGGATGTCAATAAAGAGAGAGCACATAATGTTGTCAATGATTGTTCCAGGTATTTGTTTACATCAATTTTCTTTAATGTAGTAGCATCTCATTTGTCTTATTTGTTGGATAATGACTTATATTTTTTTCATTCAATAGTCATGTACATTAATTTATATATATTGCAGTAAAATGGTTATAATAATTATTTAATGTTTATGTTTATTCAACTAGGTAAGTACCAAGTTAAAGATATGAATGTATATATCGAGCCTCTTATCGATGAATTACTAAAGTTATGGAATGGCGTCACTATGTATGACGTCTCTAGACCAATTGGACAAAGACAATTTCAATTCCATGCAATGCTTGTATGGACAATTCATGATGCCCCAGGGCTAACCAATTTTTGTGGTATGTTATAACATTCGACTGCACTTTAACAATATTTAATTTGATAAAGTAGATATCATGCATGTTTTTAAAATAATCTATTCATTATATATAATTATAAAAATTGACATATTTAATCCAATTATATATGATCTTCCAAGTCTTCAAACAAAGGGAAAATTTGCATGTCCAATTTGTGGTCCAAAGATGAAATCTCGTCGCTCAACAAGTTTAGGAAATTAGGTGTTTGATGAGTATAGGCACTTCCTCCATAGAAATCATAAGTATCAAACTATTGAAAAACATCTTTGCAATGCGAAAGAGGAGATTACATCAAAACCACGAAGAATGACACCTCGCCTATGGAAGTTGGAATATAATAGAATTAATCATCAAGGTTATACATCAGATCAAATTGTTTATCTATCATATGTGATATATTTTGAATTCATATTTTAATATTGTGTTGTGTTTAATCATGTTGTAATTGACAATGATTATCGTTGTTAATTTGTTTAACTTATATGCTTCATGAAGGTCATCAAGGAATTAATGGCTAGCTTCCACAGGGACTGAAAAGTTGTCCCAGACAGTTTAGTAGGTTGACTTACTATGAGTAGCTACAAATTGTGCATTTGTTTGATACAATGCATATCAGAAAGAATATAATAGAAACGTTATGGAAAATATTGGATGGAAGGCATGACAAAGAAAAAAATGTCAAAATTTGTAGTGACATTTAGGAAGCCAATCATGCAATGAAAAATTTCATTCAATTAAATAGTGATGGAGACCAAATTAATATAAGTTCCCTTCCTTGGTTATTAGCAGTAGTAAGCAATGCTATAAAAAAAGTCATATGAAAATTTTATTTCCCAAAGGATTTCTGCTTGAATATAAACAATATAATAACAAAGAAAGGTGAATTTGGGTCAGGGATGAAAGCATGATTGGCATACCTTCATTAAAGGTAATTATTCAGGTATATTATATACACTTGTATAATGCATGTAATTTTAGGTGTATTGTATTTTACTACTTTTGGAAAAATAATTAAAAGATCATTTTATAATTGTTGCAGTACGTTCTACCTCTATCTCTCCTAGACAACTTTGACAACAATGTCAAGCAAGTTATATATGATCTTGGAAAATACATGAGGTAAGTAGCAATATTTGTTCAATTTGTTGTATACATCTTATAATTTCTATTTTCTTTACGTGTTATGTAATATACTGTATATTTTTGTTAAATCTCGTTAATATATTTGTGCCTTGAATCACTTGTAGATGGCTGTCATCTAAAGAAATCCATAAAGAAGATATAAATTATTGGAAGAGAAATATTCATCGTCTAATGTGTGAAATGAAAAAATGTCTACCTTCGAAAATTTTCAATGCACAAGAACACTACCTCATCAACCAAGTTGAGGAGATTTAATTGTGTGGACTTGTACACACAAGGTCAATGTGGATGGTTGAGAGGAACTTGAAATTTTTGAAAGCTTTGGTTAGACAAAGAGCACATCCTGAGGGTTCTATTGTGGAGGGATATATGGTATACCAGACCATGGTGTACACTAGTGAATATCTTTCTAAGTTTGTAGCAAATATCTATGTAGATCGCATTTAGGATCCCAACTCTATTAAAAAATTCAAAGGGGAGTACCTGATGGGGAAAGGTAGATTGAGGAAAATGAGAGGTAATTATAAGATGGTCATGGAGATTAATTGGAATACATTTTACATATGATTTTTATGTATATTGTACTTATTTAATTTTTAATCTTCAATATACATCAATTATAAATTAAGGTCATGTACTGTGGTATTTAACTAATTATACGTTATTTGTGAATTTCAATTTTTTTTGATACAGTTTTTCAAGAGTGGGATGCACTACATTTGTACATCACAAACAATCTTGATTGGATGACGGTATGGATTGAACGATGTCAACAATATGGTCATGCATTAACATGGGAAGGTGTGGCTTCATTGGTTAAAGAAGCTCATCGTAATGGAGATTCCAATGTTACACAAAGGGAAATTGATTTAGTATATGGTTTAAGAGATAAACAGGTACATATAAATATATTAATCACCATATTATTTAATTATTTTAAATTATATTGATGTATATATATGTTGAGATTGTTTTCTTAGCATACATTCGGCCAAGAATAAATATGCTTATCAACTGATGATATTGCAATAATTTTTACATGTTTGACATATTGCAGGTGAAACACCACAAGGCTATGTGGTGTAATGGTCATAAATTTTGAATCAAAATTTTGGATGACATGAAGAAAACTTGTGATTCTGGTATAACTTTAGTCTTTCAGGTGACTAATGTTTCATTTAGAAGGGACATATATCCAGAAGTCTCAAGAAATCGATACTATGGGATTTTGGATGATATACTTGAGTGTGACTTTAAGTCCTTCAGATTAATTTTGTTCGTCGTCTAATGGTACAGGCTATGATTGAATGAAAATGATCTTAAGAGAACTGTTATCGAACATGATAATGGATTTACCATGGTTAATACAAGGTTGATCGAGCGAGCTGGAAATGAGCCCCATGTTCTTCCAAGCCAATGTGAGCAAGTATTTTACTCAGAGGTTCTAGGTAAACTAGGTTGGTCATTTACTATTAGACATGATCCAAGAGGAAGGCTGGTAAAGTATAATGTGGTGGAAGAAGAAGATACTGAAGAACTAGAAGATGATGATCAGGATCAACAGTTAGTTGATGATGTCCCTGACGAAGATGTCGAAGAGGAGGAACTAGATCATGATGATGTAGGAGTTAATGTTCATGAAGATGATATCTACGTGGATGATGACATTATCAAAATTGATATCGATGATGATGATGATATGAAGAATCCTTACAATGTCAAATCTGGATCAGATGATACAAACAAAGAGTTGAATGAAGAAGAAGATCAATGACATTGAAATGTATGAGTTATGCAATTATATTATCTATTTGATATTAATTTATTGATAGAATTATATTTGACTTATGTGGTTACATAATTAATTCATGATGTTTTTAATTTAAATGCCATTACATAATTAATTTAATGATGTACTTTTTAATGTTTGAAAGGTCAAAAAATTATAACATTTCAATAGTGATGTTAACAACCTTGAAATTAGTGTGTTTTATGTTTCATGTGATAATAAAAGATCAAAAAATCAGTTGTAGAGGTGGTTGTTCAGTGGTTGATGTGTAAAGGCCTTTAAAAGGCATAAAGTGATCATTGTAATGGTTGTTGATGGTTGAGGATTTAAAATACAAGCTCTTGACATTCAAAAATCTATGTTATTCTTCAAAATTTTTGTATTTTTCCTATTATGTAGCACTGTATGATCACATGCAGCCATATTTTGATGTGAAATCAATTTTAGGTCATGAAGATATGTGTTAGCTTTTATTTGAATCTGATTTGAGGGCTTAAGGTGTTGATTTGAGTTAGAAAGCTTCATTTCTTTGCATACAGCCCGATTACCATATTTTTGAGGGTTTTGTAGTCCAAACATGATATAAAGGGGCTCTTACACTTTTTGTGATTATTGTAGCTTGTGTAAGAGGCCCCATGGATATTGTTGTAATTGTAGGATGCATGAATAGGGTGTAGGATGAGAAATAAAGAAGGTATAGCTGTTGTCCTCAAATAGTTTTATGAAGAAAAGCATGTGAGAGTAAGGGAGGTAATTTTTAAGCCCAGATGCTTGTTTTCTCCTTCATTTTCCTATAAGAAGGATTTCAAGGCCAAGTCACGGGTCTAGAAAGTTAAGATATTTTTAGTTTGGAATCTAGGTAAGAGTTGCAGAAGTGCTAAAGTTTGATGGTTTAAGAAGAAAATGCAACTTAGGTTTTCAGGTCTCGTGCATGAAGTAGGAGTTTTGAATTCATGGGGATTTGATGTTTAATGATAGTACTAGCATTTGAATTGAAATGATTAATTCAAACTCATGTCTCTCTATTGTACATGCATATCTAAATTTTGAATAAGATAATCAAGGGTTTTCTCGTTCATCTCACTCTTGTGGTGTGTATGATTTCAGTTTTGGCTTTAATTCAAGGAATTAATTAAAATTCTTGAATGGGATTGTAGGTGGATATGTTTTGTATAAGGATTTGATAAGTAGTATTGGGTTAGGATATATGTTGATGAAATTGTAAAGCAATGTTCTCAAGGATCTTATATGTTATGTGTTAAATCTGTCATAAACCCTTAGATGTTTATGAATTTGACTCCCTCAATGGATATATGGCACTAATGTAAGTTGTACTAATTTGTATGGTTCAGTATTTTGTTTGTATTTACCTAGCGCTTGATACAAATTGC
>VDFB02281492.1:826151648-826557238 GCA_007258455.2 Sequoia sempervirens
ACCCTCCACCTCCTAATTACTCTTGGGTATATGTGTGCAAAAATAGGATATCAGACTTAGATCGGATATCTGATTTATAGCACCAAAATATTACATTTTAAAATGTTTTTCAAATTAGATATTAGACACAAATTAGATATCAAAAACAAATCAGATATCTAATTTTTAGTACTTTGTCTTGGGAATTGCTATGGAGCAATGTACTGACAACCAACACAAAAAAAAGTCAACTCGGGATGGAGGGAGAGATGGAATGAATGAGAGAGAAAGGGGGGAGAGGGAGATATAGCTCAATAGATAGAAGGGGGAAGAGGGAGTGACATAGATAGTGGGAGATATAGAAATATAGAGAGCGACATGGAGAGATATATCAATCACCCTCCTATATCTCTATCTATTCATCCTTTATCTCTTTATCTCTCTACCCCTCTCTATCTCTTTGTCTCCCTTTCTATTTGTATGTTTGTCATTATCTCCCTCTCTCTCTATATTTTCTTCCCTATATTTAACTTTGTCTCCTTAAGTGTGCAATGGGTACATTAAAGAGGTCTTAAAGGAGAATTATCATATGTTTAATCAAATGGCATGCTACCTTGAGCATAACTCCCCAAGGACACATGCCATCCTTGGATTGTTGACATGAAACAACCAATCAAAATTTAGTTTCTCTCCTCGATATTAATATATATTACTATTATATTAAATATATATTATATTAATTATATTTTGTATTATATAAAAATATACTTATTATTAATTATTAATTATAATAATTTTATCGTGTTTAATAATTTTGATAAAGAATATAATATATAATTATAATAAGTTGAATAATTATATTATTTATTATGTAAAATATAGCTAATATACACTTAACTATATTGTAGAATATTAAAACCTAGCTAAATGGTGCCAAAATTTTCAACTTAATTAAGATACTATAAAACCTAACGAAACCAGGTTGTAGCTTATCAAATTGGAGAAGTGAAAGGTTAATACCAGTGCCGAGGAAGAGTTTGGAGTTAAAACAAGGTCAATACCAGCACCAACAAAGAGTTTGGAGGAGTGAAAACATGGTCAATATCATCACCGAGGAATAGTTTGGAGTAGTGAAAACAAGGTCAATGCCAGCACCGAGGAAGAGTTTGGAGTTAAAACAAGGTCAATACCAGCGTCGACAAAGAGTTTGGAGGAGTGAAAAGAAGGTCAATATACACGCTAAGGAAGAGTTTGGAGGAGTGAAAACAAGGTCATTACAAGTGCCGAGGAAGAGTTTGGAGTTAAAACAAGGTCAATACTAGCGCCAACGAAGAGTTTGGAGGAGTGAAAACAAGGCCAATATCAGCGCCGAGGAAGATTTTGGAGGAGTGAAAACAAGGTCAATACTAGCACCGAGGACGAGGTTGAGGGCCATTAGGGAAAATTGATGACCAAGGGGCAAGGAGTATTGTAAGTTTGGCACCCCCATTCTCTTTAACCTTCAATTTTCATGCCTACTTTCCAAAGATCTTCTCATACATTGGCACCCCCATTCTTGTAAAATGGTATAAGATAAGACAGAAAAAATAAAATAGCGTAGTCTTTCACATTTTTATCCACTAGCCTCATGTCTTGGAAAAACTCCCATAATCTACCCACATCTTGGTTGAGGTCTAGGATTTCACCACACATAGCCTTCATCGCATGAGTCTAAAGCAATTGTAGACTTAGCCCAAGTATATGCTAGGATAAGGTAGATCTAATGAATGGAAATAGAGGCATACAATTCTTCTTTAATACCTCCAGCATAAACATATGCAAGGTGTTGGTTGTTTTTATGGTAAGTAGGTTGATCTTCTAATCTACCTATGGAATTTCCAATTCCAATAAAGGGCAGCTCAAAGGACCTAGACCAACTGACGAAGATTTGAAAGACCTCCTACACTTTGGGCTTTGCAAGACCTGGGAGGGTGATCCATTAATGCATTTACCACCTCTGTACCATCATCATAAACAACATTAACAACAACAGATAATCTCATTTAATAGCTCAACATAATATGATAATACCGAATAGAATTGGTTGTTTATCAATAATATCAACTATTTAGAGCATGAGATAACTACAACATTTCACAATATAAGATAGTCATTGATTTGCAATTTTTAGCAAGCTCTAGGTAAAGGAAAACAAATATTGAACCATACGAATAAGTACAACTTAGATCAGTGCCATATATCCATTGGAGGAGTCAAATTTATAAGCATCTAAGGGTTTATGATAGATTTAACACATAACATATAAGATCCTTGATAACAGTGCCTTACAATCTCATCAATATGTATTCTAACCCAATACTACTTATCAAATCCTTATACATAACATATCCACCTACAATCCCATTCAAACACTTTAATTAAATCCTTGAATTAAACCTAAAACAATAATCATACACACCACAACAGTGAGATGAATGAAACAACCCTTAATTATTTTATTCAAAATTCAAAAATGCTTGTACAATGGAGAGACATGAGTTCAAATTAATCATATCAATTCAAATTCCAGTACTGTCATAAAACATCAAATCCCCAAAAACCTACTACAGAATGACTCAAAACCTAAATTGCATTTTCCCTAAAACCATCAGACTTTACAATTTTCTCTGCAACTTCATCTAGACTTGACCATAAATATCTAACTTGCTAACCTGTACTTCTAGCCTTGAAATCCTTCTTATAGAAAAAAGGAGCAAACAAGCATCAGGCCGAAAAGCACACGTGTCACCAGCCAATTAGACCACCTTGTGATATTCCAAAAAAATGTTACAACAACAATCTCCCCAGAGAATCTTCTTATTCATCGTGCCCGCTAAGAATGGTTGATGCAGCAACAAAAAACTTCAAGAATTCTACGCCTAGACTATCACCAAAAAAAAAACTAGAATTTGTTGTAACTACAAGAGTTGATTTGTCAACTATTAGCAACCTACTCCTTTTCACTCTTCCTCAGTTAAATATACATTTACCCATTTCTGGTACTCTTCATCAGTTTTCCAATCAAAATTGATCACCTCATTCACCTTGACACTATAAGGTTTGTACTTAACTACCACCTGATTCAATTCTCTTTCAAAAGACTCAAAGAATGAGCTGGTGCTAATGATTTTGTCCATACAGCTCACCAACAAATCTTAATCTGAGTTACCCTATTTTTGAGGATTTTGTAGTCAAAACATGATATAAAGGGGCTCTTACACTTTTTTATTATTATTGTAGCTTGTGTAAGAGACCCCATGGATACTATTGTAATTGTAGGATGCATGAATAGGGCGTAGGATGAGAAATAAAGAAGGTATAGATGTTGTCCTTAATAGTTTTGTGAAGAAAATCATGTGAAATGAGAGGTTCAAGCCTAGGTTTCAACAAAACATGTATGGGAGATCTAATTTTATGAATTTTTATCCATGTGTAGACCTAATGGGTTGTTTCTCAACATAGAATATAAATGATATACACACACACACATATATATGTATGTATGTATGTATGTATGTATGTATGTATGTATTTTTAAATGTAAATGTAAATGCAATTACTGGATGCTCTCCTAGAACAATAAATGCAACATATCATTAAATAAATCTATATCTATGTATATAAATGTGTATTTATAAATACAAGTGTAAATGAAAAGAGCATATGGTTTTGTAGTGTTATAGATACAACATATCCATAAATTAATGTAATTGAAATTCTAAAGTCTTCAACACATATAATATGAAATTGATCAAACTATTAAACTAAATGAGAAATAAATTAAAACAGTAAATGCATATGTATGTGTATTTGTAAATGTAAGTGTAAAATAAATAAGAATAATGAAAATTATAAAAGAATACAAGGAAAGGTTTCCTCCCTTCTTGGTAGTGATAACCTCCTCCATACACAATCCTTAAAAATTATGAATAGAGGAATATAATCTTTGAAGAACTCAAATTTGATTCTCTCCTACCTGATGCAATTAGTCATTTTATCCTTACAAATATTTGTAGTGATTACTAGAGGCACATAGACCAATTCTTCATAATAGAAGAATTTGATCATACTTTTCCAATGATGGCATTATGAGAAAACCTTAGGTTAAATGAATAATTCCTAGCTAAGTTCTTTAAATCATGTCCAATCCTATAAGAGAAGACCACTGCTATGTGTATAGATACCATGGAGAAAGGCTCTTTGGGCTCTTTCATCAATCATCCTACCTTAAAACATACCAAAAGTCTCCTAGAAATTAGACATAGGAAGATTTAAGATGACTTAAAAAAAATTATTTCCAAAGCATAAACTTATGATGACTTAACCAGGCCTAGTACACACACCCTCCCCATTAACCACTTAGACATAAGGAAATTAAATGTAATTTTGCTGCTATTTTTAGTCATGTAGGTGTCCAATAATCCACTTGGTGGTGTTTCCCTTCAAGTTTATTTACTTGAATGAAGAGAAAAAGTCCTTTGATTACAATTAGAGAATACATTTGAGGCCTTGGTTGTGTAACTGGTGGACCATAGTCACATTTAACATTTGTTACAAAGTTTGGGAGTTAAAATGTTAAGTAGATTTGATTTGTGATGGACACATTTGGACGGTAGTAACAATAACTTGCAATCTATCAAGACTTGATTACCTTATAACCTATGAAATTCTAGCAATGAAATGATAGATTAATCATAATGTCACCTTGGGATCACATCACAATGAAAGAACTTCATCCAATATCCTTATGAGTGTAGGTACAGCCAAATAGGTATTTATCAGATCTATCTTTCTTGAGCGAGGGAAATTTAGGAAGAGAAGAGGAAAGCGAGACATGTAGTATGTCTAAAAGAGGGAGATCAACTAGAGGTCAAAAGATTAGAAGAAAATTTTGTAAATGCATGGAATTTTTTCTTGCTGAAGGGGGTCATGTTCTTATGATGATGAGAGCATAGGCGATGTTGAGGTTCCCTTGAGGTACAAACATCTACGGAAACAATGGGTACCCAAGGAACTTCCTCCAATAAACACTAATTTTTGTGTCAATGAGAGGATGTATCGCATAGCACCATCGTCATTAGATGGTTTGGGCCTATTTTGCATGGATGACATAAAAGGTATGTTACGAAAAATTTATTGAATTGATGGAGTATGTCAGACCCTATTACAGGTACAAAGATTGGATGCAACTGGTTCAATATACACGAAATATGCGTAGGTATGCACTATCAGCAAATTATATACAACTAAAAGACAAGGATCAAAATAAAGGAGTGGCTATGTACATTGATGAAAGGCCAAAAGCATCAGGGAATATTGTAGGGTTTATAAACAATACAAGACCTGAGTCAACAAATAAGCAACCCAATTGCATATTCGAGGTGCGCGAGGAAACCGCGTATTCGTATGTGCAATAAAATCAATAACTGCAAGGGAAGAGTTGTTAATCGATTACAATTTGAATTGCTTAGTCACAAACATAGTTACTATGGGGGTGGTACGTACTATGTACCATTTTACCCAACCTCCAATTAATGACTCCAATATACCATTTTATTCTTATATTTTATTTTGTAAGTCTATTGGTTTCATTTCGGTAATATTTTTTTATATTTAATTTTTGTCACAGTGGGACATTGATCATACGGAGAAGGCTCTGGCCTAGAGCACAGATCGTGATGTATCTTTAGGCACTTCTACTCGACAAGTTTACCTCATTGTAATCGTACAAATTAGATACAAGCAAAATGTTTTATTATTATATTTTTTCATAAGTTTATTGGGTTAATTTTGATAATGTTTTTAATATTCTTGTTGCAGTCGACTGATTAGGGAAAGGCACCAGTAGTAGATGAGAGCATCCATAGTGAGGTGCAGCCAATATTTTGTGATGATGACATCACTTATTCAACAAACCCTCTCAATATGATAAGGAAGATCCAAAAAAAATGCAATGAAGAAATCGTTAAGTTGATATTCATAGTGCCTCAGATAGATGAGATAAGAGAGAGGGTTAAAATATTGACTGAGAGATCACAAAACTTGCAAGTAAGTTGTCATGAGATCTTTAATTATAACATAAATTCATTCATGGTTTTATATTTTGTACTCTTTTATGTCATGAACTAAAATATGCGTTGTTTTTATAGGATTATTTGCCTCCTCATGATGCTCCTGGCCATGATCAGGGTACTGCAAGTGTTGCCCGAGGAGTAGGGGTTGGTACAAGTGTCCATCCTAATCTTCCTACACATACATCACATCATCTAACCCCATCATCTATGCCTATATTGTCATCTGAAATGTCAGCAACAAATACCATGTAGGCATCCATTAATGCACCCTCTGGTAGCGAACACATGCCAGAACATGCGTCAGGACATTTACCTAGGGATGTAGAGGCCACTAGTACTGGTGATGTTTTAGCAGCATTTCCTAGATCTTCCTGTATTACTAGTATGGGAACATTTCCGGTCACATTTGTGGTGACCGAGGATTTCATTCCCATAAAGATAGAGAAAGTCCCAAGTACTTTAAAATGTTTTAATTGTTAGTATATATAATCCAATTGAAAATTTCTTATTGATTGCTCTTTTTAGACTATTGATCCCATGATCATTTTGTAGGAAATGATCTTTTTTATAAAAATCTAAGTGATATTACATTGGAGCTCTTCGGGCCCACCATACGTACATGGTGGAATGCCCAAAATCAAGATTTAAAAGATAAGCTCATTAACCATTTAGTTGTGTTGTTCGTTGATAAAAAATTCAACCGAACCAAGGTCCTTAAGAAAGCTGGTACCTATCTAAAGTATGCGAGGAACCAATATAGGTCACATTTAGAGAAGAACAAAAAGTACGAGCATCCTCCCATGATTCCATAGAGGGACTGGAAGGACCTGGTGTTGGATGGAAAGGAGAAGGCTGAAAAGAAAAATGGAAAGACACCATTGGGCCAAGGAAGGTATGTGATACTATCAACAATGTAATTATATATTGATTACTCTTTCTTTTTACATAATCTAACGTATTTCAAACTTTTCATAGGCTGTCCAACACATCGAAGGCAACAAAGGAAAGACTAGAAAAACACGGGCAGCACAAACTTGGCTCTGGTGGTTATATGAAATTAGCCGCATGAATTGTAAATATCAATAAATGAAATATAGTATCCAAATAATAAATTGATTTTTTTTTTGGTTTTATCACACCATAGAAAAAAAATTCATGATCTTATGCAAAAATGTAGGGCTCTGAATTCAATAGAGTTCCCACAAAAGATGACTTGAATATTTCCCTCTAGCAAGGCTATGGAGCCATGGCTGAATGCCTAAGAGTCTTGACTGGGAAAACACAACCTTCCACTACATACGACATGCAGGTAAATAAAATCAATAAAGTTTATTTAAAATTGAATACTTGTGCAATCTATTCAATATTAATTTCCACCATAAAGTAATTACATGCCTATTTGTTTTAAACATTCAAGCAATGATAATACTGCACATGACATTGGAATGCAGCCTGGTGTGGGTGGAGCACAACCTGCAGATGAAGGTCATGGTGTGCATCTTGGTACTTTAGAGCATGTAGAGCGTGATCAACATGTTGAACATGATCAGGCTAGAGAAGATCATGAACATGATGTGGCCCCATCAGGTAAAGAGGACCACTCTAAAGTTCTTTTAAGCATATTTAATTGCAATTGGTGTATTAATTAATGTAACCTTTTGTGTTTCAACTTTAGAGCATGTAGAGTGTGATCAACATGTTAAGCATGATCAGGAACATGATGTGGCCCCATAAGGTAAAGAGGATCAGTCTCGTGTTCTTTTAAACATATTTAATTTCAATTGGTGTATTAATTAATGCAACCTTTCGTGTTTCAACTGCAAATTAGGATTTAGAGGGTGTTCAACATGTTGAGCATGAGTCTATAATAGAAGTTTAGGAATATGATGTGGACCTATTAGGTAAAGAGAACCACTCTAGTGTTCTTTTAATTAATGAAATACTTGTAACAATAATAATAAAACATATCAATTTAACATTTCTTTATTATTGTAACAGACCCCCCTTGCAGTGGTATCCACATCATGAGCAGATGACTAGGTGTACATTAAGATCACAAGAAGAGGGAAAAAAACTAAAGGGGGGACATATGATTTAGAAAATGATACTCCACTTCAGATTTTTTTAGCTTTTAAAAAGAAACAAAAGAAAAAGTGACTGTAATCATATCATGACAACCATATTTTTGATAATATGTAAAAATTGAAAGAATGAATATTATATGTTAATGAATGAATGTGAATATGTTAATTAATGAATGTTATATGTTAATGAATGAATGTTATATGTTATTAATGGATGGATGAATAAATGTTATATGTTATTAATGGATGAATGAATGATTAATGTTATATGATTGGGTATGGGGAATTGAGAGTGATGTGAGTGGGGGGGGAGGCACCAAATGAGCTTCCATCGTCACGTGGTTGGCCTTGTTAAGTACAAAATATTAAACTATTCTCGAAACAAATAGAAGCTCAATAAGGTAATGCACTTTTCAATATAAGAAATGCATCGTTTGAAGCATCAAACCAATATGCAAAGATGAAAGAAAGTGCTAAATTTTCACTATGGTGGCAGAAAAATGATTCTTTATACCCTGAATCCATGCTCTTGCATCATAATTTGAAGTTGTTTCCATTCCAATGTTATGAGTTTAGTTTGTTTGTATGGCTTTGTATGAATACCACATTGTGTTGTGTGTGGATTTGGTTTCAAAGCTCTGTTTCTTTTGTTTTTAGTGGTGACATAACTCTAAAATTTGACTTTTGTGCATAACAGGTTAGTGGAAAAATTGACAACTCTGAAGGGTTTAGAGGCTCATTGAGATAGATACATGGATATTTGGATCTTGTTGTTGATGGGAGGCTTCGACTTAACCATGAAATTTTGTACCATCTGCAGGTATGCAAAAGTTTCTCTACTTACATTCATTCTTGATCATAAATGTTGTAAATGATATTAATGCTTCAAAATTAAGATTTGTTTCATTGTTATAATGATCAAAATGTTATACTTTGCTATACATTCAAGCATTGTCTTGCCCCCTACCCTTTGCTCTCTCCCCCCTCCTTTCAAGAATTTTATTTTTCATAAAAGATTCACATTTTTGTCTCATTTACACAAATTTATCTGAAGCGCTAGGAGTGAATAAAGATATGTAAAAGATGATGGATTATGTCTAAACAAAAACTTTCCATCTTATAGCTAATTAGATCCTTAATATTTGAATATTTTAGAGCTTGAATAATGCTTGTATATGCATGTGTAGCAATAAGGGAGCCTATGTGAAGATTGAAATTTAAAACATCACTTTGGTATTTTTCCTTAGGCAGTGAAATGATATTTTGAGCAATACAAACCTACACACACATTGATATTTTTTGGCATTGCATTGAAGAATTTTTTTTCTCATATACCTACCCTCAGCTAGACATGGAGGTATATAATATTGGTTTCTGGGTTTATTTTGTAAGTAGTTAATTTCACATAGGAAGACTAAAATCTTCTTAATGTCCTGTGTCAGGTGTGAAAGCATATGAACCACTTGCCGAAGGCACCATTTTATATTCATCCAAAAACTAGTTTGTTCTTTTTTTTTTATGTTTCTTTCATGTGTTTTTTTTAGGCTCTAGAGATGTAGTTCGGCTCTTTCCTTTGCACTTTTCATCTATTTTGATGATTATAGTAGATTGTCCTCATAATTTTTCATGTAGATCTATTTGTAACCTTATTTTCTACCAATCAATTTGCAAGCCACTCACATATTAAGGACCATTTCACTAACTTGTAGTCATCCATTACTTCATATGTTGCTGGTTGTGTCTGTGTGCCGATAAATCCTGATGATTGCGAGAACTTTAATCCTACAAGTGTACCCAATCTTTCTCAAGTAAAAGTCTTACCTTATTTTATAGTACTTTAAATGGTTATGTGAAGGTGCTTCTTTAGATCTGATATAGTTGAACCCTCGATTAAAATATAGTATTAGATGGGTAGTATAATGATAAAACTTAGGTCCTTTGAACACAAATCATGAACATAATTTATTGGACTATGAATAGTGTTACAATTATAATTATTTCTCCTTTACCTACCTCTACATTAATGAAAAAGATAGATCCCTATAAATATAACCATGAAAGTGTTGAAATCTGCAGTATCTGTAGGACTCCGGAAACTATCAAACATATTCTTTTTGAATGTTTTTATGCTTGAGAAATTTGGTACTTATTCTGCCATAAGCTGAAGGTCTGGAATAGCAATTGTAAAATTAATTGGCATGATATTTTGTTTTGTAATTTCAAGCTCAAGTTTGATTGTAAGATATTTTGGTATTTCTTATCCAATGAGATCATGTGGCATTTGTGGAAGGCGGGAAATGATGATAAATTTAAGGGTATCAAGAGGGTACTTACTAAGTCTTGCAAGAGACTCACTTTCTACTTTGTTGCTCTATAGGTTTTAACTCTTGTGGAGATCTCAATGGAGAATTTATTGAAGTCAATAGCTGAAGGTGATGCTAACAATACCAAAGAGGATCTGAGAAGTGGAACCGCCTATAGGTTGAGCTTGGAAGAGACCATGCTATTCTAGCAGACATTTGATGAGCTCCAAAGAGCAATTGATGAAGCTGCAAGCCCAGAAAGACAGTGCGGCCCCCAATAGTTAGACCGGCAAGGAGAAACAATGGTGAACCTTGATATTGAAGAAGTCAACAATGAGGAGAATGTAATCAACACTATGTATTGTTTACGCTGATTTGAATAGCAACAACTTGTGTTGCTATTAGCAACAATTTGTATTTTCTATGTTGGTTTTGAAAACAACTAGTTCTTTTTGGTTTCTTTCTTGCTGTGTAAAGTACTGATACTATATATTTCCTGTTATGGAAATGCTTTGATGTTGTACTGATCCTAATGCTGGATAGGGATTTTCATGATATGTAATGGACCTTAAACTATTTTCAATACAAAAAAAAAAGATAGCAGATATTGGAAGTTCATTACATGTCTCATGTATGTGTTAGTATTTTAATTTTGTTTAAGTTGTTCAAGAGCTTGATTAGGTCAACAATATTTTCTACAAGTTTTGTTCTCTTGATGAGATTGGTGTGGCATTGGATCTGTCTTGCTGACATAAGTCATCAGCAAGACATGGACTATCAGAGTGAGTTTTCTATCCTATTCCAATGATTGATCTCTCACCGATGGGTTGGCTTCAGTGGTCATCACCAGGAGTCTCCACGATGGTAAATTTCAATGAATATTTAAAAAAAAATTGCATTATTTTGTCACAATTTGGACGAAAACCACCGACGAATCACCACAAAGGTTCAACAAAGTTGCTATAGATGTGATGAAGGCTTCATCGTAACTTCTTGCTCGATTCATCACAATTTTGATGAATCACAAAAAAGGTCCAATGAAGGCTTCACCACAACACGTTGCCCATTTTGTCGCAATTTTGACAAAGGACACCGAAGAATCACAAAAAATTTATGAAGAATTTGCTTAGCTACGACGAAGGCTTCGTCATAAATCCTTGCGCATTTCATTGCAATTTCAATGAACTCTACCGACGAATCACATAAAAGGTCCAACGAAGTTTCTTAGCTACAATGAAGGCTTCATCGTAACTCCTTGCCCATTTCATCAAAATGGCAATGAAATTTTCATTGATATTCTGACGAATATCCGAGTCATTTTATGATGTTAGTGACCGATGAATCTGGGCCATTATTTCAACATTTAATGCGTCATCAAAATTTTGACAAAAAAATAGCAACAAAATTATTTTTGTCATTTCGTCTCTTTTTCGACAAATATTTGTTGAACGATCAACAAACGTTCATAAGAAAATGGAGCCAAATTTATTAGTGAGGGTACTTCTGAGTACACCTTTTGTTATCATGGTTACTCTACTGGATCTCAGAGTTCAGTTGGCATTTGTGGATATGTGGATTTTGATTGGGTAGGGGACATTGATAGCAGAAGATCCACTAGTGGATATGTTTTCATGTTATTTGGTGGTGTAGTTAACTAGATGAGAAAGCGACAGGTTGTAGTCGCTTTATCCACTACTGAGGTTGAGTGCATGGTAGTAACTCATGCTTGTAAGGAAGTCATTTGGCTTAGAAGATTGTGTTCTATTGTTGGTTTTGATGCAAGGAAAATTCTTATTTGTTGTGATAGTCAGAGTGCCATTTATTTGGAAAAAAATCCAACCTTCCATTCCAGGATGAAACATATTGGTGTGCAGTACCACTTTGTTCATGATATGGTGGAGGATGGAAAGGATAGTCTAGAAAAAGTTGATACTCTTACGAATGTTGCTGATGCACTGACAAAGCCTGTGAGTGCGAATAAGTTCAAATGGTGCACGAGTTTGATGGGCCTTGGGGCCTAAAATATTCAGTGACTTCAAGTGTTGTAAGGAGCCAATAAGTTCTTTGTCAAGTGGGATAATGTTGAGAAAATGATGCCTCAAACTTACTGGTGTAAAAGACATCAACTTCTAGTTCACAGGTTGGTAGTAAAGGTTCATCAGGCTGGCAGGTGAATATCGATGGGACTAAGTTGCTAGTTTCTTTGACATGCTAATAAAGTTTCAAAAGTTCAGGCTTTAGCTTCATTGGGTTGACAAGCATGTGTTGGTAGGACTTAGTGGTGAGTCTCCTCAACATCTTGATAAGCACTTCAAGCTTTGGGATTCAGATTCATTGGGTTGATATTACAATGTCAGAGGGAGTTGTTTTGCAGTCCCTTTGAAATTTTGAAGGACTGTGAGAAGTCAATTTTGAAGGGAGTCACTTGGGAGTCTCTTCGACATTCTGATGAACAACGGGAAGAGGTTTTTTGAGGAGATAGGAGCATAATGGCGAGACCTAAAATATGGTCCCTTCAATATTTTGATGGAGTTATATCAAAGTGACAATATGGTATCGTTAAGACCTTGAGGCTTGTCCCTTCAAAATTCTGATGGAAGGCAGGATCACTTCATCAAAGAGACACGTGGATGTTGGTGGGTCGACATGGTTAGTCTCATTGAAATTTCGATGGGACTTCATCAATGAGACTTTGTCATATATTAGAAGGATTTGATACTATAGACACCTAAATTTGACCACTTATATTTGGTCAAATTTATCCCTTTTTCATCTAAATATCCTAGTTTTCACATTAATTAAGTAATATTGCTATTATTTAATTAATACCCCTAAAGTCCTCTAAATCCCTAAGGTATTTAGTTAAATAATTAAATACTTTACCCTTTATTCCTTTTCTCCAAGGAATTAAATAAATAATTCATTTATTTAATTCCCTTTATTTCCTATACCCCATATTCTACACCTAATCCTAATCCACCTCCTAATCCCATCATTAAGGATGTGCACATTCCTAATCCATGACTAGGATGTGTCACATCCTCCAACTTTTGCAAGTTGGCTCCCAATCCTCATTAGCCACCTAACCTTCCTCTAATCCTTCATCAACTAGCCTAGTCAATCCCTTGGTCAACTCTCCCCATCCCCCAACGAATTTTTAATTCCTTTTTGTCTTCCCAAGGTGCTTTTGAGGAATTTTTAATTCCTCCCCCATCTCCCAAAAAATATTAAATTCCTTTTATCCTTTCCATACACATTAAAAAGGAATTTTTTAATTCCATTGGTCAACTCTTGATCTCAACCCTTGATCTTCCTCCCTCTTTCAATCTCCATTGTCCATTCCTATCCACCTTGCTAAATGGCTAACAATTAGCCATTTTTAAATTTTCTCATCCATTCTTAGCCACAATCTCTCACACTATCACCATAACCAAATCCTTGAAACCATAGCCATTTTGAATCCAAATCAAGCAAGGATCAAATCATTATGCTGCCGAAATTGATCTAGGAGCACACATATCAAGCCATCAACAAGGACAAACAACTCCATCAAGCTCAAATAGGGTAAAATTGATTTTAGTTTCATTTTTAAGTTTGAGTCTCATCTTTAGCCCAATCTTAAGTGTTGTCTTTGGTTTTTTATCTCTTTCCTGAATTTATTTCTTGCATTTTAGATGGGGAAAAAATATTGTACCACATTTCTAGAATGCCCGGTGGGACCCACGTCATGGGTCTATACATTCACATTTGTTGTTGTTTAATGTTTTGCAGGTTTGGATTTTACACATAGGGGTGAATCTACCCTAGTGGGTGAACTCGCCAGATATTGAGGTGAATCTATAGACAACAAAGGTGAAATCAAATTCACCCTTTTGTAAAAAGGGGTGAACTTGAAACCAAGGGTGAAGTTGCTTGTAGTAGAAGAAAACTTGCGGTGGTCTTTGGGAAACAGGTAAGAGGGATCAAGTTATAGAGGTGACAACAAATTTTCCCATATTCCTAGATAGACGATTTTGATCAGAAGGAACAGGCAAATTTTCCTCACACAGAGGAAAATTTGAGGTAATCCTGAAACTTAATTTCTCAATTTTGAGCTTTGATTTGGTTTTAGTTTTGGGTACTAATCTGCTAACTCGTCTATTTTTGAGTGTTCCTTTTTACTAACAATTTGTGCAGTGATTGTCTCTCATCCGTCCAAGATCGGTGTTGAAAATTACTGACGCATTTTTTGTAGGATGATTGGTTGAAGATCAAGTAGTTAGTTTTTTTTGTTGTTTTTTGCACTAATCTAGGCACACACAGATGAATTAAAGGGTAAATATACTTTGTTTGTTGTGCTTGGGAGTAAACTATTGATGTATCCAATCCCCTTGCACCTTTCGATGATCCTGGGTGACAAGAAATCATAGTTTTCTCTAGTCTAGTCTAGTCTACCTAGGAGGGGCTAGTGCATCTAAGCTCTCCCCTTGTGCTATGTGTGAGCCTAGGGACCAACCGAAGCATCTAGTATCTTCTTCCTTTAGTGGAACTTTCCTAGGATTTCATCACCCGGGGGATGATTCCAACCACATGTTATCGACGGGGTATATAAAGGGGGGAGAGCTAAAGTTGTACCACAATCTAGTCACTTTGTGTTTAGCGAAGCATTAAAGCTAGGGTGATACCTAGATGAGATGTGCAGGGTTGATCCGAGTTTCTAGTACCTCACTTGGGCTCTCGATCCATGCTTGTAATGGGCAGTGTTCATGATTGTGCCTCATGTACCTAGCGTATATTGAGAATGCATGAGATAGCTTGTTGTGCCATAGAAAAATGGCCCCTTATCATTTTGATGGCCTTTTAGGTCTTGTTTCATGGTATTTGATATATTTTTCTTTGATTTTATGTTGCAACATGGCTTGAACATGCATATGTAGGTACTAGAATTCAAATAACGATGTCTTGTGAAGGTGTTGTAAGACATTTCTACATTCTTCTAGACTCTATTAATTACAATTCACCTATAAATCACCTTTTTACACATCATCAAGTCCTATTTTAAAGTGTTGTAAAGTCTTCTAACAAGATTTCATGCTTTCCTAGGCACAAATTCACTATTTATCCCTTTCTTTTGACTTATTTGACCCCTTTATGTCCTTATATGCTTTAATTAAGTGTATTTTTGAATGTAAGCCTAACAAACAACATTAAGTTCAACTTAATTCTTGATATTTGTTTTTAGGTCCTAGGTGGGACCCATTCGCCATGGGTGGCGAATGAGTCCCCCTTGGCCCCAAATTCAAAATATTTCAAATTCCTTTTTGGGTTTTTATTCAAAAAAACTTGATGTCGGCCTGTGATGAGGTATGAACGATAAAATAAGGCACAAGTGTGTATAAATAGGAAATTTTCACCTCATTTTTCATCTCCTCATTCATTCAAGCAATTTCATTCACACATCTAAGCATTCAAGCATCTTACAACATCAATTCAAGCAACATTCAAGCACTTTAAAGAAGCCATTGACATTACTTCAGACTTGCATTATCAAGGGTTTGGTAAGTTGATAGCATCTACATGTTATTAGTTTGTCATTCTCTTTCATTTTATTATTTTATTAAGGGTTTTATTACCAAAAGTGGGGTTTGACCAAGGAAAACCCCTATTTGCTAACCCTCAACCATTTTTCCCTCTTGCATGTGTGTTTGTAGACTTAGGTATGCAGATTTGAGAAGATTTTTGGTGTTGAAAAGTGGATAAAAAATTCAACTAGGTGTTTCAAGTCAACTCAAGTCTATTTCAAGCTTGAAGAAGGTTTTCTATCCATTTTTTGCAGAATTGACTTCGGTAACCCGACATTCAATGATTTCCAGATCTGGTGTTGCAGAGTTGTCTACTGATTTTCCAAAATTTTGGGAGAGGACTGATTTTCCACCAGTGGTGAATGAGTCCCACCTTAGGACTAAAAATATTAGTTTTGTTAGATTCCAGATCCTGACTGTCAGAAACTAGTTTCTGACACTATTTTACCAAGAGGACTAATTTGCAACCCTGGGCGACTGATTCCCACTGTGAAAAATCAATGATTTCAACCAACATTCACAACATTTCAGATTCATTAGATATTGTCTAGGTGCACTCAGTTTCATCTTGTTTCTTTCTGTTTTGCATATTTTCTTCATTTACTTCATTATTGCATTATACAATGTGTTTTCAAACATAGCTTAAATTTCACTTTTGCATTCATTTTCATTCATTTAATTTGGTCAATTGCATTTAGTTAACTTCATTTAGCTTAGAAAACATCACACATAACATTAGTTGAATGAACCCTTTGCATTTTTGGGACCTGTCTCTCTCCTTTTAGGTGAAAATCCCTAGAAGAGTTAGAGAAGCACATAGCCCCTCCAAAAATCAATGGTTCACCTGTATAGCCTAGATAGAGACCCATGTTTTAGCTTTGGCTTGGTGTAGTGTAGAGGATGCACATTGTACCCCAAATTTACTCGCCATGGAGTCCCTTGGGTTGAGATAGAAATCCTCATCATGGACTACGATAGTCCTTGAGAGAGAGTGTGAAGGTGAGTCTATTGCGTCTGTTGATGACCCTATGCCACTAGAATGCTAGTTATCCACCTTTGTGAGAAAAGGTGATCTAGAGAACCACCTCGGTATCATGGAGTATTAACCTTGGGTTTTACGCTCAAGGTGGTGGGCCTACATCAAGTTTGTAAACCCTTATCACTAATTCTAGGATTGTGCTGTCTGGAGTGTTTTCTTGTGTGATACCAGTGATTGTCATTAGTCTCAGTTATTCCAGCCTTCTGCTTTTTGTTTTCTATGTTTTTTTCCTTTTCCATAGTCTACCCAAGCCCTCAGTGGCAAGTTCGCTACTCACAGGGGAAAACTTGCATTGTGGATAGGCGATCCTACCTTGTAAAGGGGTAATTCTGTGTCTAAGTCCAGTCTAGGTCATCTATTAAGCGAGTTTATCTTTGTCAAAGGAGAATTTTCCTATGGGTCCCCTCCTAATGTGACCCTATCTCTTCTTGTTTCTTGGAATAGGTGAGTTTGCATTCAGTTTGTATCCTTCAAGTCTTCCTGTTCCCCTAGAATAGGTGATTTTGTCTTCTCCGTGGGCGATCTTGTATCCCATCTATGTCATTTGAGTCCACCTGTTCTGTCAGAATAGGCGATCTTGCTGCCCGCTTGGGCCATCTTGTGTCCCAGTTGTGTCATTTGAGTCTTCCTATTCTGTCAGAATAGACTATCTTGTTACCCGCTTGGGCAATCTTGTGTCCCATCCGTGTCATCTGAGTCTACCTATTCTATTAGAATAGGTGATCTTGTTGCCTAGTTGGGTGATCCTATGTCCCATCCATGTCATCCAAGTCCGCCTATTCTATTAGAATAGGTGATCTTGTTGCCCGCTTGGGTGATCCTATGTTTGGTATGTGTCACCTTGTCATCTTGTTCCCTGAATAGGTGATCCTATCATCTTCTTAGGTGATTCTGTATCCCCGTCTCTTAGTCCTCTGTTCATACATCCCCTAGAATAGGTGAACCTATTTTCTGTAGGGGTGATTCTGTGTCCAGTCTGTACCATCTCCATCTATACCTTCCATAGAATAGGAAAACTTTCTTTCCAGATAGGTAATCCTGCATCTAATTATGTATCCTCCCATCCGTACATCTTCCTATATAGGTGATTCAACTTCTTTCTCAAGTGATCCTGCACACCCCTTCTATACAATCAATTTGCATAGGCGATCATGTATCCCAAATAGGTTATTTTGCAAATTATGTCTACCTGTTCCCTTTTGGCACCTAGAAGATTTAGGCGATCCTGCGTTTAGAAAGGTGATCCTGTTTGATAGTTGGGCGATCCTGTACCTAGATAGGAAATTTTTTCTTGCGAGTTTGCCTATTTATTTTGCATCCTTTGATATAGGAAAACTTGAGTCTCGTAGATAGGCGAAGTCACTTAACACAAAGGTGAATCTGTGGTCCCAAGATAGGTGAAGTTGTCACCTAGACGGGAGAATTTGAGCTACATAAAGGCATATGTGTTGTCCATACAAAATCCAGAGAGTTAATCCTTTTGGTCACTGAAAGCCTATCATTTCCCAAGTCCTTTTCCATGAACAATTTTTTTTATCATCATCCATATGCCTGTAATTGTCATTTTAGTCCATCTACATTTTTTGAAAGGAATTGAATCCTTAGTCAAACCATATAGGTTCATTGTAGGACATCCCTAGATTGCATATCCATCATCGGTTCATCAATCCCAATCTCTTAGGCTTTGTTTTAGGGGTTGCTATCTAGGTTGAGTTAGGTGTTTGATCCTGAGTAATAATCAATGACCCAATCAATCTACTTCCATCTTGAGGTAGATTCGGTGTTGTAATCATCCTTTTCGCAATCCAATCTGGTCATCAACATCATACATCATTTAGTTAAACCCCTGAGCTTGGTTTATATTTTATCCCATCACATCTTTCAACCATCCTAATCTAATATTCAATCCAATCCTAATCTGATCTTAAATCAAATTCCAAGTTGAGCTTAATATACATCCCAATATGAGCTTTATCCCATCAACATCCAAGATCTTTTGATATAAAAAAAAATCTTATGAGCCCTTCTTCCATGTTCTTCTATTCCATTCTATTTATCTTTTCATCATCTCTCCTTTTCTTCTAATCATCTATTCCCATCTTTTCAATACATATCCATCTGTTTCAACATCGTGAATCCTTATCCTTTATCAATGCAACCAAAAATAATAGTCAAGGGGAATGCCAATTACATTGATGATGATAATGAAAGTCTTGTTGACCAAGATGAGTATGATATAGATCCTCTTGATGCTATCATTACTAGAAATCTTTCCCCAACCATCATCCAAAATCCAATCACTCCTCTGAGCTATCCCATCATGCCTTTGTCCACACCTACTAGCAATCCTTATGCTACCTTTGACAAGGGATATCCATTATCTTCCCCATCCACATCTTCATCATATCCTTCATCTACATCTTTATCTTATCCAACATCCATATCTTCTTATCCCAATCCTCTATCCCAATACTCCTACCTCAATCCACCATCCCAATCTTCCCATCCTAATCCAACATCCATGTCTTCTTATCCCAATCCTGTATCCCTAATATTCCTACCTCAATCCACCATCCCAATCTTCCCATCCAAATACAACATCCACATCTTCTTATCCCAATCCTCTATCCCAATACTCCTACCTCAATCCACCAACCCAGTCTTCCCATCCTAATACAACATCCACATCTTCTTATCTTAATCCACTGTCCCAATATTCCTACCTTAATCCATCATCCCAATCTTCCCATTCTAATCCTACATCCCATCCTCCTATCCTAATCCAACATTCACATCTTCCCACTTTAATCCAATGTCTCAATATTTGTATCTTAATTCCCCATCCACTTTCTCCAACATCAATCCACCATCCATGTCCTATCCCGATCCACCATTCCAATATTCCTACCTTAACCCTCCATCTAATCTTGATACTCCCACCAATCCTAATCATCTACCTACCCTTAGTCCTCCATCCAATACCATTCCTCCATCTAATCCTAGTCCTCCACCCATTCATAATCCTTCATCTATTCCCACCACACCATCTGAGCCTACAGTATTCAAGTATCTCACTCCAGATGTCATCCAAGGAATCATGAAAAAGAATGCATCCTCAACTCCACATCTTGATGTTGTAGAGCCATGCTATCCCAATCCATTATCCATGATCATTAGTGATGAGACCCTTCTCCATCCCACACCTGTCATTACTATTACCACCCCTAGCACCACACAAACCATTGAGACCATAAAACCTACTGAATCCATTGAATCCCCATCTTCTACTCCTATATCCACCTAATCCATTGAAGAAACCCAAATCCAATCCACTCCTTCCACTACTTGTATCACCAAAATCAATTCCTACAAACTTCATGAATCCTCCATCCTTCCATCTCCCCCACTTGAGGAGTCCCTCCAACACTCCATCGTCATGCTTCCCACACATGAAGAGTCCTGCCAAGGGCTTGATCGAAAGCATATGCACATATCTCCTCTTCCACATCAAGATCTTTCCATCATGTCCACTCCATCTCAATATCATACTAGCTCATCCATTCCATCTCATGATCCCCTTGTCATCACATATCCAATCACTCCATCTCATGATCCCCATCACCGCCTAACCATACCATCCCAACACCATGATTATATCCCCTTGGTACTCTTACATTCGTCCATGGTGGTTTTCTTGCAGAAGAGGAACCAATCATATACACCACCCATCCTCCTTTACCTAATAATGGACTCACATCATGTTTCCAAAGTAACGAGCATCCTACCATAGATCGAACGCTCAAGAGCATGAACTATCAAGGAAAAGGTTTAGGCCTTAATGAGAAAGGTATTTTATTGCCCATCCATGTCAAATAAAATCCGCATACACAAGGTCTTGGATATGCATCTCAAGACTCACAATCCAAAAAATTTTGGTACAACCTCCATACATCCTCAATGAGCCTCTTCCAAGAGAATAATAGGCTCTTCCAATGACTCCAAACGATTCATTTCCATCCCCCCTCCTCCATCATATTACCTCAAAACAACCATTCATATTCATCCTTTATCCTCCAAATCCATTTTGGGTCCTTATGTCCCTCCATCCACCATCACACATCCTCCAGGTACTAAGTCCATTTTGGACCCTTATATCCCAAAATCACCTCCTCCCTCTCATCCTATTCATCCTTTTATCCATCCATCACCTATCCATATCACCCATCATAAACATCCCACTCTCAAGTTCCCCAATCAGGAACAACAAAGGTGCGTACCTACACATCCTCCATCCACATATCATCCTCAAAATCCTACCCCCATCACTCCATTCATGTTTCCTCCAAACCATCCATCTCCTCGCACCAATCCTATTGCTATTAAAAGCACTTTGGATTCCAAAGTAAAAATGCATAAATCTAAACATCCACATGAATCTAACGCTCCTTATGTCCCCTTAAAAATACATGTTGAAGAAAAGAGAAATAAAATCCAAAATCCAAATCAAACCCATAGGCCACAAAGGCCCACCAAAGCAAAAATTAGAACTATGTGGATCCCAAAGAAAAATGATGCAATTCCTTCAAATGAAAAATACATAATAACACCCAAAATTTCTAATCCAAAAACTAAGGATTCATATCCTCCATATCCTAAATCTATTTTGGATCCTTATGTCCCAAAATTTACTATCCCAACTCCTCCATTATCCCCACACTCTTCATCCATTAATCCTCCTATCCTTTCACACCCACCACCATATGTGCCAATGTTGGTCTTGAAAACATTCCCCCATCACACATCCACCCCATTATTCCATCCATACACTTTCCAATATCCCATCCATTATCCTGTATATCTCCCACTTCAAATCCCTCTAATCCATTCCCTTGCAATCCATCCATCCTAATAAGGTTGTACCAACATCCAATAGTCATTTCACACTTGGGCTCTTATTACCTCGTATGGAACTTGAAACTTGAGTCCATCTATCCCCTTATCAAATGTCCTCCAAATCCACTTATCCACATCCCTATCCTTATCCATCTCCATCCACATGCTATCCAAAAAGCCAAAAAACAAATCTAAAGATAGGAAAGAGAAGTAATTTGTCCAATGGTGAAAACTTGGCAAACAAGCACCTTGGATAATTACCATGATGAAAACTTGGAAAACATGCACCATATGTAAATCCCCCATCTAGTTTACTTCCATACTTGGGGGAAACTTCATCCCATTCTTGTATCACCTCCATCCAACCTACGCACCTATCCTACCTATCATATCCTATTTATTCCAATCCCTCCATCCTCCTTGTGATCTTGATATAGATAGGGGAAAACATATATACATACTTTGGACACCTCTTGGCATACATTCCCCTCATCCATACACTATCCTATCCCTTATCCTCTCCATCTACCTTCCTTTTCTGCCCATCATACTACCATCAATTTCCCTTCCTTACCTATGCATCCTATCCATATCCATCTCACTCCCTCATTTTCCCATCCTTTTGTCTTCCATCCCTCCTATCTCACCATACATGACATATCTAGAGTGGGCCATCTCCTTCTTTGTGAAATAGTCCTTGGAGACTACATTCATCAATCATGTCATTCCTTCCATCTTCCCTATCCAGTATTCTCCCATCCACCCATCCAAAAATCCTTTCCATCTCCCCATCCTTATCTCCCTACCCATCCAAGCAATCCATTCCATCTCCCCATCCTTATCTCCCTACCCATCCAAACAATCCCTTCCATCTCCCCATCCTTATTTCCATCCATCCAAAAAATCCTTTTCATCTCCCCATCCTCATCTCCATATCCTTCCATCATAGCATCAATTTCATCCCCCATCCTTATCTCCCTATCCATTCATCTATATCCTCATCCCATCTCATAATCCCTTGCCATTGGTATCTAGCTATAACCTACCCCCTCATTTAACCCAATGCCATCTATCTCATCATCCTCACTCCCATCTCTTTCACACATCTTCCCAATATCCTATCACTTTTCATCACTTATCTATCCATTGTATCCACCTCCCAATTCCCATTTATGAGCTTCCTGCAATCCACATCTTATTCATATCACCATCATCCTATCCACAAGGTCAGTCTTGTGTCATCATATCAGTTCCATCATTTTATCCACTTATCATGGTCGTCTAATCATCCCTTATCCATTTTCTATCGTTGGTATTTTTTTTAAACTACGTTGCCTCTGCGCTTTCACCTAGGAAAGGTCGATCATTTGATCAGCCCCCAGTGTGTTTGTCTATCCAGTCTTTATCCCCCATAGAGGTCTCCATTTTCCTCTTTCCAATTTTATCCATGGTTAGTCGTTATTCCTTTTTATCAAACTACGAGGTCTTTATGCTTTCATGTAGGCAAGGCCATTAATTGATGAGCCCTCAAGACCCTAGGTTTTTCCTTAGGGTGTGTCTTGGTTCTATGTTATGTCATCAAGTATGTGCTTATCCAATTGGTTCCTAACAGAAAAAATCCATTTGTATCACAAGGTCTAATCAATTTAGAATATCCTGAGTCATGTCGATCATCTAATATATCCTCCATTTTTTGGTCTTAATAGGATGTATCCTTCCCAAATCAGACTGCATCAATCCTATCCATCTAATGATCCTATGGAAAAGGACATTTGAAATTTGTTGTGAGGTCTTTTGGTTCTCTTTCATTTTTTTAATCATTTGAGCTTCCTATTATACTTTTTCAGGGTCACTATGATCCATCATATCATTATGTGCTTTGACAGGTAAACATAGGGGCATATCTTGATTTTTTTGCATGATCTTGTCTTCTTGGTTGTCCCATGTAGTGCCCACCAAGATCCTTGTGGTCTTGTGTTATGCAGGGGCATCCTTTGTGTTTGTTATTTTCCAACATTGGCCCTACCAAATCCCCTATGAGTTTGGGATGTTGGACTAACTTTTTGTTTTTTGTGTCAGTCCCATGCATTTGATACGAAGTCACCCTGGTGCATAATATCTCATGCTATATGAAATTTAGTGCTCATTACATGGCAGCATAATTCATAACAATTAAATTGCTTGCTTTTACCATGCTCTCTTTTCATATTCCCCATCTCCCATCCTCTCATCTATCATTTTCCTTTATCAACATCCCCCCATCCCCTCACCCTCCATCTTTCTAATCCATTCATCCTTCATCAATCTCATCATCTATCTATCCTATCCATTCATCCTTCATCACTCTCATCATCTATCCTATTTGTTTTCCTCCCTCCATTATCTGCATCCTCATAATTTCATCAAAATTTCCATCTTCTTAGGATAAAATAGATTTTTTATTCTATGAATTTGTTCCTCCATCATCTCCATTAATTTCAACACTATCACATCTCCATCCAATCCTAATCCATTCAATCTTGTACAAATCATCTAATCAAATCCTTGGTCTTGTTCCCAACCTTGCTACAAGCCTTGATCCACTCATCATCACCATCATCATTAGTGGGATGTATCTTTCCCTATCTTTTGTGTTGTTTTGGGATGCATCCTTCCCTCGCCAACAACACTCCCATCATCATCATCATCATCATCATCATCAAGATGTATCCTTACCTATCCTCTTGTGTTGTTTTAGGATGTATCCTTCCCTTATCAAGAACACTTTGATCATCATTGGGATGTATCCTTCCCTATCCTTTTGCATTGTTTTGGGATATGTTATTCCCTCATCAACAACACTCCATCCATCATCAATCCCTTTTGGCTTGTAGCTTGACTGGGGAAACATCACATTTTCCTTGAATCCATTTGTGCTTGCTTACTTCTCATCTTCTCCTTTCATTATCTCTTCCTCCTCCCATTCCATATTTTATCCATCATTTTGCATCACCTTCCCCATCTACTCTCACATCACCTCATCCATTTCAAGAGCACACTTGTGTTCTCTTGAACCCGCATGTCCTCTCGAGGGGGAATCCTCAATCCCTAATCTTTATCTTCAACCATCTCAAAGAGGGGAAAAATGTAGACACCTAAATTTGACCACTTATATTTGGTTAAATTTATCCCATTTTCATCTAAATATCCTATTTTTCACATTAATTAAGTAATATTGCTATTATTTAATTAATAACCCTAAAGTCCTCTAAATCCCTAAGGTATTTAGTTAAATAATTAAATACTTTACCCTTTATTCCTTTCCTCCAAGGAATTAAATAAATAATAAATTTATTTAATTCCCTTTATCTCCTATCCACCATAATCTACACCTAATCCTAATCCACCTCCTAATCCCATAATTGAGGATGTGCACATTCCTAATCCATGATTAGGATGTGTCACATTCTCCAACTTTTTCAAGTTGGCTCCTAATCCTCATTAGCCACCTAACCTTCCTCTAATCTTTCATCAACTAGCCTAATCAACTCCTTGGTCAACTCTCTCCATCCCCCAAGGAATTTTTAATTCCTTTTTGTCTTTCCAAGGTGATTTTGAGGAATTTTTAATTCCTCCCCCATCTCCCAAGGAATATTAAATTCCTTTTATCCTTTCCATGCACATTAAAAAGGAATTTCTTAATTCCTTTGGTCAACTCTTGATCTCAACCCTTAATCTTCCTCCCTCTTTCAATCTCCACTGTCCATTCCTATCTCCCTTGCTAAATGGCTATTAATTAACCATTTTTCCGTTTTCTCATCCATTCTCGGCCACAATCTATCACACTGTCACAATAACCAAATCCTTGCAACCATATCCATCTTGCATCCAAATAAGGCAAATATAAAACTGTTATGTTGTCGAAATTGATCTAGGAGCACACATATGAAGCCATCAACGAGGGAAAACAACTCTATCAAGCTCAAACAAGGTAAAATTGATTTTAGTTTCATTTTTAAGTTTGAGTTTCATCTTTAGCCCAATCTTGAGTGTTGTCTTTGGTTTTTTATCTCTTGCTTGAGTTTATTTCTTGCATTTTAGATCGGGTAAAAACATTGCACCATAGATACAGTGTCTCTTCGACACTCCAAGGGAACGATAGATGTATCGGCGTGACAGTGAGAATTCAAAGAGAAATGGTTTCATGTCTCTTCCCCATTCCGATATAACTTCATAGAAGAGAAGATATCTATTCTGTTCAGTATGGAAATTGGAATGTTGGTTTTCTAATAATTTTTGAGAAGCTTGTATTGAATGCCATAGCACATTAGATAGTGAATTGGATTGTGGTCGAAGATCAGGGTGAATGTAATGTATTGCTTTTGATTTTATTCTTGAAAATCACCTGAAAGAGCATAGCTTTGAACTTGTATGTAATTTACATTTTACTGTAATACAAGAGATCTCTGCATTGGTGTGTGGGTTTTTTCTCGTGAGGGTTTTCGCACGTAAAATATGGTATTCATTCTTTATTTTCTATTTTTTTATTCATGTATGTGCATCTTTATGTTCTGTAATTGCAAGTTTTGAAATATTTTATGTATCTCTCTCCTGAAGATTAGTATTAGGAAGGAATTTTTTGCACTCTACTTTCCTTTCATGTAGTATTCTTTCTACTTGATATTCTCGAGGTCATCTAGCTTTTTTACAACTTATATATTATAATGATCATATTTCCACTTTATTTTTTCTATTTCTTATCCTTGTTCCTCCTCCTAGCTTACACACTTTTATTTTAAACATTATGATATTTATTATAAGGAATGTGAACTTGACACTATTATTTATTATTAATTAAATGATATAGTAGATTCATTTTATAGTGAATATTCTAAAATCACTCTTTTGATAGTGATCTTATTATATATGATATGTCTTCCTTCTTATTCCTCTAGATCTATAACCTTACCTATGTTTTCTAATGATAGATATCCTAAATTAAATGTGCAATATTTTTGAGGTTATGTCATAGGACATGATTTCCATTATATGGATTTTCCCTCTCTTGTAGGTTCATTGTTATGGTTTCATCCTATGAATGGTAATTCTTCTATTGGTATCACCTTCCTTGTAGAAATGATGAGGTTTTTATTTTTGTTAGTGCCCTTGTTTTTTTTTGACATAACATTGATGTGCATGTTGGTGTGTGTGGTTTGATATTGTATTGTACGTTGATCATTGGTGTTGTCCTTTAACAAAAAAAATTAGTTATCTAATTCCCTAGGTGTATGACTTGGGGCATTGTAGGATATACCATGGAGACTAGATGAGTTCTAATGAGAGAAAATAAATGGGAATTATAAAGGGTAAAATGGGATGAAGAGAGAAATAAGAGAGCTAGGATAAAGCGCTAAAGGATTCCTAATTTTTTTAATGATTCCAAGATCTTACGAGAATCCAATAGCTCCAAAGAAAGAAGAAATCAACTATTGATAGAATACAAGCATAAAAAGATGCATATGAAACAATAGGAAAGGAAAGAGTGAATTTATTGATTATATGAGGGATTTGAGGAATAAACATGGGAAAAGGTTATGTGATGACATTAATGAGAGACAAAATTTTTTATTAATGATCATCACAAAGACTAGGCAACCCCAAGGGGCACCATTAGGGGGATAAATTTTGAAGGGATTGGGGGTGTAATTTAATGTTAAAGATCCCAAATCTTCAATGAAGAAGAATGAGGATAATCAAAGGTGGTTGGAAGTAGATTAAAATCAATTAAATCAATGAGGAGAAATAAATAAGTAAAAAGGGATAAAATAAATGGTCAAATATATATGAAGAGGGAGACATCAAAATTAACTTTTAGGTGGGAGAGGATAGACATCACAAAAAATATTGAATAATGGTTACATAAGGGTTAAAAAAATAAAAAATATGAAACACAAGATGGCTAGAGATCAAAATGATCAAAAAGACTGTGCTATGAGTGATTAATAGCTAAAAAATGATGCAAATGGCTATATAGTGTTTGAAAAAGATAAAAAAAGAAGGTTAAAACACATACAACTGGGAATAACTAAAATAAGTGCAAAAGGTGATAAAAGAATTTGCAGGGTATGAATTTTATATTATTAAAAGAATAATTCTCATATGTGAATAAGGAAGTTGTGGTACTTCTAACATGAAAATGGGGTAACATGATGCCCCAAATATGAAAGGAAAAATTTAAATCCCCTTCAATGTGATAAATTGGCTACTTATGATGTAAATTAATCACATGAGCTTAAAAATTATTATGTAAGCATGAAATATTATGTGAATGTATAGGCCCTCTATGGGAAATATAATGTGATAAGGTTCAAATATTATAAAGGGGAAGTAATGATTCCTTGTATGTTAAAATATATGGAAACATTATCGTAATTGTAAAGATAAAATGTATGATAATGCCAATGTAAATTAAAAGTTGAACCATTGTAGGATCATAATCATTGTGTAAGCATGCTAATAAATAAACCTGAAGATACAAATATGTGCAATGATGTCACTATGAAGGTACATGTATAGAGCTAGTCTCCCCTAAGTGGGTAGGATAGCATAAGGAAGTTCAAAAATAATGTGGGGTTAATCATGATGCCTTCAATAGTAGTGATGCTCCTAATGCAAATGTGAAAGATTATTATGTAAATAAGATGTGGTGCTACTAATGTAGGGATTTGGAAACAGGAAAACAAATTTAAGGGAGGAAAGCACAATGCTTCATGATCTATTATGGTGACTAAAATTATGATATGTTAATGTATGCTTAATATGTAACTCTAAGAGTGTGTTAAGTTAATATGGCCTAAATATATAATATCTAAGAGTATGGTATGACAATAGAGGGTCATGAAAAGTAATAAATGGTCAAATTCAAAAGATCTATGATTAGATTGAGAGAATTTTGAATCAAAGTAAAAATAAAAATCAAGTCAACATGGAAGAGGGCTAAATGTCCCAACAATTTTCATCATCCCTGATGTGAAAGTAAAAACTTACAACATATAGAAGAATGAGGATACAAATAGAAGTGTAGAACAAAGTTTCTCTCATGTATCCAAGCACTTACAAGGGTATCAAGGGTCCTCCATGTGAGATCACAAACATAAATAGATAAGCATGAGGGAGAAAAAATAATCACAAAAAGCTAATCTAAAGATGAAGAAGGTGCTACTCTAATCCAACTCAACCATTAGGTCATCTTTCTCCCAATCTAGATCATTATATGGGGAGGAAAGATGATCCCACAGGGGAGGGATAGCTAATGCAACACCAACTAACTCACCTAAAACAAGGGCTAAGTCCAAGAAGGCCCCATGAGGTATTTGTCATTGAGATCCTATGAAACTAAAATCACTGACCTAGCAAACATTGAGGATAAAGTAAGAATGTCCAACAAATTGAACATGCAATTTTTCAAGAGTAGCATGTAGAAACTAAATGGGAGGATGAAAACACACCCGAAGGTTAGTTTCGTCCTCAGGAAGAAGGGCAGTGAAAAAATCTAAGGATGTAGGCATTGCCTCTATCACAAGGATGGCACATACCAAATTAAAACAACACTCAAGAGGTTGTGACAACATTTTTGACCATCGCTCAAAGTGAGGTCACTCTTTGAATTACACTTCAACAGAGACGGTTGAATCCTTACAACTGAAGTAGAATTAGGAGAGGGAGATGAAGCCACAAAGGACACCACCTTTATGAAAGGCATGTATATGGGCTAAAAAAAAGGAGGAATATTAGGAAGAGAGGTAAGAAGAGGCAGCTCCATAGAGGGATTAATGAACACCTACAACCTTTTAGGGGGAGGTTCATTTGTTTCATTGACAAAGCAGGAAGGACCAAGGCGATGGGAGCTGAGGTAGAAAAAGAATCAAAGATATGAGTAACCACAATAGGTGTAGAAGCAGAGAAATAAGGCTCTTGTATGATCTTATTTGAGGCAGCATGCTCCTTAGCCAAAGCCTTTTTCTAACGCTTGTACTTGCATGCAAGTTAGTTACAGTGGCTATGGGCACTAGAGGATGCATCGTGAGAAGAGGTCAGGGGCTCTTTCTCTACTGGAGTAGCAACATACACATCCCTTGTTGGTGGAAGGGTGGACTATTGAGGAGTAGGAGGAGGCACAAAGACAGAGAGAGATAGACATCCCGATAGTGGACCCCTTTTGTAACATGCCCATTGTTCTACCCAGTAAGTTTTACTATGTTTTACCCACAAGTAAAATTTTATGCTACTAACATTATGAGAAATAAAAAAATTCTTTTCATTTGAATAACTAATGCACATTTGAAACAAAACATTCCAAACTTTCCCATTGCATAATCAAAGAATCATTTCATTAATTCAAGTAATGATTTCAACAACAGAGTAATTAGAATGAAAATTGCAAAAATGGTAGAGAGAGAACCTCTATATATACTAAGATTTGTGCATCCAAAGGCTACAAATAAGCTAAAAATTCTTCCACCTTCCTATGCACATGCAACAACTTAGCTAAATTAAAATCTTAGATTGCAACACATGACAATCCTCACATTTCCAATAGCTAAGTTGACTTAATTCATGAGACAACATGAATATTTTACTAATTCAAGGAACAACAAATCCTTTTAGCAGGTTTCCTACTTGGTTTGCAAGTAGACTACCCTCTTATATTTCTGCCATCTACACTTTGATTGAGTTTTATGGTTATCATATTTCTTTTCCAGAACTTGGCGCAGGTTTAAGACTTCTTATTTGTTTCACATTCTTTAGATTTGGCACAACATATTCATGTTTTAGCGACCTAAAAAATAGCGTAGTCAAAGATTTATTCCATTCACTAAAATCTACATTCATTATCTTTCCAACGTAAAAACTATTTTCCTATCTTCACGTGCAGTTCATAAGTCTTCATTGACTTATTCTAAGTTTTCTGTGTGTGCACAGATTATAAACTTAGCCATAGCATTTACATATGACAACACTATATTGCACTTTCAATTTATTCATAGCACATTTAATATATACTTTAGTAACGCTTATTTCATATGCTATGCTTTTATTGAAATCATTTTATATAAATCAAACAATAATATATGTATAAATTATATATATATCATTAATATCTATATACATTACATTCTCAATATGTATATATATAGATATATTTATATATATATATATATATGTATGATTACCAACTAAATAAATATTTAAAGATGTGATGAGAGAGCAGACGTGAGTGAGAGCAAGGGATAGCGGAAAATTTTTTGAATCCATTGTGGAGAAGGTACTAGTGATGATGACCCAGATGGTGGGTCTTTGGAGGTCGAGCGGTTGGAGGAGGTTGCATCTGGTGCCTTGCTTCCTACTTGTGCCTGGGGTATGGGTGTTCCTATTGCTATGGTCGTGGGTGTGGGGTTTGGCTGCTACATGCCTCTTCTAGTGTGGAGCCTTCTTCTGTTTGGGCCTTGTTCTTTTGGGTCTCCTGTTTTGGGGCTTTCTTTTGTCATGGCTCTAGCTTTGGGTTTTAGGGTGTTTTCCTTGGTGCTGGGTTTGGCTTGCGGGTGGACTATAATGGGGTTGTTTGTGGTAGGAGTCTACATTCTTTCAAACCTTGTAGGGTCATATGGTGTTCTTCATGGTTTTTCTCTCCTGCCTCTATTTTTTGGTCCTCCTCACCTAGCTCTGCTCTTTGGATGCCTATATGGCTTGTAGCATCTTCTTTCTTTGGCTCTAGGTTTTTTGGTAGTTTTCTTTGTGCTGGGTGTGGTTTGTGGGTGGACTGTGATGGGGCAATTTATGGTAGGAGTTTTCATTATTTCATACCTTGTTTGGTCAGATGGTGTGCTTCCTGGTTATGCAATCCTGCCCTTCTATTTGTTTTCTAGTCTCCCTCACCTTGCTTTGCTCTTTGGATCCCCCATGGATTGTAGCCTTTTCTTTCTTGTGGGAGCTCTCTTGCTTGGGGGCTTCCTTCTTCTTGCTGGTTTGGTGGTGCTAGGGCTTCTGTGAATGCTTTCATTTTCTGGCTGGACTTTGGGTCCTTTATTGGTTCTAGTTATGAGCACTTTCAGTGGGATGGGATGCTTCTAATGTGTTTCTTGATTTCACAGTTGTGTCTTTTGTTCTTCTAGAGTGTGTTGATCCCTTCCTAGCTTGATTTTGGGGCTTTTCTTTTCAGGCTTGTGTTGACCCTTTGTGTGGTTTTTCTAGAGGTCATTTATCTTCTGTCCTCTATTTATGATTTCTTGGCTAGGTTGTTTCCAAAGACCTTTTTCAAGGCCTAGTTATTCATAGAGCTAGAGATTGTTTTTGCTACCTTTTTGTTGAAGCAAAGTGGTTTGAAAGAGCTTTTGTTGATGGAGTTTTCCATGGATGATTTGGGATCTTTAGCTTCTCCTTTTTTGCTATAGGCTAGGTGGTATTCTAAGTTTCTCTCTATGTCCTAGCTTGCTGATCCCCCTTAGGCTCAGTTGTTTACCTTTAAGGCTTGTTTGTGGGTGTTGGCCTCTCACTAGGTTTTTACTAAGGGTGGTATGGATACTTGTTCTGCTATTGTGTTGGTCCTCTTCTTGGATCCTATGGAGGTGGATTCAGCTCCTATGGAGGTGGAGTTGGGAGGTGTTTTCCTTTGGCTTCTTTAGTTGTTGATCCTATTGAGGTGGATGATTCTCCTATGGAGGTGTAGGTTGAGGGTGCTAAAGTATTCAGTCAGTAGTGGACTTGGTGGTCATGACATTCTCTCCAATTGAGGGGAGCTCCATCCTATTGAGGTGGATTTGGAGTTGGCTTCCTGGTTCAAAAAGTGGATTTGTATCTAGTGGTTCATTGTGCTCTCCAAATCCCCTATTGAGGTGGGGTTGTTGGAGTTGCTTGCATTTTTACTTAGGGGTTTGATGGTGTCTTACACCATTAAGTAGATTATCTCTCTTGGATCTATGGTGTCATCCATGAGTGGCTAGTTTGCTAAAGCCTAGTAGATGCAGGTAGGTTCTTTGTGTATCTAAGGGTTTCTAGTCCCAGTTAAAATGAGGTTGTTAAAAGGTCTTGGGCCCTTGCTTGTTTGTTTGTTGCAGCCCGTGTATTCATGTTTATTTTTATTTTTGAGGCTGATGTTGGGTTGCTAATGGTTAGTGTTTTATCTTTTTTGCAGCATGCTTTTCTTTGTTAGGTTGACAGTTCCTTTCAAAACCTGTGTACCCCTAATAAAAAACTAAATAAATATATAAACATATATATTAAAATAATCATATATATACACTTACATACACATATTAGTATATATTGTTATACATGATTACAGACATATATTAATATATATACATTATGTATATATAACATTATTTTAACATCCTTACATATTCGATATATACATTCTCATTTTCATCGATTGGCATATATACACGAAGTGTGTATATATATATATGTATATATGTATGTCACATTCATCTAATCGATATTCCCATGCATATGGGTAATCTGTCGATGAGCATGAGTAGATACGTCTACCTACATATACTCAGGCATGTATTTACACATATGTATGATTTTATCATAGAAACATACATATATACATATATATACATTTTATGTATATACTTTATTGATATAAAAATGACCACACAAGGAGGGACTTCCACACAACATAAAAGCTTAATCACATTCCCTAATCAAAACATTCATAGAACAAGATCGTAAACCAATATAAACATTCATAACCAAAACTGAAGATCACTTACCATTTACTTGAGTTGATTTGAATCATCTTAGACCAGCTAGGGTTTGAGTGTATGTATGCTAAGTTAGGCTCATTAAGGGTTACCAAACCAAGTTCTTCTCCTAAGTGATACTTCCCCTCTCTTTCAAAGGTTCAAACCTGTCACTATATTTAGATTAGTACATCATAACAGTAGTTAGCCAATAACAATAGATTCATATGTATCATATATTTCATCTACATAATCATTATAAAACATAAAATTGAACCAATCATTCATTCATCATATTTCCATCAAGATTCATATAAAACACATTCATATATATTGAAGCATTTAACCAAACAAGGTAATAGTAAATAGGTATTAACACTCAGGGTTTAACACCTTTCCTTGCACTGCCTTAGAGGTAGGTGGAGGAATAGGTGGAGGCCTTGGAGGCCAAAAAATAGGAACAACCCCATGATAATTCTTTCTCTTTCCATAAAGGGTGGTTTAGGGAATCATGGGGAGAACTAGAAGCTAAAAAACTTGAGGCTTTTCCTTCTAGAACATGTGAGCTTTTCCTTTTCCTATGCCATGCATAGTAGAAGGAATTGAAGATTCCACCAAAGGCTAGGAAGAAGAAGTAGAAGGTGCAAAAGAAGAAGCAACAAAAGAAGAAGGGGAAGGCCCAAGGGAAAGAGCAATCTTGTCTTTCCCCTTTGAAGGGGTAGAGGATGAAGCATACTACTATGCATGCAAGGAGACATTCAAAGAGATAGCTTGACTAGATGGAGAAAAACCACCCTTGAACACCAAGCCCTAAGTGTTATACCTAAAATAAGCTCTATATAAAAGATCCCCTCTATGAGGTAGACATCCAACCGAGTCAGGCTAAAAGTGGTCAAGGGAGAAGCCCACACATGATACTAGTGGTTAATATTTACTATCTTGGATAGTATGCATGGTACCCTCATGGGGAAACTTTAGACATTTTTGGACTACTAATGTAGGAGAATCTCTAGTTGTAAAGCAATCATGTGTCAACCAAAATCATTTCTTTTCTTGCATTGCATTTAGTAGCCATTTTAGTATTTAATTTTGCATTTTATCACATCATTTTTTCTTAGCTCAGGAGAAAATATATAGCATCTACACATTGACATCTATCACATATCCATATCTCATATCATTTACATTTGTCTACCAAAAGTTATCTCTCAAAATTTTCTTGTATTTCATGGTTAATGCATTAGGGCTAACCAAGTCTAGACCTATTCCAGATCATGCGGAGCTTAATGGGGCACCTTACAAACATCTTGGGTTTATTGGGACCTATCACAGAGATTCACAAGTTATTTCATTTCGCAAGGAGCTATATTTTCATATTTTGAGGTCGACATTCATATGTGATCATTCATTAGGTTATTGACCCTTGTGGCCAACATGAACCTTTGTTGGAGCTTGAGAAGCATATTTATAAGATTTTGTAATCATTTAGAGAATAGTTCATTTAGTTAGAATTAGATCAATAGTTATATTTTCGTATCAACCCATCGAGGGTATGTAATAAGGCCTTTGGCTAGTTGTATTGTTGAATGCCCTTACAATAGGCTTGGGAGTCTTACATATTTTCCCATGAGGCATATGTTGCATACAAGATTTCTAATTCAATAAAGTTTCATGTTTATAGATCATTTTCTTATTTTTTTCCATTATGTTGACTCTAAGCTGTACAATTTGGACTATTCTTTCTAAACCATCCTAATATGACTACACCAGCTACTGAGGTGATTACATTCATGGAGGCTATCCATGGAATGCCTAGCCTCACTCTAAATAAGTCAAACTTGGGAATCACAACAAATGGGACTTCCAAGACCATAGGTCCTACTAGGACCGATAGAGAAATAGAGCCAATAAGTGTAATAGAAAACCCATCATGCATGTGAACAGAAGCCTATGGTTCATCATACTTTTCCTTATGTAAATTATTTATGAAAAGGGTCTCCTGTGTAATGACATTCACATGACTTGAAGGATCAACCATGACACCTATACAACATTATCATTGATACAAGTAGGACTATATAATGGAGAGAGCTCATTTTTAAAATTTAGATCATGTGAAGTGAATGTAATATCAGGAATAACATTCACATGATCTGAAGGAGGAATACGAGTAAATGGGACTACATTCACATACTCGAATGGGGTCAAGTTAGAAGAAAAAGAAGATAGAGTGACCAAATTAGTGTAATGAGATGGGAATCAATTTGTGTAGATGTATAGTTGGCTATTGGGATTTGCTATAGGCTTGTTTGAATTCTACTTCCTACCATCGAGCCAGATTGTATCATTATCAATGTAGTCATAAATGATGTGACATAGACGAACACATCTCTTGAAGCGATATCATGTCATGAGACTCAATGGTGTTGGTAGAACTTATGTGCATCATACCATTGAGGAAATGGCTTAGAAAACATTCCAATCTCTAGTAGAGTTATTATTCCATCTTTTAAAAGTTTTTGTAGAACATTATTATAAGATTTTGATAATTTAGTAAATATTTTGTTTCGTCTTGTAGAATTTTTATTTGTGGGAATAGATACCATGTTCCCCATGAATTTTTTCTTTCTAGATTTGCTAAACACTGACACAACTTCTTGGTCATCCTAATGGGAGTGTGAGGATGAATCCTTGTAGTTTGCAACCATTTTTTGGTACTAAAACAAAGAAAAATAGGTTGGGGGTCAAAGTTTGATAACAAGGGGGTCATAATGAACCTATTTCTCAATATTTCATTAGGAAATGAGATCCCCATACAGAATTGACTAAAAACTCTTAGGTGAATCAACTCAATGTGAGAATCTTTAGATTTCCTTATGCTTGAAGGACGAGGGTCAAGGTTAAACAACAATTTTGGGAGAAAAATGAAAAATAGTAAATCAACTCCAAAATGCAATCTAACACTTGAAACATCAATATTAAACTCAATATTAGTAGAAACAGAAAACCAATTGTAGATCTCAGAAGGGTAGAAAATTTTCTATTAATCACCAAAAGGTATTTTTTGAAGGTTAACTGAAACTCATTCATCCATGGGTGAATGGGTCTTTTGTCAGTGTTTTTCTACAACTTTCAAGAGCCTCTAATGATGATCTATAACTTTTTATTTTTCTAGCTTTCATTGTTAGAAAGTCAAAAATTAGATCTATAGGTTAGATTCTATCATTTGATGACAACTTTGACAACTTTTCCAATTTTGCAGTTCAAGAGGTCTTCAATCCTTCTTCAACCTAAATCACTCCACAAACCCTTGTAGAAACCTTGATAATGGATATCTTTGAAGGTTTGCAACTTGCATGAAATGGTTGAATTGGATGTGGATCTTGACACTTGAATAATGCTTTGAATGCTTGAACTTGATCTTGAAACTTGCATCACAATGTTAGCTCCAAAAACATGCATTATGAAAGAAGACTTGGACATGGTGAATAGATCTTGATTGCTACAATAAATCTCTGATATATTTTCTCTTGAATGTTCTTAATCATCAACTTTGCTATACTTTTTCTCTCATCAAAATTCTAGTTACTTAGATGTTGATTTGATGAAATAACCTTGTATAGATATGTATCCTTAATTTCTCAAAATTCAAATATCACAAGATGACATTGAAATATGCATTTGGAGATGTTAAAATACCACCAAAAACATAATTTGAATTTAGTTCCAAAGGTCTAGGGAGGACCTATTCATCCATGGGTGAATGGGTCCCAAGTCCGTATTCTTGGAGCACACATTGCTCAAGGTAAAGTGTTATGTATTGGCATTAATTATTGTTGAGTTTACCCTTCAGAAAATGTAATTTATTAGGCTTGCAAATGAATAAAAGGGCTTATTAATGCCTAATTAAGTCCAATTTGATTAATGGGGCCCAAAAAAGTGTGAAAATGTGAAGGGATACATTTATCAACACTAAATTAATGAATTATTAAGTTCATTTTAATTAGGAGGGCCCAAACAAGTGTGAAAATGTAAAGGGATAGATTTTTCTACACTACATTTCTTCCCCACTTTAGTGAGAGGATGAACCTACATCAAACTTACACTAAAGTAGACAATCAAGAGAGGTCTAATTGTACAATTGTTGGAAATATAAGATGGAAAAGGTCAAGGAGGATGATCAAGCCCCCAAGATCTAAGATCTCATGGGAAAACCAACAAAGGCACAAGAAGACTTATGCCTATGTTAAACATATATATTTAGCAATGAGAAGATACTCAATCATACAATGTCAAAGACTAAAACAAAGAAAGAAAACAAAATAAAAAGGATGGATCAAGCTTCGAATATTTTTCCAACTTGATGTGGATCAAGTCTTAGCCAAAAACTTTTACAAGTGGAACTCATTGTCCACTATGCAAACAAAAATTCACACTCACATGGGCTAGTGAAATTTGTTGTCCACTAGGTGAGCCCCCAAGGGTGAAAAATGAGAGAATCTTATTAAGCTCCCATACCATACCAAATTTATACCTCTAGTAACTTTAATACAACACCACACAATATGAGCTTCAAGCTTAATAAGGATTAGAAAGCCACATTATGCTAAAAAATCATGAATAAGCAAGGCTCCACAGGAAAGCAAGGTGTGTTATGCTTGGTGGCCATGGAAAAGGGTTGTAACATTGAGCTTCACAAGGTTACCAAGTTTGATTATGCTAAAAAATTATGAACAAAATGAAAATAGGATAAGACATGTTCAAAGGGGTTTTTCTTAGTTCATGTAAGGTCTCCTCTTATGGAACATCGTGCCTAATTTATCTCCAAGAGAGGACAAGTCTAGGATAAAAGATTCACAACTCAGGGAATGCAACATGTAGCATCAACACGAAGAGTAATGTTGTATTCCAAGAAAGGTCACACTCTTGGAGGGCATAAAACACCTCCAAGAAGAAAACACATCATGTGAAGTAAGAAGACCACACTATGAAACATAAGATATAGTCAAATATCTCCAAAATGATAATGCCGATGTATGCCCCCACTTTAAAGAAATTTCTAACACAATGTTGTGAGAAATTACTTTAAAGTAGAAAATGATAAATGCTAAACAAGACATGAGAGCTTAATTGGAAAGCCCTATGCCAAGCATATGTTTCCAAATAAAGATACATCATGAAAAGGGTTACCCTAAAAATAAAATCGTAAAATCACATATAAGAGATCCATAGATTCAGGTTCAGTGTATGTCTTTGCTACAATGATATAATAGATCTAAAAAATGTCATCATTCCCAAAATAACTTGAAGAATGACACATAAGGAGAAAAAACAAAGAAAAACTTTTGGGTCAACAAGGAAGAGAGCTAAATGTTTCGATGCCTTGCATCATCCCCAAAAGGAAAACACAAGACAAAAGAAAAGAAAAATGTTTACGACATATAGAGGAATGTAGATACAAATAGAGGAATGAACATGAAGACACATCAAATGGAACAATACAGGGATCACATAAAGAACATGAAAAAGAAAATAAGGATAAGACTAGTAAGGTGCATGAGAGTCAACCTATAGTAGGTTGTCTGCATCCCAATATTGTTCATCATATGCAGAAGGTAGGAAAGTAGCCAAAGGGACAACACCAAGTGCTAAATTAGGAAAATCACCAAGTTCAACACATGGTGAATCACTCTTTGTAGGACGATCATCATGATTGTTATCATTTAAGCTCATATAAGAGGAAAATAATAAATTCAGCTCATTGTACACTTCCTCATCAATCTTTGCAATTTCAGTGTCATCATCCAAGTTAATCACAATATGAGGTCTAATGATAATATCCATGGAAGGTGCTTGTTCTTGTTGTGTTTGAGATATAGGATTTTCTTGTTTTGGTGAAGGTGGAGAATCATCATGCATTTCTTGAGTTAAGTTAGGATTTTTATTTTCTATGTTGTTCTTTTCTTCTTTTTCTTGTAACAAATGAGAAATAGCACAACATCTACACCTACGCTCTCTAGAATTTTAGTTTCTTTTCATTTTGTTTTCAAGTTCCTATTTTGTAGGAGTGAGTTTATCAACCATAGGTTTATTTTCTTCCCTTAATGGAGGAACAAAAGGAACCATGGGAGGTTATTCAACCACTTTCTCTTTAGCTTTATAAACTTGTTTGATTTTAGGAGGCACAACGAGACTTATTTGGTTATCTCGTGGTCTTTTATAGGAAATGGGTGAAGTATTTCTCATCGATTGATATTGGTTACTAGGAAGGGCTTTTGGTTCAATCATGGTTTCATCAAGGATAGGAGGCTCAATCGTGGGTTGATGGCTATTGCTAAGGGATAACTCTGCTATGCATTTTGCCTTAAATTTTTGATAGGATTTGAAAAAGAAGTCCTCACAAGGCCTAATAGGTTCCATAGGTTCGGGCCAAAATAAATCTAATGAGAAATTCCCATGAGAAAACACAAGATTAAAGCTACTATGGTGCACAATAAAGATCTCATTGCAAATGGAAACTTCAAGATTTTATGCACTACTTACGGGATAGCTTTCATGGAGCGAAGTCATGGGTAGCCTAACTTCATAGAGAATTGGTCTGATGATGGATGATGGAAAATGAGATAGTGTTTTCAAATGAAATTTTAGAGAAAGAGTTATTGAACGTATCATAGGGAAAGGAAACTATTATTCATTTTGATCCGGGTATGTGCAGGATCATGATGGGCCAAAAAGTGGTGATATGATGGGTATGTGTAGGGTATGTGGCTGACAACTTTTTTTTTACCCAAAATTGATGAAACAAAAAAGGTTTTAAAGGAGATTCTCAACTTTCCTCCAATATAAATTATGCTTTACTTTAAATTTAATAAAAATTATTATTCATTTTCTATTTGAATTATGACTAAAGTCCTGATTGATAGGCTAATTGAAAAACATCTATAGCTTTCAAATGGTATCACATTTTTGAATCTAAAACATATGTCACATTCTATGCTTTGCATACTATAGAATTAAAAAAATGAATTTCATGAAGTTTTGACCAAGTTAAAGGTTAGATATACAATTTTTATATTTTTAAAAGTTATAATAAAAAAATTCATAATTAATTATTTACTTGAAAAAATTACCAAAAATATATGCATCACATTGGGACATGAGTCCTCTACTTATATCAAAAATAAATATAAAAAAATATTATCATTTTATTGTGGTTAGGGTGGTCAGATAGACACCTACTTCTTATTTTTTCCTTGAAATTTAAGTACTACATTGAAATTTCAAATTTTCACCAAATAGATTTAAAAAAAAAGAAAAACCTAGTAGTTTAGAAACTACATTCAATTTGCTACATATTCTATTCTTACATATGTTTGAAATAATATAGATAACTTATTCAATTTTTTATGTCAAGTTACTTAACTCTGATTTTTCTAAATTTTCATTGCCACTTAAGGGCCTATTTTTTCCATGATGATCCCGCACATGCCCATCCATGCTTTCAGTTTTTTATAAGTATCTTGATAAAGATCATGCACAAAAAAATATTCTTCAATGATCACATTCTCTACAAAAATGGGATTGGGTAAAAGCACAAAGCTATGTCACACTTTATAAAGGAAACAACCAACACTGACCCAACTTTTAAACTTGAATCACTAAAAAGTGGCATATATGTTTTAAATTTTGAAATGATGTAAACTAATAAAATGTGTATTTTTTAGTATATTTTATGTTTGCATTTTTTTGAAAAAATAAAAAAATTATTTCAGTATAGTTTTTTATAAATTTACACTACAATTTTGTTGTTGATAAAATGCTAAAAAATGAAGTTACATGGGATGTCAATCTTTATATAGTAAATTTTATTATTTTTCATTCAAAAATTTTGTGTGTATTTATAACTTTAAACTTTATTGCATGGATATTTCTTTTTTCAATTTTGATAAATATATATTTTTAAATAAATATGAAAATGTGTGTTTACTGAAACATAGCTATTTCCATTCGACGTCAACTTTTACATTCATTATTTATCTAAAATAGAAAACAAAATATACCATCTTGATATAGATTCTTTTATCTAGTCCATCATATTATTTTCAATTTTTTAATAAGTCAGTATTTTTCTTGGCATGGTAATTAACCTACTTTTAGTAAAAATAAGAAATAAAATATAAATAAAAATTAAAATATTTAAATATATATATTTTTAAAAACTACACTTATAGATCTACAAAAGGATATTTTTATATATTTTTTAAAAATGTTATTTACATGACTAGGAGTTGTCGAAACATCAAGTTTTTCAAATAATTTATTTTTTTCGATAAATTGGCTTCAAAGTGGTGCTACATATGCTTTTATCTAACAATTTTAGTTGGAAAATTTATGGACATATAGAACTTAGCTAGAATGAATCTTACTAGATCATATATTTGACCAAAATTGATTTTTAGATAGAAATACTTAAATTCAATTGTCCTGATAAGTTGACTGAAATTGTGACACAACTTTGTACTTTTACCTGATAAATTAATATCACATTAGTAGTGTTATGCCTTGCATAACCACCCCATTTTATTTTATTTTAGAACAAAATGGGTCCCCCTTTTCTATTCTTTTGGTCGTCTTTCGTTGTTTGGTTGGGTCTTAGGATTTCTTTGTTTTTTCTTCGAGGTCTGTCTTTTGTTCTGTCAGAGGTGGGTCCAGAACCAAATCTAGGCATGGAACTATTTCAAGGTTTCTAGTTCAGATATGGTTCTGACTTCGACTCCGCCTTCTCTTTTGTTTCTTTTTTTTTTTTTGGTTTTTTTTACTAACACTTGGGTTGGTTCGTCCTCCTATTTTTTGGTTGTTTCCTTGTGTTTTGTTTGTTTGCTCGCATGGGATCAGAACCGGGATTGGAACTCACATGGGAAGTTTCAAGTTTCCATTTTTTTGTTCTCATCCTGACTCCGCTTCTGCTCTTTTTCTTTCTCACTTTCTTTGTTGTTTGGGTCGGGTCCAGTGTTCGCTCCAGTCCCGCTTCCCTTGTTCTTGTGTTGTTCTTTGCTTTTTGCTTGGGACCGGATCCAGACCTAGAATGGAACTCCAAACTTTTTGAAGTTCCATTTTGGTTTTGTCTCTGCCCCCATCTTCATTTGTTGTTTTTGATCAGTGTTTTTATTGGGACCGGATGAGGGGTTGGAAATGAAATATGGAACTTTGTGTAGTTTCTCTATCTTGTTCCCGACCTGGCTCTGCATCCACCTTACCTTTTGATGTCCTGTGGACTTGACTTAACTATCTATTCACGTCGTTGGCTCTGCCCCAATCTACCACATTTATGGCATTAAATGTAGCCTGTTGGCACGCGTGAATTATTGATTAAAGGTTTAATTATGCTTAAACTACCTCATTGTTTAAGCAAATTACGGCCAGGAAAGTCTCAAGAGAATTGATTTGATCGCGGGGGAGAATTGTGGAGTGAATCTTGGCAAATTTCTGGTCAATCCTAAGGAGCGTTTTGAGGTAGGTTTCTTTTGTTTTTATTTCTCCTGTTTATTCTTTTGCTTGTGTCATTTTAGCATATTCGTAGGAGGGTTTATTTTGTGAATTTTTTTGCTTGGTTGGTGTTTTTTTTTGTTCTTTTTGTTCTGTTTGCTTGTTTCTTTCTTTTCCTTTCCGTTCCGTTTGTTGGGTTTTTTTTGTTTGTCATTTTTGCTTTGTTATTTGTTCTATTGTCGCTTTCGTGATAGGTCCATTTTTTCGTGCCCTGGTTTGGACTAGGGTTTCAATTTTGAAGGGGTTTCCTTACTTGGGTAATGAATTTCATTTTTTGGGACCCTGTTATGGTTTTCTCACATCGGTTTTGGGTTATTCATATGGGTTTCTCGTTCTGCCCTAGTTTTTGGAAATTGTATATCCAGTGAATTAGGATTTTACAATATAAACCTTTTTCATGGTTTTAATGAATTTTGTATGGAGGAATTGTTGGAGGGTTAAGCTGAGTTATTTCTACTTTCCTTTGGGGCCCATGTGACCTAGGGTTTAGGGTTCATATGTCTGACTTGTTTTAAATGCTCTTCGTTTGCTGTAATTGATTTGCTCCCATTCCTTATTATGATGTGACTATGTCTTTACTTTGCATCAGAAATGGGTTCTGAGGGGAAGTTGAACTTGGTAACTAACTTTTTGTTCTGGTCTGGTTCTCGTTACGGTCCCGCTTCCAACCATGTTTTGGTTCCCATTCTGGTCCTACCTTTGACTATTTTGCTCCTTATCCAGTTCCGATCCCAGCCCTGCTGTATGATAAGAAACATTGTTTATGCCTAATGCTTCTACAGTTCAGCCTCTGATAAAGGCATAATTTCACTAAGTAAAATATTATTTTAGGAGGATGGAGGAAGGATTATATGATTGACTAACTTAGATTCTTTGTTCATCTAATATAGGGAATTGTTGCAGGTGTTAAGAAATGTTAGGAGCATTAGTTGAGGCCTCTCAGAGGACCCAACCAGGTGAAAATTCAAGGCAAGGAGTTAGGGAAAAGAAGATCAAAGTGGAAAAACTCTTGTATACCTTGAGGTGTAAGCATAGGGAGGTCATCCTCATAGCTAGCAAAATTGATTATGACTGGACTGATATTACTGAAACCAATGTGGGTCCTTTTAGCTATGAGGAATTGCATGAGGAGATATTCACTGAGGAGCGGGTCACAGGAAGGATAGAAAGGATTATTTAATCTGGGTTGGCACATGTGGCACTCTTCCCTCTGTCTATCCAATGTCCGGAGTTGATTCTTGTAGCAGTTGGAGCATATAACCCTGCTACTAGGCAGTGTGTTGATGTAAAGGGTAATGTCATTATTGAATTCATGCCTCAAATGATCAAATTCTTGTTTCATATACCTGATCCCAAGAATCCTAAACAATTGAATGAGGCAGAGGCTCTAAAGCTTTACATTGATAACTAGGAGAGGAATATATTTCATATGAATAAGACTTGGATGAGGGTAGAGAAGAAGTCTCTGACCAAGCTTCCAGACTAGCCTAAGAGGGCAGAATTTAGTAATGAAATTAGAGATATAATCATGCTCCTCTCTAGGGTGTTTGGTAAAAGGGATGCTTCACTATTTAAAGAATGGATGTTTCCTTTCATTCAAACTATTTTGGATTGGAGGAAACAATTTGACTAGTATATGATAGTATCAGACAAAATTCACAATCAGATGATAAAAGTAAGAGAAACCAAGCATTTCTTTTTGACCTCCTATGTAGTTTATGCAGCTGCCCTTGTGGGGATTTTTCCTAGAATTCAAATAGTAGGTATATTGGGGGAATCCCAAGGACATAAGAAAGTGTGGGAATATTATAACCAGTTCATGTTGCAGGAATCAAAGCAACATTATAGAAGGGTTAATGATGCCTTTCTTTATGTCATTATTAACAAGCTTAATTGGGATGCAGAGTATAGGCTTAGCAGGGAGGCAATGACTTTTGTGAATGAATGGGGACATTGGTTTATCCAGTATCCCACATTCACCTATTTCAGGTTAGCAGGCTTTGATGGTCACCCCCATTTTCTACCTAGATGTTGTGGTGATAGGATCATTTTAATGGAGTTTATTTATCAAGCCTTGGTTGTGAACTTCCAGTTTAGCATCAAGCACAAGACTAGGTGCCATAAGTTTCCAATGAAGCTGGGGGCCTTTTTTTGTCCACACATTCAGATAGCTAAGACTGTTTGTGATGAGTTAGTTTATTTGAAGTTGGCCTTGTACACGGCCAGAAAATACTTTGACCCCAAACATAAGATGATGGATTTTCTTCCTAGTGTCTTTGAGAAGAATTTTAATCTATTGGAGGATTTTTGGGAGGATTTGCAAGATGAGTATGATCTCAGGAAGAAGAATTATGAAAGAATACCTATCCCACTTATGATTGAGTTTGGGATAAAAGAGGACATTCCAGAAGCATTGTATGATGATGGGATTATTTTGGATCCTGGGTATGATGCAGGAAATATTGGTACAAAAGATCTTGATCTAATAGATTGGAATGCTGAGGAGACAATTGACATAAAGCAAATTATGAGACCAGTGCTAGACAAGAATATTCAATGGGTGAGTTTGAGGACCAATTAGGCTGAGGCTACATCATCCAAGAAGAGTAAGGCTGCAGGTACCACCCAAAGATACAAAAGGGAAAAGAGAAGGATGGCCCCTAAGGAACCTTTAGAGTTTATGCCTTCTAGTGCACAAGGTGAGGAGGTGGTTCCTCAAGATCTTCCAGAGGTACAAGAAGATGAAACAACTACGGAGGTGGGTGCTTCTGTATCTGCTGTAGGGGAAGCACCTACTTAGCCCTCTGATGCACAAGAATTGGGCCAAGAATCACCAAAGGGAGCTCTGCATAGTGAAGTAGAAGGGGTAAAGAAAATGGAGGGTCAAATTGAGATACATAATATAGAAATAGATTCGGAAAAGACTACATCTGAAAAAGAGCATCCGACATTAACATCTTTTGATATGATGGATGATACAGGGATTGAGCACATATTAATTGAGGAAGATCAATGGAAACTCTTTGAAGAGGTGAAAAGAGAAGCTGATGCTAAGGCAGAAGCTAAGGTCTCAGCTAAGCAATAGGAGGAGGAGGCCAATGCATAATCTAAATTGGCAGTCAAGTAGAAGGAGTTGGAAGATAAGGTCAAGGCTGATGAATTGGCTCAATAGCAACAACAAAAAGAGTAGGAGCTCAAAATTAAAGAAAAAAGGGATAAGTTGATAATGCAGTAGAAAATCCATGACCTTGAGGAGGAAAAGGCTCAGCAAAGAAGAGAAAAGGAAGCTATTGAATCTAAGCTCAAAGAACAAGAAGAAGCTTATAGGAAAAAGGAAGATCAAGAACATTTGAAAAGGGAAAAGGAGGATGCTGAGATTACTAAACATGCGAAGAAGTCCAAGGAGGCATGGGACTATGTTGAAGAGATGAAGAAGCAGCGGGATCAAATGTTGGAAAAGAACAAAGAGGAAGATGAATGTTTAAAGGAGCTGGAGGCTAAGAGGCTACAAGATCAAAAGGATAAAGAGGAAGCAAAAAAGTTAGCACAGGAAAGGGAGTAAAGTGATGAACAAAATGTGCAGGAAGTTGATTCTCAACCGCTTACATTGTTGCAACCTCTTTCTTCCACTATTGTTGCTTCTTATTTAGCCCAGGAAGCCACTACTCCTATTGCTCCTACTTGGTTAAAACTAGACTTAGAAAGAAAACAAGTTGTTCAACCATAGTCATTGAATTGGGAAGAAATGATGAAAGAAATTGGGAAAGAGAAACATAAGAAGAAGGCCCGGGTTCTTCAATCTACTAGGCTCACTGATGCTAGAGAGATCATTGTTGAATGTGTCGTACCTGTAATGGAGAAGAATTGTGATGATATGCAAATCATGAATTATTAGTTGGGGGCAGTGAATTCAGGAAATCCTATGAGAAACCAGTAGATGAGTTTGAGTGACATTGTGGCTTCTTCAACAAAATCCTAGATGATTAAATATAAGAAAAGAAAGGATGAGATTAACGCTCAATTGGATCAGCTCCATGGTTTCTTGAAATATGTTTCAAGTCCCATTTCTCAACAAGTTTCTCTTCCTAAATCCTTAGTTTTGTTAACAAAAAGGAAAGCAGATGATTTGATTCAAATGAAAGGAAAAGTAGGGATGATGGATAAGTGGTTGGATAAGCTCAACCAAGAGGTTGATGATGTTCTTGTTGAGGGTTCTAAGATTCATAAAGCTGCTCTTGAATTAGCAAAAGATCTATAACAACAGGCTAAGGATTTGGACAAGCAGGATGATGAATATAAGGAATATGTTAAAAGGCTTGAAGACATCAGCAAAGTGACCAAATCCACCTTGATAGAATATTCAATTCTTGAGCTTGGTAATAAAGATTTTGTGGAAAAGACTGTGAGCATCATAAGATACAAGTCTAGGGCTATGCATGGACATCAAGAAGAAGTCCAAGAAATGAGTAAATACTTGAATCAATAGATGATTGAGTTAGAGGCGGTTGTAGGGATTTTAATAAACTTAGATTCCTCTAATAAAGAAGGCGTGTCATTGGATAAACTAAGGGAGAGAGGGAGGATTAGGTTTGAGGAGATTATGCAAAAGGGAGATGATGGGGAGAATTTATTGTTGGATCAATTTATGGATATCTGGGAGGAGGTAAGAACTGCCAGAAAGGAGTTAATCAAGCTAAAGGAGATGCAAAGGTTGGTTTACGTGGAGTTTGAAAGAATCAAATTTGAAGGTGATTGGTTGGATGGGACAGATTTGGATACTCTTCTACAAGTGTTCTCCAGTTTTGACGAGTACATTCTTGAGCATTCAGTGCAAAAGTGACTGAATCTTTTCACCATGCTCTATCTGATCTTCTCCTCTTTTAGTGGATTTTGACATAAATTCAACTCTGAGTCAAATCCATGGGTTTCAATTCCTTCTTGGGGTATCAGATTTCCTTTTTTGTTCAATAGAGTGATCAACCTTGAAAACAGGGGTTCTTGAGTCTACTTCTGTGCTCAGTTTCAACTCCATGAATTGTGGATCTCGATTGATAATTGAGAAATTTGTGCATGTGGCACCCTATATGTATTTTTAGAATATACTTTGTAAAGGTATGCTAATTGAAGAAAGATCAACCACTTGAGGATAGAAGATAGGAACTAGATCTAGGATTTCAATGTTTTAGAAAGATACTTTAAAAAGTTCAGTATAAAGGCTTTATTATTTTATAGTTTTCATACATTTTCATGTCATGATTTTCAAAGATTGGATCCATTTTGATAAGGTTAATGGTACATGATCAATCCATACACCAGTGATTTTGCTGTGCTTAATTGTTCCTTATTTGATGAAAGTTAATAGAAGGAATTGGATTCAAGATCATATCATTGGATTATCTGTGAATTAAATTGTCATGGTATTCATTTGATCTGTGTTTTGGATGATGAGTGGGTGATTTGTTTGAAGTAAGTTTGGTTATTATTTATGGTATCTGAATTAGCATTATGGATGTATGCAGTAGCATAGTTTATTCTATGGATTGCATCTTGCTATAGTTGTGGTTAGTTGGAATAAACACTCATTATTAATATGCATGTCTGGATGTGTAAGAGTTTTACTCACGTTTCTCTTATTTAAAGCTTTGTTTCATCTTTTTCTTTTATTTAAAACCCCCCAAATGTAGACTACTTGATGCTATGCATTCTTGTTCTGTGTTACCAACAAAGGCCCCTTGAACATTATAGTTATATCAACCACTGAGTGAAATCAGCATAATTGAGAACCAATTACTAGGACCTTGGGAGTTAGATCTCCATGTGTTATCTTTCTCTTTCAGGAGAAATAGAATAGTAATATTATGTTTAATGTTGTTGTACTATTTTGACCATCAACAAGTAGGCTTGTCATTTATTCTTCTAGCTATGTAAAGAGGACCATTAGGTGCATGTTTAATTATGTCATGTTGTGAGAAAGCAATGTCAAACGATATTTTGGTTAGGACCTTACGAGGTTGAACTTCAATGAAGTTGACTGAATGGTTTATAGTATGCTTCTCTTTATTTATTATGTGATGTTGCATGATGTGAACAAGGATATGCACCATTTCTATTCCTTGTTTCGTTTTAATCAACTTTCTTATGTTTTGTATTATAGGAACTGCATTATTAGTGATGGGTTCATAACCTACAAAGTTTTCCAACCTCTCTAACTCTTCATCTATTATTATAAGGTTCTCATGATGGACATTAGAAACCATTGTATTAATATCAGTCAAATTGGTTGTGGGTAGGGAAGTCATGGGAAATGAAGTGTCAATGGTATGATCCATAGTGGGTTGACTAGTGTCAACACTATGAGTGAAAGAGTTAGAAAACCCAAGATCCATGACGAGTGATGTATGATAGGATGGAATGAGTCTTGAACTATGTCTCACAACAGTATTGGAAATAGGAAACCAAGTTGTGAAGCTCATACAAGTTTCACAAGCTCAAGGTGCACCCAAAATGGATAATAAGTAAAATGTAATCAAACACTCTACAATTTATAGTGCAATGCAAATAATTTTCAGGTTTAAAACAAGATAATTTTTTGAATATGTTATGTACAAAAACCTAAAAAATAATCTCTTTTAAATGAAAATTTTAATTCAAACAATGCATTGAATTTGAAAAATTAAGCTTAATATGAACAATTTTAGGTAATAGAAATTCTAGAAATTGAAATAGCATACTAAATATAGAAACACAGAATGAATAAATTGTTAAATAGGTGCAAGACAACTAAGAGGGGGGGTGAATCAGTTGTCACACAAATTCGAACTTGAAACTTAATCACTTAGTAAATCTTCAACCACAATATTCTTTTATTAAATATGAGCATGAAACATAAATAACATAAATCAAATCAACACAATGAACACCATATTTCTACGTGGAAAACCCAATGAGGGAAAAACCACGGTGAGGGTTAACTCACAATATAAAGATTATGAAAAGGCTCACTACCCAAAAGAGGACTCACTTTCCAAGTACAAAGGCTCATTGCCTACAAAAAGGACTCACTTTCCAATAGGGAGGCTCATTTCCTACATATACAAAAGAGAATAAAAGATCCACCACTTCAATTAAAGCGCATTCATAGGATTACATAAACCTTCAATTCACTATCTTCAACAAAACTCACACACACACTTGTGTTCTAATGATTTGTGGCTTCCTTTCATCACTTTGCATCATACTATCATACAACCCTTCACAATTCATCTTTATTTTATTCCATTCTCAACCTTAGAAACATTTACCAAGGTTGGCCACAAAACAACGTTTCATAAATTCAAATTAGGTTTGTAACTTGAAATTCCCGTGATGGAAAGGAATAAGAGTGGACCAATAAAATTATTTTCTTGAACCATCTACATGCTTCCTTAATTGAATTTTAAAATGAAGTGTAAACACCAGGTCGTCCAAACCTAATGAAAACATAGATAAACATTGATGTGCACGCTTCCCAACAAGAGGATGACACATAGATGACACAACACACTTCAATATGCACAAGAGTGAATCTCAGAAGCTTCCAGAAACATCCTCAGTAAAAAAAATAGACTTCAATCAATGAATTCCTTTCATTAGTTAGTCTGCATTGTGCAAGAACATACAAGAATACTAAAACATGACTTCCTTATTACCAAACTCCAAACCTCTTCACTAGAGCAAAGGAAAGACCTTCACAAGACATATTCTAGATCCGCACAATCCAAAACAAAACAATGGAGGATTGCAGAGCAGAAACATTTCTCCTAGTCCACAGAAGATCAAAACTTTCTAGATAGTCCACATACTGATGAACACAACTTTCATGTACCATCTCACGAGAAGCTAAAACTCAACATATGACACCACTAAATCCTTATTAAAAATTCTTCAAATCTGCACAAGCAAAGGATCAACCTAGGAGAAACATGAAGAACATACCAGAGCATATTCAACACATTCAACACTCTAACTTCTCTTCTTTATTTCATTTTCTCAAAAGCACTTGAAAGCTCACCAATACTACTCATCTACAACACCATAAAGATAGCTCCATGTACTCACTACATCTGAGAAGTGTCTTAGCTATACATGTACAAACATCAACATACTGAACTGTGTTGATATTAATGAGAACATCAATGACAACAACACCAAGCTACCTCATATTTGTAACAATCTCCCCCTATCATTGATGCAAACACATAACCTTTTCTCCCCCTTTGAAATCAATGGAAAAGAACAACTCAAATTACTCCCCCTTAGGAGTACACCCATATTACAACAATGAAACCACTTCTACTCCCCTTGTAGAGTAGACCCAATGATCAGTCCAAATAAATGATGAATCTTGTGAGTTCACTGGACTGATGCACCTTCATGTGCACCTAGTTAGGAGGGCCAAAGACCCCCAACATCTCCCTGAGATGCTCAAAAGGATCCTTTAAAAGAGCCTTAGTAAAGATGTTTGCAATTTGGTTCCTTTGTTGTCACATACTCCAGTCTGACCTCGTTCTCCAACCCTTTTTCTCTCAGAAAATGATACTTGATATATATGTGCTTCATCCTTGAATGCATAACCGGGTTCTTCAAAATATTTATTGCACTTTCATTGTCACAAAAAATAGAGATAGGTTCATCACATACCACAACAATATCTTTCAAAGTTTGGTTCATCCACAAAACTTGTGTGCATCAAGATGTTGCAGCAATATATTATGCCTTTGTAGTAGATAAAAAAACTGAGTCTTGCTTCTTTCTCAACCATGAAACCAATCTCCCACCAAGAAAGAAAGCACCACCATTGGTACTCTTCCAGTCATCTATAGATCCAACCCAATCAACATTTGTATAAGCACTCATAGTGAAATCATTACTCTTAGGATACCATAGTCCATAATCCAGTGTACTTCTCTAGGGTCTGCTTGAAATATAACAACTAAACACACTGCATGCATAATATCTGGTTTGGTCGTAGTGAGATACAACAATCTGCCAATCATGGATCCATATTTTCTCTAATCAGTCTTAGCAAATTTATCATCCTTGCTTAGCTTACATTTGGTTACCATGGGAATACAAATTGATTTAGAATCTTCCATCCCAAAATTTTTCAACAATTATTTTACATACTTAGACTGTCAATTGAATATCCCTTTATTTATTTGATTCACTTGTAGACCAAGGAAGAAATTCAATTCACCAATCATAGACATCTCAAATTCTTTCTGCATTTCTTCAGCAAAATTTTTACACATGCCATCATTTCCACCAAAAATGATATCATCAACATAAACAACTACAATCAACATCTTATTACCTTGTACTTTGAAGTAGATATTACTGTCAGTAGAACCTTTGCGGAATCCTTGCTTTATCAGATATTTGTCCAATCTTGCATACAAAGCTCTGGGAGCTTGCTTCAATCCATACAATGATTTCTTCAATTTACAAACCATATTCGGTATGTTAGACAACTAAAACCCTTCAGGTTGCTCCATGTACACTTCTTTCTCCAACTCACAATTCAGAAAAGATGACTTAACATCCATCTGATATACCTTAAAGTCCTTGTGGGAAAAAATGCCAAAAGCATTCTGATAGCTTCCATTCTCACCACATGGGCAAAAGTCTCTTCAAAATCTATGCCTTCAACTTGTGAATATCCTTTGCACACCAGTCTTTCCTTATTCCTTACTAATCCATTTTCATTTATTTTGATTCAGAACACCCATTTAGAGCCAATCACATCTTTGTTCTCAAGTCTAGGGAATATTTCCCATGTCTGATTCTTTTCTATCTGCTGCAGTTCCTCTTTCATAACTCTCATCCAACTTTCATCTTCACATGATTCTTTTATAGATTTAGGTTCTATTTTAGAAAGTAAACAAAAATTTACCTCAACTGCAACTCTGCTTCTTGTCTTCACTCCATCACTCTTATCTCCAATTATCTAATTTCCTGGATGATTCTTCTGTACATATTTAGGATTCCTAGCAGCAGGTTCTAGTTCATTCTCTTCTTCTTCCACTTGTTCCTCTTCTTCATTTTCTTCTTCTGCTTATTTCTCCTTATTTTCTTTAGGTAAATGTCTGTAGATAGGATCACCAGGCTCAACTTCACTTATCTTAATAGGTCTGTGTATGTCTTCATCAACTTTCACATTAGCACTTTCAATGATCTTTCTCAATATTTTGTTGAAGCATCTGTATTACTTTTTAGGAGTAGAGTATCCAAGAAATATTCCTTCATCACATCTAGCATCAAACTTTCCAATATTTTCATCATCTCTTTTAATATAGCATCTACTTCCAAATACCTTAAAATATTTCACAGTAGGAGTCTTACTAGTCCATAACTCAAAAGGTGTCTTTGTGCTATTGTGTCTGATCTGAACTCTATTAAGAACATAAACAACAGTATGTATCGCCTCTCTCCAATACACATCCAGTACATTAGACTCTTTCATTATAGTTCTAGCAGCTTCCTAAACTGTCCTATTTTTCCTTTCAACAACTTAATTCTACTGAGGGGTTCTCAGAGTAGAGAACTATCTTTTTATACCATGCTTCTCACATAATTCATTAAATTCACCAGTAGTGAATTCACCACCTCTATCAGATCTCAAACACTTGATTTTCCACTCTTGCCTTGTATACCTTAAACCTATCTAGGGCCTGATTCTTTTCTCTAAGAAAAGAAACCCATGTCATTCAAGTATAATCATCAATAAGCAACATAAAGTACATGTCTCCATTTAGGCTTCTAGTCCTGGTAGGACCATAGAGATCAGTGTGAATCAAATCCAACATTCTAGAAGTAGAGTGTTCTTTTCCCTTAAAGCTACATCTTGTTTGCTTCCCTAATTGACAACTTCTACACATAACATTAGCAGGTCTTGTGATTCTAGGTAGTCCTCGAACAATCTCCTTAGCACCGATCTTGACTAGGTTATCAAAGTTCACATGTCCCATTCTCTAGTGCCATAACCAACTTTTAGTGATTTGAGATACAAGGAAATGGCCATCAACTCCTTTCAACTGATAGATTTTTCCATGAGTTCTTCCAGCTGCAATCAAATCCCCCTTTCTGGATCCTTTTTCTATTTCACAGGTATTGTTTTGAAACAAAAGTTTAAAGCCATTGTTGCACACCTGACCAACACTCAAAAGATTATGTCTCGAACCCTTCACATAATATACATCATCAGTATTATGCACTCTATCAAAACTGATTGAACCTTTACCACAAATCTTAGCTCCTGAATCATCATCGAACATGACTAAACCACCATCATATTTCTCAATTCTAGTGAACTTACTCTTATCTTCGGTCATGTGATTAAAACATCCACTATCAATTACCCAATAGTCTTCATCTTGTCTTGAATGAAAAATGGTAACCAAAGTACCTTCCCTCATATTCTTCTGAACCTCTAGAGCCTTCTTACTTACACATTTTCTAGAGTTAGTGGATAAAAATTTATTTTCCAAAGCTAAGAATAAGCATTTACTATCATCAACCTCATTGTCAAATTCTTCATCAAAAATACCTTCCTCTTCCTTAACATAGTACAACTTATTATACCTTTTATCCTTCCTATCCTTATCCTTATAATCCTTTTTCTTCTTATGTGTACCCCTATTTGGACATCTCAAAGCATAATGACCAATGTTACCAAAAATAAAACATTTAAAGGGTAACATACCTTTGTATTTTCTAGTGCCTTTCTTCAACTTCCTGGTGAAGTTTTCCTCCAATTCTTCATCTTCGCAATCTGGTTCTTCAATCTTCAAAACCTTGAATTTTGTTTTTGTCTTCTCTTCTACCTTTTCGTCTTTCCAGAACTTTCTTATCTCAAATTATTGCAAGGTTTCAAACAGTTCTTCTAGAGTATACTTCTTAGGATCATATATTTCTTCAATAATAGAGATCTTGTCATTGTAACATTCTGGTAAAGTGATCAGGATCTTCTCGATTATATCTTCATCTGCTAGTTTTCCTCTTTGATTCCTAACATCATTAATCACCAGTTCAACTCTCTAAAAGAAACTTGTAAATTCTTCACCATCTTCAATCTTCAGATTCACAAATTTGTGCTTTGCTACCAACCTCTTTGTTAATTTCACCTTTTTGTTTCCTTCATACATGTCTTCCAAAATTTTCCATACCTCATATGCAGTATCCAGAGAATTAACCTTGACTCTCTCAGTTTAAGATAAACCACTACAAATCAAATACTTTCCCTTCTCATTTTCTTCATAAGCAGAGATCTCATTTTCCGAATTAACACCACCAGATGGAAGTGTATACTTGTTCTCAATAGCCTTCTAGGTCTTAAAACCAAGAGAGATAATGTATCCTCTTATCTGTCTGTTCTAGTCATTGTAGTTAGTTCCATCAAATATAGGGATCACCAATTTGTGCGCCATTAGATCTTCCTTAAGTGGTTAAGCTCTACACAAGGAACCACAAGCTCTAATACCAATTGGTAAACAGGCACAAGACAACTAAGAGGGGGGGTGAATCAGTTGTCACACAAATTAAAACATAAAACTTAACCACTTATCAAATCTTCAACCACACTATTTTGTTATTAAATATGAGCATGAAACATAAATAACAGAAAGAAAATAAACATAATGAACACCAATTTTTTATGTGGAAAACCCAATGAGGGAAAAACCACAGTGAGGGTTAACTCACAATATAAAAGGCTCACTACCCAAAAGAGGACTCAGTGTCCAAGTACAAAGGCTCACTACCTACAAAAGGACTCACTATCCAACAGGGAGGCTCACTGCCTATAGATACAAAAGAGAATAAAAGATCCACCACTACAATTAAAGTGCATTCACAGGATTAGAGAAACCTTCAATTCACTATCTTCAACACAACTTGCACACAAACTTCTACTCTAATGATTTGTGGCTTACTTTCATCACTTTCCATCATACTGTCATACAACTCTTCACAATTCAACTTGATTTTATACCATTCTCAACCTTAGAAACATTTACCAAGGTTGGCCACAAAAGAATGTTTCATAAATTCAAATTTGGTTGGCAACTAAAAATTCCCATGGTAGAAAGGAATAAGAGTGGACCAATAAAATTATTTTCTTGAACCATCTACACGCTTTCTTAATTGAATTTTATTCTTCGAATGAAATGTAAACACCAAGTCGGCCAAACCTAATGAAAACACAAATAAACATTGATGCACACGCTTTCCAACAAGAAGATGACACATGAACGACACAACGCACTTCAATATGCACAAGAGTAAATATCATAATCTTCCAGATACATCCACAACAAAAACAATAGACTTCAATCATTGAATTCCTTTCATCAGTCAGTCTGAGTTGTGCAATCACATACAGAAATACTAAAACATGACTTCCTTTTTACCAAACTACAAAGCTCTTCGCCAGATCAAAGGAAAGACCTTCACAAGATATATTCCAAATTTACATGATCTGAAACAAAATAACAAAGGACTGCGTAGAAGAAAAATTTCTCCCAGTCCACAAAAGATCAAAACTTTCTAGACAGTCCACTTACGGGTGAACACAACATTCATGTACCATCTCACCAGAAGCTGAAACTCAACATATGATACAACTGAATCCTTATTAACAATCCTGTAGATCCTCATAAGCATAGGATCAACACAGGAGAAACACAAAGCACATATCAGAGCACATTCAATACATTCAACACTCTGACTTCTCTTCTTTATTTAATTTTCTCAAAAGTACTTGAAAGCTCACCAATACTAGTCATCTACCACACCATAAATATAGCTCCATGTACTCACTACATCTCAGAAGTGTCTCAGCTATACATGTATAAACATCAACATACTGAACTATGTTGACATCAATGTCAACACCACCAAGCTAGCTCATATTTGTAACATAAATATTATTTTTGATGTTCATAAATTCAAAAAAATCCCTAATCAGGGACTAGCAAATTTGTCTCACTTCATGGTTTTTAAAATCAATTTACAATTTTTTGAGGTGATTTGTATGGTTTTTCAGATTTTGTTTTCTACTAGGAATGAAAATGCAAAATAATGCTAAATGACAAGCAAGAAGACCTAATTTGAGATACAATTTTGATTCAATTTTCTGATGTAAATAATTGATCATGCAATGGTATGTAAACACTATACAAAATGACTAAGAATTTTTATTGTGGATAATTATTTAAGGGATGTGCTACCAGAAAAAGGTATTTTCACTTGGACAAATAGTGGAAGATATTTTTCACAAATAGTTGTTTGGTTAGATAGATTCTTAATTTCACCGAATTGGGTTCTCAAACCTTTTCTCTTATCCTCGCAATTTTTTCCATTTGTGTGTTCAGATCATTATGCTATCCCCTTATTGATAAAGAACAAGAATATGCCCCCTCAGCACAAACCCTCCTTCAAATTCAAGAAAATGTGGTTTAGGCATCCATTATTCTTGCTCTTGCTTAGACAATGGTGGGTGAGTGCACCACATTATAGGGGCACCAAAATGTTTTAGTTATTTAAGAAATTGTAACTCATCAAGGGGAAGATTAAAAATTGGAATGTGCAAGTCTTTAAAAATGTTTTTGGAAAAAAAGAGATAGTAACAAAACAACTAGAAGAAGTCCATGGACATATTATTCAAAATGGAATGGATTCCAATACATACGTAAAACAGAAAAATATGCAATTAATTTGGGAAGAATTGGAGAAAAGAGAGGAAATTTATTGGTGTTAGAAGTCAAGAGAATTATGGTTGAGAGAAGGAGATCCTAATACAAAAAAATTTCATGCATAAACACAACAAAAAGGAGCAACACAAACCACCTTCTCAATTAAGGAGATAGAAATAGGTAAACAATTGACAAGTGTAAATGAGATCCAGGAAGAAGGTATAATTTTTTTAAAGAATTTTCTCGCTCCTATTAAACCTAACTCTACACAATGAAGGAAAGATGACCAGGAGTTGTTGGTAGCAATACCGACCCTTATCTCCTAAGTAGACAATGTTGAACTAATGAATCCTTTTTCATTGGAAGAATTAAGAAAGGTGATTTTTTCTCTTGCTGTAGACAAGGCCCCAGGCCCAGATGGTTTCACCATTTTATTTTTTCAAAAATGCTAGGATGTTTTGGGTTTTTATAGCCTTGGAGGAATCAAGGAAGTTGGGCAAGATCCTCAAGCACTTTAATGTTACAAATATTTCTCTATTTCCAAAGACAAAAGAGCCTAAATTTTTTGTTGAATTTAGGTTGATTTCTCTATGTAACACAGTTTATAAAATTTTCACCAAGGAAATTTATCAAAGGTTGCAACATTTAATTTTGAAAATCATTTCGTAAGAGCAAGGAGGCTTTGTGTCAGGTAGAGACACAATAGAAGGGGCTCTAGTAGCACACGAGGTTCTTCACTCTATTTAAACTAATCATCTTCCATCATTTATTATAAAGTTAGACATGATGAAAGCATATGATAGGGTTGATTGGAATTTCCTCTTGAAATTTTTGAGCAAGTTTGGGTTATTAGACAAGTGGTGTAAATGTATTTTATCTTTCTTATCAGGAGCATTCTTTTCTATATGAGTTAATGGTTCTCCTTCGAGGTTTTTTAGAGCCACACAAGGTGTAAGACAAGGTGATCCTCTTTCACCTTTTCTTTTTATAATTATGGTAGAATCTCTGAGCAGGACTATAAAAGAGAAGCATAATCAGGGTTTATGACAAGGGATACATATTCCACAAACTAGTTTGTCAATTACACACAATATTTTTATAGATGATACTTTACTATATGGAAGGGTGAATGTTAATGAATCCAGGAAAATAAAAAGTATTCTGGATAGATACTTTGAGTTGTCAGGACAAAAGATAAATGCTCAAAAATCAAAAGTATATGTCTTCAACTCTAAAGCAGCTTTAAAAAGAAAGATTATTCAAGTACTAGGTTTTCAAGAGGCAAGTTTGCCTTGTAAGTATTTGGGTATTCATTTCTTTTATGGGTGCTAATAAACCATCCTTTTGGTCTAATTTTATTGAAATAATTAAGCTAAAATTATGTGCTTGGAAAGCCCGTTGGTTGTCTTTATTAGGATAGATTCTTTTAATAAAATTTGTATTGTCAGCAATCCCTAATTATTTTATCTTAGTCCTTAAGGCACCTAGATCAATAATTGATCAAATAGAGAAATTGATTAGGGGCCTTTTATGGAAAGGAAACATGAATAATGTTAAAAAAATTCCTTTGATCTCTTTGGATTCTATGTCGTCGGAGAAATACAAAGGTAGAATAGGTCTGCATGATATCTCAAAGCGTAATATAGCCTTTGAGGGGAAATTGGTTTGGCAGATGTATACTATGTTGGACTAAGGAACACTGAGAGGGGGGGTGAATCAGTGTTCTACAATATTTAAATTACAATCTAGATCTTAAACCATTTACAACATTTCAAAAAAAGTAAAGATGCAATCACATGAAGGAAACAATCAAAGTACCATAACACTAATATTTTTACGTGGAAACCCTATTAGGGGAAAACCATTGTGGAGGTTAATCCATAATTTATACTCTGTTAAAAGTATGAAGAAAAAGGGGAATGCACATGCATTCAGGCACACTACCTAGAGCTCACTGCTCAAGATAAGGAAGACTCACTGCCTTACAAGATATTTGGATTACAACAAAGAGTTGAATTGAGAAAGTAGCATCTAAAAATGGCTAGGTTCAGTTTTGGTGAGGCTCATAGATCAAATTCTGGACCTTTTTTCTAATTCTGCACTTTGATCTACTTTGCCTTAATTCACTTCACAACAATCCTCAACTGTACAAGTAAAATTTTCTCAACTGATCTTCTGATATTCGCACACACATCAACACATATCAAACACACACATCTGCTCTTCAAAATGAATTAACTGATCTCATATATATATCCGCTATCAAAGATTTAGTCACTTCATGTTAGCTAGCTTCAACAAGATAAAAATATTTTCCAATAGTTAGCTCAAGCCACATTTAGGTTGCCATCAATGGAAACACTAGAAGCCATATGCCAACAATCTCCCCCTTTGGAATTGATGGCAACACTTAGTGAAAAATGACTAAGTGTTGGACCAACTAAAATGCACTCTTCACTGCACTCTCTCTCCCCATAACTGACACAACTTTTTCTGAATTTGATAAGGAATTTTTCACTACTCTCTCTCCCCCTTTGACATCAATGACAAAAAGATAATAATTTTTTTTCTTTCTCCCCCTTAGTAGTGTAACCAAAACTTGAGAAAAAAATGATTCAAAACTCTAAAGAAATACAGCCGCTAATTGAAGATTATTTTGTGCTTCTCCTTCATCTCCATAAGAAACTTCTTCCATGCTTCCACTGCAATCTCGATGATTATGATCATGCTATTGTTCTTAGATGTCTGGTTGATAATCTGGATGAGAGATTTTGGAATTGTGATTGGCTATTCTAATTTCTCTCCTTTCCTTGGAACCTCAATTAACTACTCCATCCTGCATTCGGTTAAATCCTTCTCTTTCCAAAAGGTTTCCACAAGGTTGTTTCTGGTGAAATGAAATTTTGTATGCTCATATTGCAATTCTTGAATCCTTACATTGACTACACCATCTTGATCCTGAAACATTTTATAATCCTGACCAATCTTGTTTAGCTCAGTTTCAATTTGCTCCAGCTTATCTTTATATCTCCCAACTGCATGAGGCCAATGAAGACAATAGTTGTAGATGTTATTTCTTGTATTTATGCATTGCCTCAACACATTCATTTTCCTTTTTAGTTTGGTACGAGATAGCCTAAACTGCTCCTTTAGATGTAGAATCATTTCTCCCTCTTTCTTATCTTGGGAGTCAGAGACCATGCCTTCCTTAATGCATTCAATCATCTCTTTAGGAAACAAATTCTAAAAACTCTCCAATACAATGTTATTTTGCACAAAATAAGTACTTAGTGTGCTCTTGATCAGGTCCTGCTCATATGAGGGTCTATCAGACCATATGTCAACAATTTTATGCATCCCATCTTTCTCCTGAACAAGCTGTGGAGGCTCTCCTATTCTTCTTAAATGCAAGGTGACAAATGAGGGTTCCAAATACACTTTTATAACTCACACACTTAACCTTTTTACTGCATTAAATGTTTTTCCCTAGGTGTTCTGGATACTCTATTTTCTCAAACAACAAAATAAGGATTCATCTACAGACCTTCAAATTTCTACACAAGTGATCACTAATACATTTGTAAACCACTAGCACAACTACTGACAATTTCCTACATTCTGGTGCCAACTAATGACAGTTTCTTGCATTTCGGTACCAACAACTGAGAGGGGGACAAAGGATTCTCTTGAAAAACTCCCCCTAGTCCAATGGCCTAAGATCAATTTCTGGAGGAATTACTAGAATCAAATTCTAGTGTGGGCTTATTTCCTTCATCAGAATCACTCTTCCTTACCCATGTTTTCTTCATCTAATTTCTTATTTCTTCCATAGTCACTTTCCCTTTTCCTTTATCATCTTTCTGTGAAATTATGCCTTTGTATAGCAGACCTCTTCTATCCATGTTTCTATTCCTACAGAATCTTGCAATGTGACCAAATTTGTTGCAATTGTAACACAAAGGATTTTGTTGTCTAGACCATTCATTCCATTGATTTCCTCTTGATCTACATTGATTAGCAATATGCCCAAATCTTCCACGGGTGTAGCATTTAACATTCCTTATACTGACAGTCATACTTCTACATTTAATTGACTTATGACCAAACTTATTACAACCGAAACACTAACCGGGAAATGATGGACTACTTGAATTTATTTTACTTCTGCACTAAGAAGCCATATGACCAAATTTATTACAAGCATGATAGTGACCATTAAACTTTTGATCATTGGGTTGTCTTACCGGATACCTTCTGCCTTTGTTCATTTGATTTCTTTGTCTAGAATCCTTGTGTTTAGATCCAGAGCTTTCTCCCTTCTCATATCCAAGACTTTGCTTGCCATTTGCATCCTTCTGTCCTTCAGTCAGCTCATCAAGCTTAGGAGAACTGATTCTAAACTTCTCCTTGCATTCATTTTCAGAGTTCATCTATGAGAATAACTATCTTCCTTTCAAGCTCTTGTTCATTATTTCTGGATTGTTGCAGTTCAATCTCCAGATGAATCAATCCACTATTAACTCTGTTGCATTCTTTAGATCTTTCTTTTAAGGACTGGGATAGATTCTCCTCATTATTCTTCCTTTCTTCAATCTCCTTAGTTAGCTTCATTACCATAGATTCCATCTCAAGCTTTAGAGTAGCATTGTTTCTAGCAAGCTTTTCACATTCTTCAGCTATTTATTTTAGGGTCTGATTCAAGTGAACATCTTCCAAGAATTTAATTTCTTTTTGCTTCAGCTGATCACATAGTTCCTTCCTCTTTTCTCTTGACTCATTGATTTTATCCTTCAATGATTGAATGAATTTTTCATTATCCTTAAGATTTTATTTTAATTCTAGGACTTCTGCTTTATATTAATCAAGATCATCAAGTGCCACCAAAATCTACTATTGAAGACCACTAGATTCCATTGCATTCCAAGATCCACCTCAAGCTGTTAAACTTTTGCAAAGGAACTAGGCTCTGATACCAATTATTGGACTCAAGGAACGCTGAGAGGGGGGGTGAATCAATGTTCAACGATATTTAAATTACAATCCAGATCTTAAACCATTTACAACATTTCAACAAAAGTAAAGATGCAAGAACATGAAGGAAACAATAAAAGTACCATAACACAAATATTTTTACATGGAAACCCTGTTAGGGGAAAAACCACAATGGAGGTTAATCCAAAATTTATGCTTTGTTAAAAGTATGAAGAAAAAAGGGAATGCACATGCATTCAAGCACACTTCCTAGAGTTCACTGCTCAAAATAAGGAAGGCTCACTCCTTACAAGATATTTGGATTACAATAAAGATTTAAATTGAGAAAGTAGCATCTACAAATTCCTAGGTTCAGTTCTGATGAGGCTCATAGATAAGATTTTGGACCTTCTGTTTGATTCTACACCTTGCTCTGCTCTGCCTTAATTCACTTCACAACAATCCTCAACTAGACAAGTAAAAAATTTTCATTTGATCTTCTGATATTCGCACACACATTGAAACATATTGAACATGCACATCTGCTCTTCAAAATGAATTAACCAATCTCATATATATATCCACTATCAAAGATTTAGTTGCTTCATGTTAGCTTTAACAAGATAAAGATATTTTCCAATAGTCGGCTCAAACCACATTTAATATTCGATACGTACCCATGAAATTTGGCTAATGCTATGTTGTGGCCCCAAATAAAAATTCTCGAACATAGAAAAATTTAAATAATTACTCCTTATACATCAACGACATGCTATATTCACTAAGTCAGCCTTCATGAACAAATAAACATAAAATCATCCTGTCGGATCTCCTAACTCGTACACCGATTAATGCAAGATCACAAAACTTAACAATAATATAATATAGGTACTTAACAACTTTCCTTGAGATCCACAACTCAAAATGATAATCTGGTGAAGTATACAGATCGGCATACTAACCAGATACTCTATTCTTCATTCTTTCTTATGGTAATACTCTGTTCTTTACTTTTCCTACTGGTATGAACAAATCCTGATCTATGGACCAGAATAATGACTTAGGTTTCCATCAATGACAACACTAGAAGCCATATTCCAACATACTAAGCCTAATTCCAAAAGGTGCAAACTTATGTAGGCAAATTATCTTGACAATCATGAACCTTCAAGAATTATCATAGTCTCTAACCCACCTGTAGGATTTGCTATGTGGAACTTTATGTTATCTTGTAGAAAAGTAATCACAAATTATGTTTCTTGGGAGGTCAATAATGGGGAAGTAGTGAATTTTTGGGATGACTCTTGGAATGGCCATCCACCATTGAGAAACTGTCAAGACCTTAGAGCAGTCATTCCAATTCGTTCTTCTTTATGGGGTTCCAAATTAATTTATTATGTATGTGCAATAGAGATCTCTTTAGGAAAAGTAATATGGAAATATCTTTCAAACTTTCAGTTATCTAATGAACAAAGGAGTTGTCTTCATCAGGTTTTGGTAGCAAGAACAATTATCTTATTAGCAGAAGTGGATTGTATTATTTGGGCTCCTTTAAAATATGGAAATTACTCAGTCAAATAGGGTTACAAGGCAATCCTTAACAAGGATAACCATTTGCAATCTCAAAGAGAATATTCATTTTGTTGGAGTAATATGGTGTTACAAAAGGCAGGAAGTTTTGCATGGCTTGTGCTGAGGAAAAGAGTACTCACAAGTGATCGTTTGGTAAAATTGGGTATAGCAGACCCGTTTAATTGTTTTTTTTGTGGTAAGTGTTTGGAAAATCCTGATCATCTATTTCTACAATGTTCATTCGCCCAAATTTTCTAGGAATTTGTCATGCAAAAGATGAGTTTTCATACTCCGTTGCCATACTTAGTATGGGATCACTTTTCTTCATGGCCAGTGCTATATAAGACTTCATTTTTTGCATCTATTTGGCATCTAATTCTAGCTACTTTCATATGATCCATTTGGTGGGAATGAAGTAAACACATATTTAGAAAAGTTTCAGCACCAGACCAATCTGTCCATGCAACAATTGAAAAATTAGTTGTAGAAGCAATCAATGCAAATGTACAGGATCAGAAGAATGTTAGTTCTTAGTTTACCTCATGATATCAAAGCATACTTAAGGGTTGGAAAGGTATTATTTTGCATTTTAAAGACAGTATGAAACTTCCTTCCAAATTGAAGGTGAATAGAAGCCTAATCAAATGGAACCCACCATCGATAGGTTTTTTGAAGCTTATTTTTGATGGTACATTTAGAGGAAATCCAAGCTCTTCAGGGGTAGGTGTTTGCATTAGAGATTCTTGGGGTAAATTGAAAGTAGCTAGATCAATTCATATTCCTCCGGGTATCAATAATATGGCAGAGTCATTGACCATTCTTTATGGTTTGCAATTAGCAAGGAAGTTTCAAATCAATAAGATCCACATTGAAGGAGATTCACTTGTAATTTTAAACATGTGTAAGGAAAGGCAATGTCATAACTAGCATCTAAGGTATGTTTTAGAAAAGGTGTGGGAGTTAATGGATGAGTTTGAACTATTCCAAATCTCACATACATATCATGAGGGGAACAATCTTGCATATTATTTAGCAAATATGGGGTGTTAGAAAATAGAGGTAACAATAATGGAAAATAATGATGATCTAAAAGCTTTTCCTAATTTGCAAGAAATTATAGATCGAGAAAGCCTAGAAAATATACTCTTAGATTGGAAAGCATGAGCATGATATCATGTCTCTGGGTGAATTTTTTTTTTCAAATAGTGGTTGTTTGTCATGCCTTTTTTCCTCTAGTCCCTCATGCATATTGGGCTTTTGGTTGTCGGCACATCAGGTGTACAGATCATATTGTTCATATGGTGCCAGACCCAATTGGTCCTATTGCCCAATAAGCCTTTGTGAGGTCAGTGATATCGGTACATCAGGTGTACATAGCTATATGGAGTATTGGACTTTTGGTTGTCGACACATTGAGCGTACACAATATATTGTTCATAGGGTGCCAGACCCGATAGGTCCTATCACTTGATAAGCCTTTGTGAGGTTAGTGATATCGACACATCAGGTGTACACAACATATTGTTCATATGGCACTAGACCTGATAGGTCCTATTGTGCAATATGCCTTTGTGAGGTCAAAAATATCAACATCTAAGCCTACGTCTCTAAGGATTTGTCAATGTTGTCCGATATTATGGGCTTGTGAGGACCCACCTTTGATGGACTCCAAAGGACTGACTAGTATCAGAGGTTGGACTATTGGATGATTGGGGAATCAGGTTAAAATTAGGTTTGGATCCCACAAGATATTATGGGCTAAAACTCTGACTAAGGTGACTTTCTGATAATACAAAGGATGGGGCTCTTGTTATGAAACAAATAATTTGACGCAAAAAACCATCGGGGATCGACTGATCAGGTGTCCCATATGATACAAGACCTAAACTAATTTGTAAATGTTTACAGTTAATGAACTCTTATTTGGGGATATTGCAGATACTCACAGTTAGTGGCACTATAGATCATATAAGGGGTTTTTATCAATTTTGATTGCGACAAGTAAACATGATAGCAATCTTGGTTTTCAAGAACCATTGTAAAGCTTATTGTGTAACTTGTATTATATATTAATATATATATATAGGATTTTAGCATTTGCAAAAAAGAAAGAATGCAAAAATTCAAACCTAAAACCTTAAATGAGATACAAATAAATGCAAGAAAATAACAATAAATAATATATAAAAAAATTCAATGCAATGCAAATGAATGCAAAATCTAGATCTAGGGTTGAAAATGGACTCCAAAATCAGCAAGTTATGATGCTCAAAAGTTGGGTTCACCAAAATGAAACAAAGAAAAATAGGTTGGGGGTCAAAGTTTGATATCAAGAGGGTTATAATGAACCTATTTCTCAATATTTCATTAGGAAATGAGATCCCCACAAAGAATTGACTAAAAAACCTTAGGTGATTCAACTCAATGTGAGAATCTTTAGATTTCCTAATGCTTGAAGGATGGGGGTCAAGGTCAAATAACACTTTTGGGAGAAAAACTAAAATAGAAAATCAAATCTAAAATGAAATATAACACTTGAAACAACAATATCAAACTTAATATTAGTAGAATCGAAAAACTAATTGTAGATCTGAGAAGGGGAGAAAGGTGTTTACCAGTCACCAAAAGGCAGTTTTTTAAGGATGACTAGGACTCATTCACCCATGGGTGAATGGGTCTTTTGTCAGGGTTTTTATGAAACTTTTGAGAGCCTCTCATGCTGACTTGTAGCTTCTGATTTGTCCAGGTTTTAGTGTCAGAAAGTCATAAATCAAATTTGTAGGTTATATTTTGTGATTTGACGACTTTTGACAACTTTTGCAACTTTTCTAATTTTGCACTTCAAGAGGTCTTCAATCCTTCTTCAACCTAAATCACTCCATAAACCCTTGTAGAAACCTTTATAATGCAGATCTTGGAATTTCTGCAACTTGCATGAAATGGCTGAATTGGATGTGGATCTTGACACTTGAATAGTGCTTTGAATGCTTGAACATGATCTTGCAACCTACATCACAATGTTAGCTCCAAAAACATGCATGATGCAAGAAGAAATTGACATGATGAATAGATCTTTATTGTTGTGATAAATCTCTGATATATTTGCTCTTAAATTCTCTTGACCAACTTTGCTATACTTTGAAGCTCTCATAAAAATGCTAGGTCCTTAGATGTTGATTTGATGGAATAACCTTGTATTTATAGGTATGTATCCTTAATTTCCCAAAATTCAAATATCACAAGCCGACATTGAAATATGGATTTGGATATGTTAAAATACCACCAAAAACATAATTTAAAGTTAGGTTCAAAGGTCTAGGGATGACCTATTCGCCCATGGGTGAATGGGTCCAAGGTCCCTATTCCTAGAAGACACATTGCTAAAGGTAAAGTGTTATGTATTGGCATTAATTATTGTTGGGTTTCCTCTTTAGAAAATATAATTTATTAGGCTTGTAAATGAATAAAAGGGCTTATCAAGGCCTAATTAAGTCCAATTTAATTAAGGGGACCCAAAAAAGAGTGAAAAATGTAAAGGGCTACATTTATCAAAACTAAATTAAGGCAATATTAAGTCCATTTTAATTAGGAGGACCCAAACAAGTGTGAAAATGTAAAGGGATATATTTTTCTACACTATAGGTACTCACACAAAGAGACACAAATGTGCAAAGGAAAGTTACTTCATCAACCTAAATTTATCTCACATCCCCTTCTACAGATTTCCAATGAACATTCTTTGTACATTAGAATTGGGCAAGGTATAGGAGATATGAGAAAACATGGCTTAATAACAAGCTACAAAATCAGTCACCTTCTCGTGAGGCCCTTGCTTACACCATATGAGATTAGCAAAGGTGACCTTCAACCAATGTTAGCCTAAAACTGATGGAGGAACTAATTTACCAACTGATCGAAGGAGAAGACTGAATTGTTAGGCAAGGAGTAATACCACTCCAAAGCAACGTCCTTAATAGAATGTAGGAATAGTTTTGCTAGAAGTGCATCATGGTGAAATAAATTTGTACACATGATGTTCAAGGAAAATATGTTAGTCTATGGGTCCCCAAAACCACTGTACTTTTCAAACATTGGAATTTACACCCTTGCAAGATAGGAGTATTTAGAATAGCAATAGATAAAGGACTATAATGACAAAAGGTTTGGAACATCAGCTGAGAAGATGAACTAGCCAGATTCGCTACTTGAGTTTGCATCTGTCCCATTTTCTATAGGAGAGCATTAAGGATGGGGTCAACAAATGAATTATGAATAATGGATCCATCAGTAGAACCACCAAGACTAGCACCAGCAGAGCCACCAACACTAGCACTGACAAAGCCACCAGCACCAGTACTGATAGAAGCACTAGCACCAACAATAGAGGTAGGGACATTCTGAGAACCTGATATAGAAGCAATATGCCTATAGGAACCTGATTTAATCTAATTTTATGAAACTAATAAGGAGTGGAGGTGGTAGCAGTATTGGTAGAGGGATTTTTGTCATCCATACAAACAAACACTCTGGGCACCAAGATATTCAGTTGTTGACCAACAATCTATGATCCAACATCTTTGGTATTATCCAAGATGGAGATGTAGTATGGTACATGAGTCTCTAAAATATTTTTTATGCTATGAAGGAGCTCTAAGCCCCTTTGATCTTTAATCAACAAATTCCTTAGATTTTTTATAATAAGAGCTATTTGAGCGTAGGTATCATCTCTTGCCAAAAAGCATGTGAGGTCTTCAAGTATCAATTCCAAGTAGTTAATTTTCTATATAGTGACCCTAAAAGAAACTTCTTCCTCTAAGGAAGAGGTTGAGTTTGAGGGTGAGGCAGGAGGTGTAGGATCTTGGGTTACAACTTCATTGTGAGGTGGGGAAAATATGGATGGAATCCCTATATAATACTCTTTAAAAGTTAAGATGGTATGGGGAGGACTAAACCTTCTAGACCCCATATCTATGTTTCGATAACTTCTTCTAAAAATGTGTCGAAAGGTGATCAATTGGGTCATAAATCTCATAAAGAATGTTACATTATGCTACCACCTACACGTCTTAACACGAGAGAAGAAATTTTTTGAAACAAAGACAAGGAGGAAGAAAGTTCACACTGGGTTCACTAAAATGTAATGGAGAGGATTCACTACTCTCGAGTCTCTAAGAAAAGGAAGAATCTATAGGGAGTGAATAGCTCTTTATTACCTTAGGGATGAAAACTCAAGTGATGGGGTATGGTTAAGGGAGAGTTTCAACTATGTTTTTGGGTTTTTTGGATGTTTATGGAAAAGAGACTTGAAAATCTGAGTGAATAGACCCCAGAGGTCTCAAGAAATAGATAGACAAGCTCTCCACTAGAGGATGACAACGTGACACACTGACATCTCTATGGCATGTTGGTGTCTCGTATGGACCAAAGACAGAGTCAGCTACCAGAGACACTTAATATCTACTAACTATCAAAAATCTAGAGTTTGACAATCTTAATTAATCTAAACAAAATGCTAAAAATCTAAGAAAGTACAACAAGAAGAATACTTAAACAATAAGTAAATAAACTATTAAGCAAAATGATGAGTAGTGGAAGAAAAAGGATTAACTCACGGTAGGTCTAGCTTCCTGCAAGATCCTCATGAACAACCTACACACAAAAAAATAGGAAAAGTGTTGGGGCTATGTTTTGGGGCTTACCTTTGTCAAACCCTTGCTTTGGTGTTTCCACCTCCATGAACAACTAAATAGAAAATGATATAGAAAGATAAATAAAGAAGTGATAAGCCAAGATGTAGAATATGCAAGACAACAATATTCCAAGAAATAAGAATGATAATGCAATGAAATTAAATGTTACCCTCCCTCCAATGAGCTTAGTGAAGCTGAGAGGAAGAGTAGTTCCTTTGAAGCTTGATATGGTTGTGCAAGAATGTGGCATAGAGAGCTTGAACCTACAAGAATGGAAGGTGTACAACTACAAGAAGAGAGCTAGATCGAAGAGAATTTGGGAATGAAGTGTTAGAATGAGAGAGTGTGAGATCTAATTGATCAAATGGAATAGAATGAGAATGAGAGGGAATAATATGGTCAAACTGCATGCCAAAGAGTCATTTTTGGGTGTGCCTGTGATTGCAGAAGTATTACACTTCATAGGCAGGTGGCAATGTAACGTCTTAATGGCCATAGGATCAAGAATCTTTTCAAGACATTCACATGGGGCACAAATTTCTAAGCAGCATGGAAGCATCCAAAAAAAAATTTCCCCACAAATAGAAAATGACAAGAAAGGATGAAAATGAAGACTAGGAAAGCAGTTTTTCGCATTATCGTCTTATTAAGCCAAAGTGAAGGTTGATGTTATATGAAATTGTATAAGGGTACATTTTTATGCCATAATAAATGATAATAAGGCAACATGAGAAACAAAAATTGTGTGGCATGGTTGTGAAATCATGACTTATGAAAGATCAATAATTATAAATATGTGAAATGTGAAATAGGAAAACAATAGGTAAAAGAATAACCTAAGTGGGAAATAAAATCAAAGGAGAATTGAAATAAAACATAAACATAAAGAAGATAAAAGTAACAAAAGGAGTAAATATAGACAACCATAAAAAATGAAATAAAAATAACTCTCCAAGTGGGGAAGATATTCATGAAAATAAAGATAGAAGTGGAATTCATGTGAAAAGCACAATAAATAAGGTTTAATAAAAAATTATAGAATAGAAGTGATTCAAAACACAAGGAATAAGTGACATGAACAACACAAAACATGTTCAAAGTCACTTGTGTCAACATGAACCAATAAAGTTATTTTTGTGTTGTTCACACGCTAGCTAAGAACATGGATACATAAACAAAAATCTAAGAAAAGGAAAGAAAAATCATAAAATATGCTAAGTAATGATAAGAATATCTAAGAAATGAATTCATTTGTCACAAATTATATATTTTATCTTTTATGTTGGGTGTAACCTTAATATAAAATCTGATAAATAGTTAATAATACTAAATTCTCAACATACTTGATTTATTTTCTAATAATTCATATTATCAAGTGAGGGAGTTTCATATTTTTAATTAAAGGTAAAACAGGATTTGAAGGGACTTGAACCCCTTTACAAAAAGGAAACTACTAAAGAAAAAGAAAGAACAAAAAAGCATCCAACCATCAACAAACCATCAAAAAGTCAAACAATAAACAAAAAGCATCCTATTGTAAATCTGTAAGAATCTTAACTGCTTCTAAGTCTTACGTGATCATACAATCGTGAAGATTAGCAACTTCCAACAGATCTTTTTTTTTATTATACATGGGTATCTTAGAGTGGCTATGGGTCTGAGTACTTGGAACCACAACAGTAGTTGAGGAAGTTTCATGTTAATGAGTATGCTTAATTTTTATCTTCCTTTTTTTATATTAATTATATTTATATGTAATATCTCTATTCTTATAATATCCATGTGTATTCAATTAAGATTGGGTTTAGTATACGTACAATCCATATGGACAATAGAAGAACAAGGATCAAAAGAAAAATCATTAGAGAACATTGATAAGTTCATACCATACTCATGTGAATTAGGTCTAGAAAAATATGTAATAAAAGCATTGGTCAAACTAAGAAAATAAGTATAGAATAAGCAAGATGAAATTAATCATTATAAATCGTTATTACTTCTAGGTACAATATAAACTCACTAATCAATAAATACCATCATCTATGTGCATATTTAATTAGCAACTAAGAAATACTTCACATGTAAGGATGCATCAATAGAGCCATCACAATCATCATGTAAAAGCTCCTCACTAAGACTTATACTATTATCATGTAATGTAGAATAATATAATAAATAATTCTAAATTAATTTGAGAATCAACTAAATTATCATCAAGTTACAAGTTATCAACTTATGAAGGAAGGTAATGTGAAGGACAAGCATCCATAGACTCAACATTATATTTAGTAAAATGATCATGGTGTATAAGAGAAGATAGTTCATTTAAAGAACATACATTTATGGAAATAAGACTATCATGATGTGTAATATGTGTATCATCACTAAGTACACTCTTTCCATGTGTAGGTGAATAGCATGATAAATCCTTTCTTTTTATATGTACATCTTTATTAAAAGAAATACAATCATTACAAAATGCGTGAAAAATGAAGTGATAATCCCTAATAAGATAGGGTAGACACTAATTAGCTAAAGGAAGGATGAGAAAGTTGAAACATGATAAAATAAGACATCCATATAGATGAAACTCACATACATAATATACAATTGGACAATGATATCAAGGATGGAAGTGTCATAGTACATGAAAGAGAAAAAAATGTAATAATATTTAATATAATTGAATGTAAACTATCAACTAAAGAAAAAACTTTAATAAGTGTCATAATGATATGATAATCTAGGGAGGAAGGGTCAAATTAAAGATAAATCATTATGTATGTCCAAATACCTAGGGAAAGATATAATCATATAATGATCAAGACCTAAATAAATTTGAAGATAGACGATAAATAATAACAACATGAGATTTGAAAATATAAATTAGAAACCCTAAAGGAAAGATAAGGGTTTGTAGGATCAATTGAGTTCATTAAAGTGTAAAGGAATATAAAATTTCCTTAAGTTTAGTATAGTCAAATATAATAAAATGCATATAATTAAGCACAATTGACCTAGACTAATTAATTTAATGGATTGGGATACTAATATTATGGTACGATTACAATAATTATTAAAATATTAAAACAAAAATGGGAAACAATCTACTTGGATCTATATACAAATATATAAATGAATCAAATGTGCCACAATATTAGGAATCGTGGGTAACACTAATGTAATCACTATAATATCAAAATATTTTGGTGATATTATACAAATATGAGTCCAAGTATTAGGGACCGGTATGTGATTGTGAATTTGTCTTCTACTTGTGAACATGTATTGCAATATTTCGTACACATATTTTCTTCACTTATTATGATATGTCTTGAATTTTATGCTTCTTGACGTCTATGGACTAGTGGTATTAATAAGCACCTTGATAGGCATGCCCATATATCACAAGGAGATACACTATCCTAGGTCAACCCACATAAATGAGTACAAATTGTAGAAACCTATAAATGTTTAGTCATACATATGCTCATGAGAATGATTAAAGAGAGATATAATCCATTTAGTGTATTAATGAAAGTGTGTAAATAAAAATGATAATCAAATAATACTCTCAATTCCTAGATTTCCAAAATAAATGCATTGAATCCCTTTACACACATAGATAGCAATAGATCACACAATTTTGTGTTTAGTCAATCCTAAGTAGGTAATGCAGATCAACAACCAAGAATTTTATTCAATTATTAGTTGTTGCGGCTCCCTCACTCCACAATTGGAAAAATAAGCATTTGGGAATAAAACTAAATATTTGTGATTTCAAATAAAATTCTCCAACACAAGAATTAAGAGAAAATTCATGAGAAACTTGCAGATTTTATTTATTAAATCTTCTAAGAGCTTACAATAGCAGTTTTTTGAACCAAACAATGAACAAGAGAACATCTACAAGAATGCTTGTTGCCTCCAAAACCAAAATTTCTACTACAACACACCTTCTTACATCTATAGTAGTAGCAAAATCACTCCAAATCTCCCCAACTTCACTCCTGGGTGTCCCTCCTTGGTTTCAGAGGTAAGTTCTCTCTTCAAAACTTCTGATTTTCTCTCCATTCACCTGTTGAGTCTTTATCCAAATATGGGTGTGTATTTTTATTGGAATCTAGGTAGCCTCACTAAATTTCTTTCCTTCCTGGGCATGGACCAATTCTCCTCATTCAACTTTTTCTACAAAAATCAATTCAATTTTCCAAATTCTCCCCTCACTATTTCACTCCACTAACTCCTTCATCAGGTACCCAAATTCTTCCACTACCAATTCAAATCCAAATTTTAAATTCATAGAGGAGTTACAACATTCGATGAATGGCCTCCTCTTGTTTGGTCATGGGACTTCATGTAACTCTCAAAATTCAAATAAATGACAATTTCTAGCACCTTCAAATCCATTTTGAATTAAATTCAAATGCAAATTAATTGACTCCAATTTCAAGGAGTTGAGAGGGAAATGAAATTAAAACAAAATGATTTATACAAATCACAACCAAATCCAAAAATCAAAGGAAATTAAAAATAAATCTTTTTGGTGTGCAGGATTGTTCGTACACCCAAATGCTCCTACATCAAAAAATCCAAGTAAGAAAGAATGTTTCATGAGTGAAGGCTCATGAACATTTTCCTAGATTTAGGATTCCAAACCTTTCAAGCTCTAAAGATGCTACCCATTTTTCCTCTTCCATGTTCTTTCCCTTCCATTAAATCAAGTAATCCTTATACCCTTTGCCTCGTGTCTTCTTGACTATCCTAGAGTCCTTTACTTCATCAATTTATTCATCTTTCTTCTTTGGTATCTGCAATTCCCATTGCTTAATATCATGAAAATACGAAGGAACACCCTCCTTTCCACTAGTATCCTCTTCATGAAAATGATATAAATCAGCCACATTGAAGATTGGTGAAATATCAAATTCTTGCTTTCTCCATTTTAAATCAGCATGCCCTTTGTACCTCTTGGTGCTTGTTTCTAACTTTTTTTTCATAAAACTAGACCTCTTAAGGTTAAATAGAAACTTCTCTTCCTTTAAATTTTGTAAAACATATCTCACATGTTTCAAATGTTCTAAAATTTCATCTAAAACAATTGCAAACTTACCAAGGAATGGTCTGTGTGCTTCTTTCTTCAACATATCTTTGATCTCCATGGGTGTTTCTTGCTCCTCTTTTTTGTCTCAACTTTCTTTGGCCTAGGGATAAATGCATCACATATCTCTTCCTTATGTATTTCTTTCAAGAATTGTTTTTCTAAGATTACACATACTTGTGTATCATTGTCAACCTCTTCCTTTCACTTATCCTTCAATGGTTTCATAACATATATTTTCTTGTCCTTCACTATAGTGTAAGAGTTTACTTCATCATCATGCATAGATTTCCAATCATATTTCAACAACCTACCCAAGAGGATATGGAAAGCATCCATGGACATCACATCACACATTACTTCATCTCTATAGTTACCAATCTGAAAACTCACTAAGCATTACTCACTTACCATAAGTTGATGTCCCTTTTACAACCATGTAACCTTGTACATGGATTTGCGTGCTTTATTTCCTCCAATTTTAGCTTCCCAAACATTTCCTATGAAACCAAATTATCTGAGCTACCACTGTCCATAATTATTATACAACACTTCCCATTTTATTTACAAATAGTTTTGAATAGACTTCTCCTTTGTAGGATCTTGTTATTCTTTCTTTAGTTTCAAAAGAACTCTTTTTAACATGAGATTTTTTCCATGCTTTGATTCCAATTTTTCTTCCTCTTCTTCAGCCTCTATAGTAAAAGTCCTTCCAACATTTATTTTTCCACCTTGTTGTATTTGTGGGCATTCAAAGGCCCTATGACCTTCCTCTCCACAATTGAAGCACTTCCCTGAAAATCCCCTTCCTCTTCCATATTCTCTTCTTCCCTTGAATTTTCACCTCTTCCTCTTGAAAAATATGCTCTTCCCCTTGCATTTCAGCTATAATTTTTTGAGACCAACTTGCTTCTTCTTCCTTTAATGGTTGTCTTCTTCCACTATTTATTTTTTCTCTACCTCTTAAAGGTTCTCCTCTACCTTTGGAATTACCTCGTTGCTTTATTGCCAACATTTTTTCTACCTTGAGAGCATATTGGTAGGTTTCCTCCACTATTCGTATCTTGACCATACTAAGTTCATCTTAGATAGCAATCTGCAACCCATTCACATACCTTGCAACCTATTCTTCATCATCTTCAACATTCCCAACATGAATGCCCAATTTGTTGAATTATTCTATGTACTCCATGACACTAAAATCCTTTTGTTTTAGATTTTGTAGCCTCTTAAACAAACTGATGTTATAGTCCATAAGTAAAAAAAATTCCTTCAACTTTGTGACCATCTTATCCCATTACTTAATCTTCTCCTTTCCTTTTCCCTGTCTTTCAATTTACAATTGATCCTGCCATAGGGATGCATGTCCCTTCAATCTTGTGCAAGCATACTTAACCTTTTTTGTATCTTCAATGGACTCTTAATCAAAGTATTTATCCATCTCTGCAACCCAATCAATAAGCTCTTATGGGTTCAATTTTTTTTTTAGCTTGGTGGATCCATCCTTGTTTTACTTTGTAGCTTTGACAATATTTGTAGAAATCTATCTTTTTGTGCATCTTTTTCTCCTACCTCTGCAACGTATGGTGCCTCTTCTTCCTCTTCACAACATCTCCAATAGGAATTCCTCTTTGTTGGGATGTTTCTATGGCTTCTAACCTTGCAGCAATTCTTCTTAGCATCTCTATAATTGTTGTATTTTCTTCTCCTCGTGGGGCTCTTCCTCTACCCCATCCTCTATATGTCATGCTTTCTTCAAACTTCCATATTTGATAGTAATTTATGAAGATCAACAACCAAGAATCCTACCATTTTGTTAGTGGTTGCAGCTCCCTCACTCCACAACTAGAAAAACTAGCCTTTGGGAATAAAATTAAATATTTGTGAGTTCAAATCAAATTCTCCAACACAAGAATTGAAAGGAAATTCATGAGCAACTTGCTGATTTTATTTATTAAACCTTCTAAAAGCTTACAACATCACTTTATTGAACCAAAAAATGAACAAAAGAACATCTATAGGCATGCTTGTTGCATCCAACACCAAAATTTCTGCTACAAGAAACCTTCTTACAACTCCACAGCAGAAAAATCACTCCAAATCTCCCCAACTTCACTCTTGGGAATCCCTCATTGGTTTCGCAAGCAAGTTCTCTTTAAAACTTTTTATTTTCTTTTCTTTCACCTGTTGAGTCTTTCTTCAAAGTTGGGCATGGCTTTTTCCTAGCATCCATAAACCTCACTAACTTGCTTTTCTTCCTGGGTGTGGACCACTTCTCCTCATTCAAATATGCCTGCAAAAATCAATTCAATTTTCCAAATTTTGCCCTCACTATCTCACTCCACTATCTCCTTCACCAGGTGCCCAAACTCTTCCACTACCAATTCAAAGCCAAAATTTAAATGCATATAAGAGTTACAACATGCCAAGAATGGCCCCCTCTTGCCTTGTCATGGGACTTCATGTAACTCCCAATATTCAAATAAATGACAATTTCTAGCACCTTCAAATCCATTTTGAATTAAATTCAAATGCAAAATAATTGACTCCAATTTCGAGGAGTTGAGAGGAAAATGAAACTAAAACAAAAGCATGCTTGTAAAACACAACCAAAGCAAAATTTGATTTTTTTTATAAATTTGAACAAGACAATTTTGTTATTTTGAGGACATCTTGACAATTACAAACTAGTCCCAAAACATGAAATGGGTTAAATATAGTGGATAATGTGTGCATTCATAAATGTGATGAATAAGTTGATATGACAAATGTATGAAGATGTATAATCATATGGATGAGATTGAAGAATATGTGTAATGGGTAAGTAACTAGCATGAAATAAAAGATTCAACACTTGTCAATATATCTATATATCAAAACACTTTCTTAAAAATAAATATAAAATTGAATAAAAGATAACAAAGATATACAAATTTCACTATTACAATATTATTTGTGCAAAGTCAATATAACTACACTTACAATTAAAACAATGTGTTACATTATATAAAGGTTCATGCTTTAAAATTTTATTTGATTCAAAAATAAAGTGATTCCATACTCCCTAAATAGGTATAGTAATGAATAAACAAATAGAAAAGGAGAATCGACCTGTTCATGATTTCTACTTTTGGTCCCGCTTAATGCTTTGGACGGTGTCCAAAAGAATCCTTTGACCATTATTAAGAGACAATAAAGATAGACATATTATTATTTACCCAAATCTTTCTAGAAGCTTATGAAAATTACCTGATTTATATTACGACTATAACCTTTTTTATTTCATGTATGAGATAGTGGAAATAAAAGATAATTTGCTTTCCAACGAGAAAGCCACTTTTGAAACTACTTTTCCTATGGAAGATTTTAGTACAAGGGTTACTATTTCTTTTTTAATGGGATAATGTTGAATTGTAATTGTTTGGCTTGACTTCCAACTTTCATAATATTTTATTTAAACTTAATTCATTAAAGTAAGATTTAATTTTTATTTTATTTAATATTGCTTATTTTATCATTTTTATTATTTTATTATTTTATTATTTTTAAAATAATTGGATTATATAGATATCAATATTTCTATTTTTTTGAATGAATGGTATATAATATGACGAGTAATCATACATTGAATCTATAAGTTGTTCAACTAAACAATTACGAGTAACAAGATCCCATCTATCAAAGTTGTTCAATGGTCAAATTTGGCTCAATTATTTCTCTAGAAGTTTGAAGATCTATTTTAGTTTTGCATGCTTTTAATTTTACTTTTAGAAAAAGCACCATTCTTTATTTAGAAATTATTGTGTTATGTTTTTACTTTCAAACGTGTAGCAAATATTATACAATTATATGTTATTTTTTAATAGTTTCATTTATAAGCATTAATGTATATTTTAAAGTTTTGATGTCTTTATAATAAAATTTAAAAAATTACTATGTTTTTTAGCTAAAAAATAGTAAATAGACATCGGTCTAGAGATACATAATATCTAATTGAAAAAAATATTCTAGAACATGAGTTTAGGAACTAGGGATACTATCTTAGGGTTATGTCCCATATTGTAACTACAAAAATATAGAAATATCTATTCATCATTAGCAGATAATAAGAGATAGTAAAGGGAAGGATATAAAGTATTGACTATAACAAAGATATAAGGAATGCAATGAATGATTATTGATATAATGAATATAAAGAACTCTAAATTATGATCTATCTTGTGTGTGTGTATGGTATTTTATTTTGATTTACAACTAATCTTGGAACTAGAATACCTTCTTATGTCATCTCAATAGGACCAACTTCGAGGTTAAAAACTACAACTAGCAGAGTTATTTTGGGTACAAAACTCTAGCCTGTATCTCTAAAATGTCTTGCTAACATTGGTTCTATTATTTGGATCCTGGTGAGGTTTTGTTGAGGCTTACTGATTTTTTTAAAATTCTATAACTTTTTGTTGAACCAAGACACAAACATTTGAAATGTTGAAAAAGTGGTACGATGCTATCATATGGTTTTAGGACATAGAGCACACCCACTTCCCAATTTCATTTAAGGATAACCTTAGAGACCTCAATGCAAAGGAGAAAGATATCTTGCAATATGGTTGTCCTAAGGGCTAATTGTAGACTAATAAGGGGTTCACCACCAAGTTAAGACTTGGAAAGACAAATGCAATGCAAAGTATAATGCAAGATGAAATGTAAAACCATAGTTTAATACAAACCTTCACTAAATGACCTAGAAATGCAAATGAAACAAAACAAAAAGCTACAAAATGGAATGTATGCACTTGGAAATCAGGAGATGGCTAAATGGAGCTCTAAAATGCTAGAAATTTTGATTTTAATGCTAAGTGGGACTCATTCGCCAAGCTGGGTCAATCAATCCAAAATATGGGTTTTTGTGTGGGAACAAGAATCTACCAAATGGGTATCAAAATCTGTAAAAAATTGAATTTTGACAAAAAATGGGACTCATTTGTCAGAAGTGGCAAATCAGTCCAGTTAGGGTTTTCTAAAAATTCAGGATCTGAATATGGTCTTCTTAGTCTACTCAATCTATTTCTTCATATTTCTGGATCTGAATCTCTATAAATCAACATGTACCTATGTTATCCAATTTTCTCCAAGGCTTGGTGACAACTTTGACAACTTTATGCACTTTGAAAACTTCTTCCAATCTTTCTCTTTGATGTTCCTTCAACCTAAACCTACAAAAAGTACACAAAAGAGAGGGAAAAATGTTGCTTTGTTAGTGGATAGGGGTTTACCTTGGTGAAACCCTGTTTTGGTTTAATCAAACCTTGAAAACAAATGAAATAGGAATGGAGAATTATGAATGAACAAAATATGATGAACGTCAACTCACCAAACCCTATCAATAAGATGTTGCAAACATGGGTGAGATAGCTCCAATGGATGTAGATCTTGACTCTTGCTTGAAGGTGATAGATCTTGAATGAAATGCTAGCTTGAATCATAAAAACCTACATCACAATTTTCATCTCAAAAAAAAACATGATGCATGAAATCCTTGACATGATGCGTGATGCTTGAAGAATGCTCTAAAATGCTTGATAATTTTCCCTTAAATGCTCTTGTAAACACTTGAATGCTCTTATGAACTCAAAATTTCTATAAGGATGAATACTTGAATGCTTGGGGTGAAAATGAGTGAAAGAAACTTGTATTTATACTCAATTATGCAAAAATTCTTGAAATTACAACACTACAAGTCGACATCAGATCTAGGAGGATAAAATCCTACCAAAATTTTGAATTAATTTTAATTTTGGGCCACACGGGACTCATTCACCCATGGTGGTGAATGAGTTCCACTAGGAATAATTTTTGGGACTGGGTATGTGTGGGATCATCATGGAAAAAACAAGCCCTTAAGTGGCAAAAAAATTAGAAAAATCAGAGTTAGGCACCTTGACGTAAAAGTTTGAATAAGTTATCAAAATTATTTCAAAAATATGTAAGAATACAATCTGTAGAAAATTGAATGTAGTTTCTAAACTACTAGGTTTGTTTAAAAAAAAAATTAATCTATTTGGTGAAAATTTGAAATTTCAATACAGTGTTACTTAAATTTCAGGGAAAAAATAAGAAGTAGGTGTTTGTCTGACCACCCTAACCATAATAAAATGATAATATTTTTTTATAAGATTTTAGATATAAGTAGAGGACTCATGCCCTAATGTGATGCATATTTTTGTGTAATTTTTTTCCAAGTAAATAATTAATTATGAATTTTTTATTACAAATTTTTAAAAAATAGAAAAACTCGTATGTCTGACCACCTTAACTTGGTCTGAAAAACTTCATGAAATTCATTTTTTCTTTTTTTAATCCTATAGTATGCAAAGCATAGAATGTGACACATGTTTTGGATTCAAAATATGTGATACCATTTGAAAGCTATAGATGTTTTTCAATTAGCCTATCAATCAGGAATTTAGTCATAATTTGAATAGAAAATGAATAATAATTACTTATTAAATTCAAAGTAAAGCATAATTTATATTAGTGGAAAGCTGAGAATCTTCTTTAAAAACCCTTTTTGTTTCATCAATTTTGGGTAAAAAAATAGTCATCAGCCACATACCCATCATATTGCCACTTTTTGGCCCATCATGATCCTGCACATACCCGACCATTTTTAAAAATGCTTAGAAAGGTGTGAAACCAGGTTTGGGACCCAAAAATATAGGTGGGACTCATTCGCCTAAGGTTGTGAATGAGTCCCAAATCACTAAATCTAGGCCACACAAGTTGAAAACATCTGAATTATGATTGGATGTTGATTTGTGTCAAAATTATCCTTGAAAAGATGCATTAAATGGGGCTTGTGGATGCAAAGTATTGCCAATTAAAGCATAAGAAAGCCCAATTATTAAAGATAACCCTAGAAAAGTGTGAAAGTGTGTTACAATACTTTACAACACTCCAAACAAGGCACCAATAAGCTCATTTAGTTCACAAGGGCCCAATACCTAATGTGAATATGTTAGACACATTGTGACATTAAATCAAGGCCATGTTAGGGGGACCTTTTTCTGTCATTACATCAAGCTCTTTAGTGAGAGGAGGAAATTTCTTCCAACTACACTAAATTAGACAAAATGGACCAACGCCAGTAAGATAGGATGACCATGATCAAGAGGGGTTCAAATGCACCAATGCTAGTGAGATAGGATGACTATGATCAAGAGGGTTGCACAAGACCCCAGTACAAAGGTCCTATCCTAAAACAATATAGGAATAAAGGAACACAAGTGAAAATGATATAAATAGCAACAACAAGGCACAAGCATGCACTATCAAAGATGTAAAGAAAATGAAACAAAATGAAAAGGAAAAGGGGCGGATCAAGCTTTGGCCATTTTTCCAATGCAATGTGGATCATATCTAGGCTGTTTGTCAAAAAAAAATGTATACTCACTCTAAGGCAACGAAACTTTAGGTTGTCCACTAGATGAGAAGTTCAAGAAGGTGAGACACATATGCTCATGGCTAGTATGCACTCACACACACATGCAAGTGGCTAAGGGAAATTCATGCCCTTGTTCAGCTTCCCGTCAAACCATACCAAAGTTATACCTCTTGATAACTTTAATATGGCACCATGCAAAAATGATTTTTGAGCTTCATGAGGAAAGCAAAGCTTCTTATGCTTGGAACTCATGAATAAACAAGATGGCTCCACATGCATGAAAGCTATATTATGCAAGGTGGCCATATAACTGAAAAATGAAAATACAACAATAAGGAATGCTCAAGGGAGTCTGTCTTAGTTCATGCAAGTTCTTTAACGTAGGGAACATTTTTCCTAATGTCTCCAAGAGAGGACCAATCAAATTATAGAAGATTCACAAGTTAGGGGATGCACTGTGTCATATCAAGCCACTAAGAGGAATGTTATATGTTAAGAGAGATCACACTCTTGAAGGAAATTATTCCCAATGTCATCCAAAAAGTGAAAAATGCATCATATAAAGTAAAAAGACTACACCATGAACCATGGAAAGAAAAATGAAATAGAATAATGCTAATGTATGCCCCCACTTTAAAGAAATTTCTAAACACCATATCGTGAGAAATTATTTTAAAGTAGCAAATGATAAATGCAATAATAAATATGACATGAGAGCTAACTTGGAAAGCCCTATGCCAAGTCATATATTTCTGATTAAAGCTACGCCATGCAAAAAAAAAGAGAAAAATGGGTTAGTGGTGCCCCCAAAAATGAAAATCCAAACACGTAAGGGATCTATGGATTTGGGGTTAGTATGTTCTTGCTATAATGTTTTTAGAGAGCTCGAAATTGTCATCATTCCACAAATACACATAGAATTGGAAGAATAACACAAAGAGAGCAAAAGCAAAGAAAAACCTTTTGGGTCAACATGGAATAGACATGAATGTCTTGATGCCTTACGTCATCCCCAAAAGGAAAACACAAGACAAATGAATAGATAAAGAAAAAGTGAAGGAAAATCCTTTTGGGTCAACATGGAAGAGACATGAATTTCTCAAGGCCTTGCATCATCCCCAAAAGGAAAAACACAAGACAAATTAAAAACATAAAAAAATTACAACATAGAGAAGAATGAAGGTACAAATAGTGGAATGTCACAAAGAGAGAGACATCAAACAAAACATTACAGGGGAACACATTACAAACATGTAATTGTAAAAAGAAAAAATAAAAATAAATAATGCATTAGACTAGTAAGGCACATGTGAGTCAACCTAAAGTAGGCCGTCTGCATCCCAATCATGTTCATTGTATACCAAAGGAGGGAAACTAGCCAAAGGGACAATAGAAAGTGTTGAACTAGGGCCATCACCAAGTTCAACACTCTTCAAGATTAGAAGAATTGTTGTTTAAGCTCATGGAAGAGGAAAATAATGTATTCAATTCATTATGCACCTCTTTGTCAATTTAGCAACTTCATCATCATCATCTAAATTAATCACAATAGGAGGTCGAATGATAATGTTCAAGGGTTCAACCCTTGTTGTAGTTGTTGTATTAGATTGTTTTTTTTTTTTGGACGGGGGTAGAGTCATCATGCATTGCTTTAGTCAAGTTTGGATTTTGATTTTCTTTGTTTATTTCTTCATGTAACCTAGGAGCAAGGGCACAGCGTTTATGCCTACGCTCTCTAGAACCTCTATTTCTTTTAGTTATGTTTTCAAGTTATATTTGTGTAGGAGTGAGTTGATCAACCATAGGTTTCTTTTCTTCCCCAAGGGGAGGGACGAAAGGAACCATGGGAGGTTGTTCGACCACTTTCTCTTTGACTTTGTAAATTTTTTTTTATTCTAGGAGGTGTGACAAGATTGTTTTCATTATCTCTTGGTCTTTTGTAGGAAGTAGGTGAAGGTTTTGTCTTAGGTTTGTCTTGGTTGTTTGGAATCTCTTTAGGCTCAATCACGGTTTTGTCTAGGATGGTAGGCTCGGTGGTGGGCGGGGATTTTTTTTGGAGGGATAGTTCTGCTCTTTTATTCACCTTGAACTTTTGATAGGACAGGAAAAAGAAGTCTTCTCATGGTTTTATAGGTTGTATAGGCTCGAACCAAAAGAAATCTAAGGAAAAGTTACCTTTGGAGGACAATGGGTTAAATCCACTGTGATGGACAATGAAAAGTTCATTGTAAAAGGGAAAATTTAAGCATTTATGCATAACTAAGGGGACAACTTTCATGGAGCAAAGCCATGGATAGCCTAGCTTCACATGAAATTGGTCTGAATGTGGGATGATGGAGAATGAGATATCTAATGTTTTCAGTCCTATTTGTAAAGGAAGGGTGATTGATCCCATCATAATTCAAGTGAAACCATTATGTGGCTTGATATATGCTTTCGGTTTATCATATATATCTTGATAGATCACATGTAAAAGTAGGAAATCTTCGATGATCAAATTCTCTCCACAGATGGAATCTATTAGTATCCCATTACTAGGCTAGTCATTGATTCATCCGACTATGTAAAGAGGACCATTAGGTGCATGTTTAAGTATATATTTAGAGGAGAAACAAATTTCAAGAGGAATTTTAGTTCGACCCTTATGAGGAATGACATCTATCACTCCTACCATATCATCCATATGATCATTATCTATAGGAGCATGTTGAATATAATCATTGTTATCACCATCTATATCAACATTCATCACATCATTCTTTATAGTTTCTCTAGCTTTAACAAATGAAATGTTATGGTTAGGCATAGGGTTGGTAAAGATTTACATGTTTTGGTTAGGAGGGGAAACATATTTATTTCCCTGATCATTAACAGCTCCAACGGAAAGATGACTAGAATCAATGAGGTCTTGCACAAGATGTTTAAGATGCTTGCTATGTTCCCTATCATGTCCATTTTGTCAATGATAATGGTAGTAAGAATTTATTTGGTAGCTTGTGGGTAATGGTTTACTAGGATCAGGTTGTTTAAAGAGGGGTAGGGTAATCATCTTTAGTTGTAAAAGTTGTGTCATTGTATTGTGAAGGGTATTGGGTAAGGAAGTGAATTGTCTTTTTAGGTCCCCATAGCTAAAGGGTATCATGGATTTAACAACAAGTACTTGGTTATTTGTGTTTTGAGTTGTTTGTTGAGGGGGATTGAATTGAAGGAAACCTTTATTATATTTTTTGAAAGGTTGGGAATTGTTTGGGTTTGTGGACTTGGACTTCTTAGTTTGGTTGGAAGTGGACTTTGCATTACGACTACTAACAAAATTTTGATAATCATGAAGAGCAGTACACAAGTGCATGAAGGAAGGATATTTCATCATGGTAATCTTATCTTGTATCTTTCATTTCAAATTTCATATGAACATCTTTTAAAGGTGAGGATTGGGAACCTTGACATCGATTTGGGAATAGAGTGATTGATAGTGTGAGATAAAGTCAGTTATCTTTTCTTCTTATTTTTTCTTGCATCTCATCAAGTTGGCCAAGGTCATCTTAGGGGTCATATGCACTTGGAAATGGTTAACAAATGTCTCAAAAAGTTCATTGAGTGAAAAAATTGAGTTGTTTAGTAAAGAAGAAAACCACTCCAAGGAAGTATCTTTCAAGGACCTAGGGAAAAGTTTATCCAAGATTTTATCATCAAGGATAAAATCACTACATAAGGTGGTATAAACATTAACATGGTCAGAAGGATATCTCTTTCCTCCATATTTCTCGAATCTAGGCACATCTACACCTTGTGGCATCGTTATTCACAATATCTCCAAGGAAAATGGACTACTTTTGACATAATATATGTAGGTGGGTCATTTTGATTTTAGTTGATGGTGGAAACTTGCTTTTGAAGGAATGAAACAAATTACAAAAGTTTATTTATGAGAGGGTCATTGCTTGTGTTATGTGATGGCAGTGAAAAAGGTGAGGAGGTGTATGTGTTTGAGGGACAAGTGAATGTAATACTTATAGGTGGTAAGGTAGTAGGAGATGTGATGTGCAATGCCACAAAGGAACTAGGGATGCTAGAGGAAATACCCAAGGAAGGAATCACATTTATAGTTGTTGCATTGTTGTTGTCACTTGAGGATTGGTATAGGTAGGTATTGAGGAAATTGTTGTGGGAAGAGGAATTTGAGTTCCTCCTTGGATTGCGACATTGCTTGTAGGTAAAGGAAAACTAGTGGTTGAGGTGAAATTTTTTCCAAAGATTTGAACTATGTTTTTCACAAGTTCAAGTCCATCTTCACTTTCAAACATGTGATGAATGTTATCTCTAGTAGGGATGGTAGTAGTTGAAATATTGTCATTTTGCACTTGATGTTGTAGGTCTTCTAAGTCTTTGTGAATTTGAATTATGTTTTCTTGCAGGACACTAGCAACCATTTTTTGAACATGCATCATACTACTTGAAGGTAAAGAGTTGTTAAGGGTATGGTCCATACCTAGTGTACTAATGTCAATACTAGGTGTGGAAGAGCTTGATAACACAAGATCCACAATGATTGTGCTATCACTAGATGACATGAGTCTCAAACTTCTTCTCACTACAATATTAGTAATAATACACAAAATACTCATGCAAGGGATTGTAAATGAAAGATGGATGCAAATGCAATATAAACTAAGAACGATGAAATGACTATAACGTAGATTCTATAAACTGAAACAAAAAACTATAAACAACAAACAAAATCTTAAAAATAGTCTTTTAAATGCCAAAAATTTAGTGCATAATCTACACTAGGATTGATTCACCCAAGGTGGCAAATGCGTCCCACTAGGGATTTTTTTTCAAAATTTTCAAAAATTTTCAATTGATTTTTATTCGTTTTATTTTGTATGATCTATGTATGCAAAATTTCAATTAAATAATGCAAACTCTAATGCAATGTTAATGCAAGCCAAATCTAGGATGATGATGCACTCCAAATCAAAATTTTAATGTTCTCAATGCAGGTTCACCAAAATGAAATGTTGAAAAGGTGGTACAGTGTTATCATATGGTTTTAGGACATAGAGCACACCCACTTCCCAATTTCATTCAAGGACAACCCTAGAGAACTCAATGCAAAGGAGAAAGAGATCTTGCAATAGGGTTGTCCTAGGGGATGATTGTAAACTAATAAGGGGCTCACCAACAAGTTAATACTTGGAAAGACAAATGCAATGCAAAGTATAATGCATGATGAAATGTAAAACTCTAGTTTAATGCAAACCTTCACTAAATGACCTAGAAATGTAAATGAAACAAAACAAAAGCTATAGAATTGAATGTATGCACCTAGAAATATGGAGATGGCTGAATGGAGCTCTGAAATGCTGAAAATTTTAATTTTAATGTTGAGTGGGACTCATTCGCTAAGCTGGGCGAATCATTCTGAAATATGGGTTTCTGTGGGGGAACAAGAATCTGCTAAATGGGTATCCGAATCTGTAAAAATTTGAATTTAGACCAAAACTGGGACTCATTCACTAGAAGTGGAAAATCAGTCCAGTTAGGGTTTTTGAAACTTCAAAATCTAAATTTTCTCTTCTTAGTCTACTCAATCTACTTCTCTAGGTTTTCGAATATGAATATCTATAAATCATCCTGTAGGTGTTCTCCAATGTTCTCCAAGGATTGATGACAACTTTTACAACTTTATGCACTTTGACAACTTCTTCCAACATTCCTCTTTGATGTGCCTTCAACCTAAACCTACAAAATATACACAAAAGAGAGGGAAAAATGTTGTTTTGTTAGTGGATAGGGGTTTTCCTTGGTCAAACCTTGTTTTGGTAATAAAACCTTAAAATAGAATGAAATAGGAATGGGGAATGATGAATGAACAAAATATGATGTTGCAACTGGGTATGTGCAGAATCATCATGGAAGAAATAGGCCCTTAAGTGGCAAATTTTTTTGAAAAATCAGAGTTAGGAAACTTGACGTAAAATTTTGAATAAGTTATCTATATTATTTCAAAAATATGTAAGAATAGAATCTATAGAAAATTGAATGTATTTTCTAAACTACTAGGTTTATTTTAAATCTATTTGGTGAAAATTTTAAATTTCAATGTAGTAGTACTTAAATTTTAGGGAAAAAAGAAGTAGGTGTTTTTCTAACCACCCTAACCACAATAAAATGATAAATTTTTTTATAATATTTTAGATATAAGTAGAGGAATCATGTCCCGATGTGATGCATATTTTTTTGTAATTTTTTTCCAAGTAAATAATTAATTATGATTTTTTTATTACAACTTTTAAAATATATAAAAACTCATATGTCTGACCACCTTAACTTGGTCAAAACTTCATGAAATTCATTTTTTTTAATCCTATAGTATGTGAAGCATAGAATGTGATGCATGTTTTGTATTCAAAAAATAGGATACCATTTCAAAGTTATAGATGTTTTTCAATTAGCCTATCAATCAAGACTTTAGTCATAATTCAAATAGAAAATGAATAATAATTATTTATTAAATTCAAAGTAAAGTATAATTTATATTTGTGGAAAGCTAAGAATCTCCTTTAAAAACCCTTTTTGTTTCATCAATTTTGGGTAAAAAATCATCAGCCACATACCCTACACAAACTTGCAAGAGATAAGTGTAAAGAAAATAAGCCCCAAAATAACATTAAGAAGGAAACTAAACCAATAATGAAACTAATATACACACCAAGAAAAACACAAACTCTAGATGCTCTAGATACCATAGTAAAAATCCCTATTTTTTGGAATAGATACTAGCAAAGCACTAGAACATGTATTTATTCTAGAGTATGTATGGGATAAATTTGGAAAAGAGGAAGATAAAAATAATTTATTGGACTGTTTAGGATCACTAAGAAAAGAAGAATTGAAATGGTACATGAAGAACTACCCACATCATAAAGCCACATGGGAAGAAGTAGGAAAATAATTCTTAGCCAAATTTAGGTCACTAAATATTCTAACTAAAAGTGTTACTCGAATGAGAGGTTACTTGACACAAGGAGACCCAAAATCAATTAAAAACTATGACAATTTTTAAAAAAAAACATGTAGAAAATTAGAGGAATCTTTAACAAAAAACAAAAGATAGAATGCTTCATCAAGATTTGGATTATGTAAGGAAATCAAAGATGGATTAGATGGAAGAGTATTTGAAAATTATACTGATCTAATCACTATGGAATACTAGATTGAAGATCAACCATGGAGCAAATTGGAAAAAGATAAAAGTGTTGAAATCCTAGAAGATTTATAATTGAAGGTTCAAAAGTTGGTCATACAATAGGAAATCAAGGCTAGCAAGCCTAGTTGACCTAAAAAAATTTGGTGCACATATTGCAATAAGGAAGAGCACAAACATAATGAATGCCCCAAGGATAGATCAAAAAAGACATTGGTTGGGGTTAAAAAAAAAACCTAACTCTATGCATTGTGTTATTTGTCAAGAATGGGATATAAATTTGATAAAATATGGTACACATAATAGACCTTGAATCCAAAATTGATGAAACCAAGGAAATTATAGAACTCAATGTTGTCACAATAATAATTATAATATTGATGAAAATAGTGATATTGGATACTGATACCACCCTAGTAGGATAATCATAATGCATATGCCATGCAAAACAATCAGCAACTGAGTTATAAAAAGGATAATAAACAATTAAGCTATAGAGGAGGTAGAGTAAGTGGTCTGACTAGTAGACAAATAAATGATGCAAATTACTTTAACTATGAAAAAATGGGCCATTATGCCTTCGATGTTGGGCAGAAAAGAAACAAAAATGCACTTTTTGTGGGCAAGATGATCACACAATGTTTCAACATGAAGTTGCTAGGGAATTCTATCAAAATTGAGAGGAAAGTCAACCTTCTCGAAGTGATGAGTTAAAAAGAGGTGCAAGAATAATCTAGTAAGTTTTAAAAAAAGGAGTTAGAAGCTATCATTGAATGGATGTGTGGACTTCAAACACTTCTATAGAAGAAAACTCCAAAGAAAAACTAGTTGTGGATGATAATAAGAAGAATAAATTTGAAGGAAAGAAAAATGTTGTCACCATAAAAGGTAATGGTACTGGTAAAACTATAAAGAATATAATAGTATAAGATATATATAAATATTATTATAGTGTAAAAGAAGAATATGAAGATAAGGAACCAAAATACTTCTAGCCTAGTAAAATACAATATGATAAGGTGGTCAAGCAGGCCAAACAAGACATAATGTAACATCAACAAGAAGAGGTAGGTTGATTTAAAGAAAAAGAAGTTAAAATTCTAAAAGACCTTGCATCCTTGGATAGACAAAAGGATTTAGTGGCTAAACTAGAGTAATGGAGAAAAAAATAGAATAAATAGAAGCAAGTCAATCAATTATTAGAGTACTGGAATTGGAATAATGGTCCATTGTTGATAAATATACATTTGAATGACCAAAAAGTCAAATATGTTATGGTAGATTTAGGTGTTGATTTGAATATAATTCCATCCACCAGATGGGAGAAAATGGGAATACCTAAGTGACCAAAAACACCAATGAACATAATCCTTTTTCATGGTTCTAGAATGAAGACCATGGGATCTTGGAAGAATTTTGAAGTGAATGTTAAATGGATGAGATAATTGGTTGATTTTGAAGTGGTAGAATGTCATTAAACAACTTGCACAAGAAGAATATAATATGAAATATGCTGCAATTAGTTGATAATAATATGCCACTTTGAGGGAAATACCTCCAATAGTATTCAATAAGAACACAATAATTAACATGATGATAATAACCTACCTATAATTCCTATATATACCATACTTATACCTAGAATATCACCTAGGTCAACCTAGATAACCCTATATAAGCCTTAGTCCAACCTAAATAACTTGGTAGCAATATAATAATGATAATGTGACTTAATTAAGAGTTAAGGTAGTCACAAGTTGACTACTCATAGCACTATACACACTATAGGGGTAAGGGCATAACATTTCCCTTCTCTTTACAAAAGCATTGTCATCAATGCTAGCTTTTTCTTTTTCTTCTTCTTCATCTCTTTTTCTACTTCTGCTTCTTTTTCTATTGTTGCTTCTTGTTCTTTTTCTTTCTCTTCTTTACTTCTGCTTCTTCTTCTTCTATTGTTGCATCTTGTTATTCTTATTATGTTCCTACTCTTTTCTTGCTCTTGTTATTTATCTTACTCTTTCTCTTTCTCTTTCCCTTTCTTTTTTTTTCATGTTCTTTTTCTTATTTTTTGTGGCTACTTTTTTTGTGAAGAAGGTTTAAAAATAATTTTCAATAAATCATAAAAAATAAAAATAACTCTAGTTTTTTTTGTAACTTACCAAATTCTAGGTCGTACTCTCTCAAAAAATCCCAGAAATTAGACATATATTTTGTAGCATTGAAAGGGAAATTGTTGGAAACCCTAATTTTGAAATAAATTACATATTTATAATTAAAATTATCTTAAATTTGGATTGTAGGATCCTCTATTACTTCTGCAAAACCCCACCAAAAATAAAGAACCAATTCAACAAGATTTGGGAGATATACACTCTTCAAATAAATTGGGAAGAAACCCTAATTCTAGGGTTAAATCACAATACCGTGTCTCACTTTTTGTCCAAGATGGACATTTACATCAATTTTTTTAACCAAATCTTCATCTTCTAAGAGTTGTAGCAACATAACTATTAAGAATTTGAAGATGATGTTAACTAGTGATTTGTGGTAATTTGTGTGTAGATTCTAAATATATATATATATATATATATATATATATATATTAAAAAATTCTGAAATAAATCATGAATCTTTCAATATCTCCTTTAATAACTAGTTTTAAACAAAAAATATTTTTTTTGAAAAGTAATGTTTGTGTCATTTAACATAAAAAATTTTCTATAAAGGATAAAATTTTAATTTATATATATGTACATTCTCAACATAAATATCTAGGACAATGATATTTTTTCATAATTTTTTGTTACATATTATTTTTAATTAATTTATGAAGTCACAGTAACTATAATTTGGACATACGTGTGTGTCGTCCAACCTAACTTGTTGTGTATATATCAAAATCCAATTTTTATTTTTTTGGTGAAAAAGAGAAATTAATACTTAGGGATAGGGTATTTTTTTTTTTTTTTTACAATGGTTTACTAGTTTTCCACCTCTACAAAATGAAGAGCTTGATGTTTAGAGAAAAACCTATGTTCAATAGAAATTGAAAATTAAATACATGATAAAATGAAAACATATCAAAACTATACTTGTTGGAAAGCTCATTTTGAGGGCTACAATCTTACAAAATGTAATTTCTAAATGACATTATTTAATCCATCAAAAGGTAAAGAAAAAGTTTTTTTTGCCAACATTTTGATAGGTGAAAAGGGGACTCCATTGTAGGTATGATTTAATAATAGAGGGTTTCTATCTAAGGGGGTTTGATCTAAGGGGGTCTTATCTATCCCTCTTCAATTAAAACCCTTTAGATAGATCCTCTCAATTCTTAAATCATTAATTTTTATAAAAAAGTGATTTCAAGAAAAAATCAACATGTGCTCAAAAGTGAAACAAACTATTGTGGAAACACTCTCTACAATAAGTCACTCAATTCAGCTCCAATTCCTCTGAAATATAGAATGTAGCTTCTCTAATATGTTCTTCAACAATCCTTTAAAAATTAGGAAATAAATTTCCCAAAATTGGGAGATATGTGTTTCACAAAATGACTTCCAAAATTGAAAAAAAATGACTTGTTGGAACGGTGCCAAGATCATACTTTGATGCACCACTTGTAATGAAACAACTTTCATAAGAATAATATAATATGAAATATGCTATGATTATTTGATAATAATATGCCACTTAGAAGGGGAAACCTCCTAATCAATTTTGAGGGGGATATCTCCAATATTATTCAATAAGAACACAATACTCAACATGATGATAAGAACCTACCTATACCTCATATATATACCATAATTATTCCTAGGATATCACCCAAGATGACCTAGATAACCCTATATAATCCTTACGCTGACCTAAATAACTAAATAACAATATAATAATGATAATATAACTTAATTAAGAGTTAAGGTAACCACAAGCTAACTACTCATAACACTATACTCACTATAGAGGTAGGGGCATAGCATTAGGAGAACTAGATGAAAAATCTTTTATAGAATAAGTAATACAAGACACTGAAGGGGACAACATAAAAAATCTATACACTATATACAAATATTTGAATGGGGAAGAGGAAGAAGAAAATCCAAATAATGAATAAGAACTAAAATTAAATAGTGATGAAGTCTTAGAGGCATGGATGCAAAATTAATTGGAGTTAACATCCCAAAGAGTTTATGGATTCTACTAAGTCTTCATGGTTCAAAGTCATCCTAAAGAGTGTATAGATAGCCTAGAAATTACCAAAATAGGAGAATATGGGGATGAATCAGTTGTGGCATCAATTATTGAATTATTGAAAGAATATTAGGATCTATTCCCCTGAATTTTCACAAAGATGAAGGGTACTATGAAAATTAAATCAAGGAAAAGCCTTAGGATTATGAAGAATCCTTTTTATATGAAATTTGATACAACACATCTAGGAAAATATAAGAAAAATTACAATCCTAAATACACCATGAACTATAAATGAAAACCATCACAATCACTAATACCTAGAAGGGAAAACACATGGTTATCAGGGAAAGACATTAGAACAACACCAAATGATTAGAGGATATCATGGACATGATAGAAATGGTAGAAACAGTGTAACCAAAAACTAAAACTTGAAAAAACCATATCATAATGTATTATATTGTACCATATTATACTTTAGGTAGATAAAATTAGATGTCGAGAAAAGTTAGCTATAGAAACATCAATTGGAAAAAAAGGGTGGGAAATGACTAGAAATTGTTACAATAATTATGAGCTACCCTAAAAATATATAAAATAACATCACCTCGCCTTTACACTCACTTATCTTTCTTATACTCTCAAAACACTCATTAACTCCATCACACTCAAATCTACTACAAACCCTAGATATCGTTCCCTAACACAAAACATCATCTTGTAATCATGGCCAAACCCACTCCTATTGTTACCATTAATCATGCCCTAAATACAAGAAATTCCCCTACAAGGCAATGACTGTAGATCTAGATGGATCATTTTCAATCATGTCAAATGATGTCATATACATAAAATATGTAAGGAAGTACATTCATGTACCTCTAGAAAAGATTGAGAACTCAAAGTTTGAGGAGTTGAGGACAACACTACTGCAACTTGGAACAAACTCATAACTACCTAAACATGCTTTAATCATAGAGAAGAAGTCGGACATATGGAAGCACTTCCAAGATTTTACAGAGGAGGAATGGATCTACTTAGTATTTAGGAGGCTAAATGATGAATTAATTTACCTTAAAAAAACCTACCACATCATAAAGGAGGCCATCCAGGCCATTAATAGGTTATTAGCACAAGGGGTAATTCCTCCAAACAAGGGTATCAAGAATGTTGAAGTCACCAAGATCACCAATGCAAATTTCGATGGGAGAAGTCTAGATATTGATAACATCATTAACCCTTGAGTGAAGTATGCCGCCAAGGTGATCACATATAAAGTGTACTATACAAAAAAAAGAAGGGTCGACCATTGTTGTTGCCATCCACACCACATATTAGATGGTAATTCAAGGAAAATACTTTAATTTATGTAAAGTTCTCATATTGAAGCTCTTCAAGAATGCAACTCAAACTAATAACTCATTATATAAGTTCTCATTTGTCTCACATTCTATTTTATGAACCAACTCCCTCATTTTTCCAAGAAAGAATGGGACACAACAAAATAATAGCCTCTAAAATTTAGGGCTATGTGAAAGGATTTCTAACTAAATCAACATACATTCAGGTAATTGGGGGATTCTTCAATTTTTATCAAAAATAGATGCAAGATCAATGGAGAGTCTCCCAAAACATGGTATAAAAGTACCTAAATTCTATTTCCTTTTTAGTTGATAAAGACTTCACCATGATAGAGGTGATAAAAGCTAAAACCTCATGGATTCATCCATTTTTGTATGAGATTCCAAATATAAAAGTGGATTTTTATGTTTCTTGGCTTCTTAGTGTCCTAAAATATTCAAAGGAAAAAAGACACCTCATTGCAAAGGAATACATGGAGTCTATAGCCAAGGAAAAAGTTGTAGAATAGTAGAAGGGAAAGGAACAAATAGAAATGCCACCAAGAGATATGGAGGATCCAAAAGAAGCACCAAAATCTACTCCTAGAAGATCCAAAATAAATCAAAATAGAGATTCCATCTTCCAAAAAAACTAGTAGCACTCAGTCGAGGAAGAGGAAGCTAGAGAGAACACTGAAAAAATACCCCCCAAAAAAGAAGCAATAAAGGCCCTCTTACAGGTGACTGTAGAAAATAAAAATTCAAGGAGGAAACAACAAGAAAAGAGAGAGGTAGAACGTCAATTAGATATAAAATAAGAAAAGGATATAAAATTAGAGACATCTTTCAGACTAGGAATCCCATCAATTCCATTGTTAGATGAAGACTAGTTATATAGTGCATTGTTTGAACACAAAATTTTCTCCAGGACACTATAGACATACTCCAAGATGCCTCTTGTCAACAAGTAGACTATGAAGAGGGCATTGATTAGATATATGGAAACATCACAGATTACCTTGGAAGAATTTATGAGTAAATTACTAGATCAAATAGCTACCACACTTTAACTCTAGAGAGACAAAGCAATTAGAGAAGAAGAGAAATTGTGGGAACTATCCATCTAGATGGTTGTACCTTCACTCATAGATCCAGAGAAGGAAAAGGTAAAGGAGTTACTAAGAAATGCTTTGAAAAGCTCATTTTAGAAAATTTAAAGAATCCACATAAGGTATTAAGGAAAGATCGCATAGGTTACTATAGAAGAATTTAATCAAATGTGTGAGGAAGAATCAAAATATGATACTTCTCTGGTACATACTCCTCAAAAAAATGCATCCTCATATTCAACACCATTTCCAAAGTAACCTATAAAATATTTCTTGGAAAAGCAACAATGCATACAAATAGTAGCATCTTTCCAATTGCTTCGGCTACCAATGGTGGGAAAATAGTTAAATATAGGAAACTTCCCGCCCCTACAAAATTTTTAGTTAGGGAAAATATTTCATCAAGTGGCTTCAGATGAAATCTTAAAAAATATGTGAAGAATGTTGGACACATAGAGGAGATGATTAAGGAAATTTAGGGAAGCTTTCCTCAGTTGAAGGGGGACTCTACTCAAGAACCTCCAACACAATTGAAGATCCTTATAGATAAACTCTTAAAGTATCCCATCCTATAGAAGGATAAGATAAAACATGAAATACAAGAAGAATTCCAAAAGAATAGGATGGATGAAGTCCGTAACAAATGTGCTACTATTCGGTCACAACTGGAGACTCATCTCAACACAATCAAGGGAAAAACTGAGGGGATCAACCAAATGTTCCAATATTACCTATAGTGGCCAACCATTGTTGCTTATACAAAAGCTTAGATAGATTCTTTAGAGACCCAGATTCTACATAGCTTGAATAGAAATATGATGCCACTAAAGATATAGATGGGAGTATTTGGGTAAATATTGAAGGCCTCCATGATTAGTATCAACAACTACAAGATCAAGGGGATAAAATCTAGTGGTGGTTTCATAAGTTTTGAAATTTTTTCAATCTATGGTTGATCCATCTTTCTAACATTATCCATGAGTCTTACTAGTTTTCCCAAGGTATTCAAATCCCCACCACTATTTTTGAACCTAAGAAGCAACTTTTCCAACTCCATATTCACATCTCAATTAGCTAAAATTTTGAAAGAAACAATGGGATGATCACCCTCTTACCCTCCAATGAATATATTTAGAAATTCTACCATCAAAGCCAAGTTGACTTAAGGACAATTCTAGGTTTTGATGAGGGGATGATGTTAGCCAAAAAATAATATACAAACACTGGTCTAGAGATACATAATATCTAAATAGAAAGAATATTCTAGAGCATGAGTTTAAGAAGATATAATTTACTCTAGGGATAGTATTTAAGGTCCACATCCCCTAATTTAACTATAAGAATATAGAAATATATTCACTAGTAAAAGATAGTGAGAAATAGTAAAGGAAAGGATATAGGTTATTGACTATAATGGAGATATAAGGAATGTAATGAATTGTTATTGCTATAATAAATATAAAGAACACTGAATTTTGATTTATCTTGTGTATGTGTGTGGTATTTTATTTTGATTTAAAACTAATATTGAATCCAAAATACCTTCTTGTGTTGCCTCAATAGGACCAACTGCAAGGTAACAAACTACAACTAGAAAAGATCTTTTGGATATAGAACTCTTACCTGTATCCCTCAGATTTCTTGTTAACAATTTCTACTAACTAAAAAGTAAATAATCCACAAAATATATTTACTTTTAATTTTTGAAAAATTAAAATAAAAAGATGTGTGTGTGTGTTTGTTGTATTTTTATATTTTATTATTTTGACTATATTTTTTTATTTTATAGTATTAGTTTTTAAAGAAATATCAATTATATTTTAATTTTTATGTACACAATAATGGTGTACCATATAAAAAAGGAAACTTCCTTGATTTGGGAATAGTTGATGATAAAGTGGACTTAAGGAAGCCTTCATTTAGTGTTGTGAGGTGTTTTACACATCCACACTAGGTCTTGGACCCTTGCAAATTGAACAAAATGCATTTAACAATGTCTTGTAAAGGCATTGTAAAGTGTTGTAAAAGAATTTCACACCTCTCTAGACCTAATGGACCTATTTATCCCTAATTCAACATTATAAAATATGTTTAATAACATTATCACACTAATCTAGAAGGATTTTGAATTAAAATTAATGTTAATCTAGTGTTGTAATGTGTCCTACACATTCACATTAGATATTGTGCCTTTTTAGGCTATGTGGACATCATTTTATTGTTGCAAAGTGTATTTAATCACACTTTGACATTGAATTCTATGTCCGAAGCCCTAATTGACCTTTACATCATCATTAATAGGCCCCTATTACCCCATATTGTGCATCTCGAGGCTTAATTTGATGAAATAACTGACATAGTCATCATATAAACATGATTTTTTCATCTTCCAACAACCCAGCTAGTGAATGGGCCCCACTAGGACTAATTTACCACTTGTGGTGAATGAGTCCCTGCCAGGTGGTACTAATTCACCCAAGGCGGTGAATGAGTCCCATTTGGATCATTTTTGACTTTTGAGCAAGAAATTTTGGAATTTAAGATATATTTTTCTTCATGTTATCCTTGGGGATCCAATTTATAGGAAAATAAGGTGAATTACCTATAAATACAACCTTTTAAACCCTAATTAATAATCTCTTAGCTCATTCACACATCTCTTATCATTCATTCATCATCTATCTTCTCTATCAAGTCAAGCAAGTTAGGGTTTCATCATTTTAAGTCATTAAGACAACTTCCTAAGACATTAAAGGGAATATTATTCATGTTTTGTTGTAGAACTTCAAGATCAAAGATCATGGAAAGGTATTAACTCCATTGTTTCATGCTTCATTACATTATTTCATCATTTTAGTTTAATTACCTAAAAGGGGTTTGACCAAGGTAAACCCCCATGCCCTAACATTCAAAATTTCTCTTCCCCTTCTTGTGTGTTTGTAGATTTAGGCATATTGGAAGCTTGAACAATTAAGAATCAAGTTAAAAAAATTTTTAAGTCTTCTCTTCATTGGATAAGTCAAAATACTCAAAGAAATCACTTTCAGGCCTGAATTTGACAGTTTCAGAACCAGACACCTGGAGAAGCAGAAAGTGTAGAGCAAAGGCTCCTGTTTCCACCTATGAATCTTCAAAAATTCAAAATTGGACTCATTTACCAATGGTGAAAAATGAGTCCCATTGACAGGGCTGATTTTGTTTTTTTACATTTTTGGATACCCATTTGTCCGAAACGGGCCCCAAAACAGTTTCCCAGATCTAGGACTAATTCACCCAGAATGGTGAATGAGTCCCACCAAGCCTCAAAATAAATATCAACAAAATTTCAAAAGTCATTTCCAGTCTCCATCAAGATCTTAGGTTTACACTTTTAGTTTCATCCTTTTCTATTGTAATTTACATTCATTTCTAGGTATTTATGCATATTACAATGTGTTTTCAAACAAAATGCATTTCAATAGTTTTACATTAATAACCAATACATTTTATCAATTTTTTGCATTTAGATCATTTCATTTCGTCATAATTACATCATACATTCCTTAGTTTGAGTGAACCACCTAGATTTTGGGTGTGGGATCTATCTTTCCATTAGATGAAAGACCCTAATTGAGAAAAAGAGTCATAACATTTCACACTCCTAAAATATATGGTTCATTTTGGTGAACCTAGTTTTAGAATACTTTATTTTCTAATTTGGAGTCTATCATCCTAGAAATAGCTAGCATGCATTAGTTTTTGCATTGTTTTGCATTCTAGGGTTTCAAAAACTTGCATTAGTGAAAAGCTCATTTAGCTTGCATTTTTGCATATAATTTCCTTAATTTTTTTGAAATTTTGCATCTACATATTAGATCTACATCATACAACATCAAACACATAAAAAAAAATTCAAAATTTTTGAAAATTTTGCAAAAAACCTTTACTAGGACTCATTTGCCATCCTGGTCGAATCAGTCCCTGGCTAGATTTTTCACTGTCTATTACAACATCAGAAACCTCATTTTTTTGCTTCCTAAGCCTCCTAGTATCATATAGTATAAGTCTGGAAACTTTCAGGAACATTTTTTTATGCATCTAGCTTATAAGCATCATTTTAGACTACTCATTCTTGAAATCACTTCAATTGGAAACATCCTTACATCTGAACATGCCTACATTTCTAAAATTTTGCATAACATCAATAAAAGTACTTTTCAATTTTTCTTGCACAATATTTTTATTCATAAAAATTTGCATAAGTTTGGTAAAAGTACTTTTCATTCTTGCATATACATTGTTTACATTCTTAAGGTGTTGCATACATTGGATAAAAGTGTTTTGTATCTTTGCACAGACATTGTTCATATTGATGAAACATTGCATGAAATGGTTACATGTTCTTTTCATTCAAACAATGCTAGTACCTTACATCTTTAGAAATGTTAAGAAACAGTTCATATCCCTTCCCCATGAGAGTGTTTTTGTGAAAGAGGCTACAACCTTGGACATTCCTAACGATCATATTTCTTCTTCTCCTAATATCTCTCCTATTGGTAATGAAGATATCTCAGTAGAAGAATCAATTAATGAGAGTTTTGAGAATCCTAGTTGTTTTTCTCCTTTTACCTCTCTTAATAAACAAAACATTCATAACCAACATAACACAACCATAGGTAATCATTACAATAACATTCGTTCTTCTCCTAGTATCTCTCCTAGTTGTGAAGAAGATACTTTGTTGTTAGAAAACACAATCGATGATGGTCATGAGTATCTTAGTTTCCCCCCTTCACCTAACAAATCCATTCTTGGGAAAGATAATTCAACCATTGATCATTCCCCTATTTGTGATAAAGTACTTTTAGAAGAACCAATCTTAGAATGTCAAGAACATTTAATTTGTAGTTCTTCTAAAAACTCTCCTTCTAGGGAAGATATCATGATATGAGACAAGGCTAACATTGAAAATGACAATAATATGCGCTTACATGATAATGAAAATCCCATATTAGACTCTTATTCACCAAGGGATGTTAATATTATTCAACCTCAACTCATCCTTTACCCACCATCACATAAACCTCCACCCCAACCTAAACCCGAGTTTACTCTTTACCCTCCTAAGAATAATTTTTCACAACAACTAAGTCATAATACCATTGCTCATACATATAACACTCAAAATAATCTACAATTTCTGAAACCCACCCCAACACCCTTACCTTTTCCTAATCCTATCCCATCTAACCCTATCTTACCAAGTCTTCCTAGTGGAAAGGAGTACATTCTTGTTGAACAACTAAAGAATAATCCTACTAAGATATCCTTATGGGATCTTACTCAAGGATCCCCTCACTATCACAACATGATCAAAGCAGCCTTGCAAGAAGTTATTGTCCCTTCTAATGTACAACCAATTGACATAGCATCCATGATCCAAGGAATAATTGCTGACATTGTTTTCCACCAAAGTGAACTCCCCCCTTTGGAAGTGCAAAAAAAAATGAAGCTTTCATGATCATTGTTTAATACAATTGAGTAGGGATAAAGTGAACCATTGTTGACAATGGCTCAACCCTTAAAGTGTGTAGCATAAACCTCTTGGATAGGCTTCATGTGGATCACTCAAAATTTCAACCTAATTCTTTATCTATTAAGGGCTTTGACAATGAAGAAAACAAACCACTTGGTGTGATAACTTTAACTATTACAGTTGGAGAATTCACATTGAACACACTGATCCAAGTTATGCCTCATGATCTTTCATATAACCTTCTTCTAGGAAGGTCGTGGGTTCATGCAATAAATGGCATGCCTTCCATTCTTCATCAAAAAATTAAATACATCTACAACAACAAAGTGTGCACACTTGATGCTGATCATGAGCCTTATAGTGTATTGCAACTTGAGAAAAGAAAATAGAAACCCTTGAAAACATTAACACCAACTACACAAGTGGAACCTGTTCAACAAAAATACAAATAACATCTTGAACAAGTCATGAAACTATTAGGAGATGATTAGGGTTCCTTGGATTTCAAACATGACTTCGTGGGAGAGTAAAATATCATACACAAAGATTCAAATAAGGGACATGAAAAAGTAGATGACCCTTTGAAAGCATCCAACTCAACCACTTTAGACAATGTAACAAACTACACAACCACCTTTGACAACGCTTATCACCAACCACCAACTAATCAAAAAGCAATGAAAAAGATTTATGGAAAAGGGTATGAGCTTATGAAACAACTCGGCTATAGTGGAAATGGATGTGGTGCTTATGAAAAGGTATTTTCCACCTTATAGACCCTATCACACAACAAACCACTCATGGTATTGGTTATTTCCCTTTGATATAAATTTCCAAGCCTTCAATCAATGCCAACACTCTCACATCACATTCTTCTAATCCAACCTTAACTGTAAAGCATCCTAAAATGATAGACACTAGTGGTCCTAGTTGTTTTCCTTTGAAATAAATAAAAAAAACAACAAAATCTTGGATTAATGTCAATGTCATCTCACAAGACACTAATAATTTGACTTCATTAGATTTTACACCCTCCTATAATGAAGAGAACAAAATATCACGATCTAAAGAGTCTTGCGAAGATATAACAACTCATACTAAGCAAGATGTTTCTTTCAATCAAACCATAGGACAACCTTCTACCATTAATCAAGAGGGAATCTTGTCAAGACTCCTCCAAGATCACTTGATAACCCTTCCTCTAAGAACTCAAAATAAATTCTATTACAAGACTTCATTCTATGCATATCATAGAGTTCATGGTCATTCCACTAATGAATGTAAGGCCTTGAGTTGTAAACTCCAAAATTTTAATGAGTTTGGTGTTCTTCCTTATGTGGGGGAACCTAATTCCACTAATTGATATTTATTTTCACTCTACCTTGCATCAATCATTTTAGCTCACCCTTGTCCTACACTAAGTGGGGGAAATGGGTTAAGTAGCCTTGTCCTCATATGTCACTTGTCATTGACTCTTTTGGATAGTCGTTAAATTTTGATGAACATATAAGTCAAGCTTGGGATGTGGACTATGTGCCTTAAAGTTGGATCATAGGTGACATACTCCCCTTTTCATAACATAGCTTCTTGAAAACATATGACTTGGCATAGGGCTTTCTGAGTAAGCTCTCATGTCCTCTTCTTCTACTTTAAAGCAATTCCTCATAGTACTGGTGATCACAACCAATTTAAAGTGGGGGCATACATCACCACTCACATTTCATTGTGTGATTTTCTTTTTCTTGCAATTCCCTCTCTTGGACACATTTGGTACAATGTTCCCTAGGATGAGACCTTTCACTTGTCCTCTCTTGGAAACAAGATGAGACTGCTTGCACTTATCCTCTCTTAGAAACATTAAGCATGATTTTCCCTAAGAGGAGACCTTGCACGAACTAAGAAAAATCCCTTTGAACATTCCTTACACCATCTACAATGTCTATGAGTGTCAACCATATGTAAAGTTTTTCTTACTTCATAGAGCTCGAAAACCATTTTCCTTTATGGCACCTTATTATAATTATCAGGAGGTATAACTTTGATATGGTCAAGTGGGAAGCCCATTATGAGGCATGAATTTCTCCATAGCCACCTATGTGTTTGTGAGTACATACCAACCGAGTGTATGTTTCTCACCTTTTTGGCTTTCTCACTTGGCATAAAACCAAGAGTTTCGTTGCCCCATAGTGAGTATGCATTTTCCTTTTTAGACAATCATCCTAGATTGAATCCACAACTAGCTGGACAAACGGTTGAAGCTTGATCCACTTTTTTATTTTTTCTCTTCTAGTTCTTGCCATTGCATGATTGCATATCTTTTTTCACTGCATGTCTTTCACCTTATATAAGTCCTTTTGTGCTTATGTTGGTTTGACTTAGAATCTTGGATCCTAGGGGCTTGCACAACCTCCTTTGATCTTTGTTATCCTTTTTCATATGCATTGGTATGATCAGACATCTCTTGAATGGCTACTTTAGTGTGAGTTTGAAGCAAGTTCGTCCTCTCACTAAAGTAGGGGCTAAATGTACCATAGAAAAAATGAAGCTTGCTTGATTTGGGAATAGTTGATGATAAAGTGGAGCTAAGGAAGCCTTCATTTAGTGTTGTGAGGTGTTTTACACATCCACACTAGGTCTTGGACCCTTGCAAACTAAACAAAATGCATTTAACAATATCTTGTAAAGGCATTGTAAAGTGTTGTAAAAGACTTTCATGCCTCTCTAGACCTAATGGACCCATTTCTCCCTAATTCAACATTATAAAATGTGTTTAATAACATTATCACACTAATCTAGAAGGATTTTGAATTAAACTTAATATTATTCTAGTGTTGCAATGTGTCCTACACATTCACATTGGATATTGTACCTTTTTAGGCTATGTGAAACTCATTTTAGTGTTGCAAAGTGTATTTAATCACACTTTGACATTGAATTCTATGTTTGAAGCCCTAATTTACCTTTACATCATCATTAATAGGCCCCTATTACCCCATATTGTGCATCTTGAGGCTTAATTTGATGAAATAACTGACATAGTCTTCATATAAATATGCTTTTATCATCTTCCAACAACCTATCTAGAAAATGGGCCCCACTAGGACTAATATGCCATCTATGGTGAATGAGTCCCTACTAGGTGGGACTAATTCTCCCAAGGTAACGAATGAGTCTCATTTGGGCCATTTTTGACTTTTGAGAGAGAAATTTTGGAATTTAAGTTTTATTTTTCTTCATGATGGCCTTAGGGATCCAATTTATGGAAAAATAAGGTGAATTTCCTATAAATACAACCTTTTAAACCCTAATTCATAATCTCTTAACCCATTCACACATCTCTTATAATTCATTCATCATCTATCTTCTCTATCAAGTCAAACAAGTTAGGGTTTCATCATTGCAAGTCATCAAGATAGCTTCCTAAGACATTCAAGGGAAGATTCTTCATGTTTTTCTACAGAACTTCAAGAGAAAAAATCATGGCAATATATTAACTCCATTTTTTCATTCTTCATTACATTCTTTCATCATTTTGGTTTAATTACCTAAAAGAGGTTTGAACAAGGAAAACCCTCCTGCCCTAACATTCAACATTTATCTTCCTCTTCTTGTGTGTTTATAGATTTAGGGATCTTGGAAGCTTGGAAACCATTTATAATCAAGTTTCAAAGTTTTTTAAGTCTTCTCTTCATTGGATAAGTCAAAATACTCACAAAAAGTCACTTTTAGGCCTGAATTTGATAGTTTTAGAACCAAACACCTAATGAAGCAGAAAATGTAGACCGAAGGCTCCTATTTGCACCTTTGAATATTCAAAAATTCAAAAGTGGACTCATTCACCATGGGTGGCAAATGATTCCTACTTCCAGGCTAATTTTGGTTTTCTACATTTTTGGATACCCATTTGTCTAAAACGGGCTCTAGAATAGTTTCCTAGATCTTGGACTGATTTACCGAGAATGGAAAATGAGTCCCACCAGGCCTAAAAATTGGGATCATCAAAATTTTAAAATTCATTTCCAGTCTCCATCAAGATCTTAGGTGCACACTTTCAGTTTCATCCATTTTTGTTGCAATTTGCATTCATTTCTAGGTTTTTCTGCATATCACAATGTGTTTTCAAACAACATGCATTTCAATAGTTTTACATTAATAACCAATCCATTTTATCATTTTTTTTCATTTAAATCATTTCGTTTAGTCATAATTACATCACATATTACTTAGTTTGAGTGAACCACCTAGATTTTGGGTGTGGGCTCTATCTCTTTCCATCAGGTGAAAGACCCTAATTGAGCAAAAGAGTCATAGCATTTAATACTCCTAAAATCTATGGTTCAAATGGAATGAGAATTTTTACCTTATTTTCAGTATAGAACAACTCTTAATGTAATAACCAATCATGAAGGCTATAGGGAATCAAAATATTTATAGGAAATATTATTATAATTACTTATTCAAAACAAGATTCATGAGGGTAGCATTCCATTCTTTTAAAATATTTTCTTTGTTTAGTAATTTTTAAAGCTATAAAAACATAATTTTTTATTATTTCATAGTAAATAATAAAAAATTGTCTTGAAATCACCCATGCCTATAGTTTTTCTAACACCTTAAAAATTGAAAATTAGTTTAATTTATATTTTCTCAATAGGACTTGTTAAGATATCAAAACAATGATGAATTCCTTGATGGAGGGTCCATGGAGGGAAAAGTGAAGGTTTATCCAACTATGTAGGTACATGAACAAGCACACAATGAAACTATGAAACAATAATAAGAACAATATGATCCTTATTTATTCATTGTTATGAATGAATTATTCTACCATCAGGGCTTAAAAAATGAGGCCTTAACCTTCAAAATGAATGTTTGTTCATGGATTTAAAAGATGAATCTATTTCTGCTAACACTGAAAGATGTGTGAAGGAATGCCCTTCAGAGAGAAAGGATAAGACTGAAGGTACTCTAGTATCTTATTTTCATGCTAGAAAGGATAATAACTATTGGATCATTGAAAATGGTTTCTCTAACCATATGATTGAAGACAAGAGTAAGTTTTTTAAACTTGAAAAATATGATGGTGGATTGTTTAGATTTTTTGATGTTTAGGTGATAAAATACATGGAATAGGTTCAATCAGTTTTGATGGAAATTATAATACTAATGATGTTTACTATGTTAAGGGTTTAAGTCATAATATCTTGAGTGTTGGAAAAATGTGTAGCAAAGGATACAATCTTATATTTCAGGATGATGGATGTGAGATATGAAAATGGTTCAAAATTGTGATTGTTCCCAGAAGAATGATGCTTTATTAATTCACATTCTAGCTCATGTTGAGGATGCTTGTTCATATGTTAATTCACCTTCCAGCTTATGTTCAGGATGTTTCTTCATATGGCCTCGCATTCCTCTCATTTGTGCTTGAATCTTTTTCATGTTCGTCACCTTCTTTTCTCTTTTTACAATTTTCTTCTTTACTTTTTTCATGTCCTTGAACATCAGCTCACAGTGGTGGAGAGATGACAGAGTCACCACCCAAATTCCTTGGGACAAATTAGTAGCAATTTTACCACACTTTATGCGAATTTCAATAGATCCTTATGGACTGAGACAAACTTTGACACATACGACATACATTTATATGAAATTTTGAATGTAGGCTTTGAAGACACATATGCGAGAAACCTATCAGGGTTTGTATGAACAATTTGACAAATATTTGAGCTAGACAAAGCAGACGCTTTTAATTGACTGACTCTATAAGTAAATATCACCATGTAACATAGTGATCTATGATAAGGCATTCTGGAGAACTACTAATTGTAAGGCTTACATCCCCAGTAGAATCACCAATCTGTTGGTTGTTTTCAATGAACCAATCAGGACTCAATAGCTACCTATGAGTTTTTTGGACTCAATTCTCAAATACTTGCAAGAAAAGTGGCCAACGAATGAGATATAGCATCAATTGATTTATCTCCTACACTTTGGGCTCTACAAAACTTGGGAGGGTAATCCCACAATGTATATTACACGATTTTTTAAATAATTTACGTATACATTGCAAATTCAAGTAGATATATTCTCACCCATGACTTATAAGATGAAATTATCCAAGAATTTGGAATTTCCTTGAATGAATTATGCATCTTAAGCTAAGAATATAAACAACACAAACTACAACAAATTAAAGATAGATCAATGATTGTTTAAAAGATTGTTCTAAAGTCAGGTAACTAGAACAGTGAGAAATATTTAAAGGGGTTAGGATTAGTATCATTATCTATGGGCTAGGAGTCTATGAAAATTAAAATATAAGGTATATTTAATTTTGAACACCCATGATCTAAGTGTTACTACTTTGCAATTCACAAATCTATAACCAAATTCTAAAGACTACTTATCATATCCACTGACCCTACACATGAATACATGATTTGATTCAACCATTTTAACTCATTCCATGAACAAGAGCTAAAACCAAAGCACATATCAAAGTATGAAATGATGACAATGAATGAAATGATCTATGATCATAATTTTCATTAATAATTCAAATAAAAAACCAAAATGGAGAGACTATAGACTCAAAAAATCTCCATTATCATTCAGATATGTTCATAAACCATACATTTAACAAAAATTTCTACCAAGACTTAAATAATTAAACAAATACTTAGTATATTTTCTCTGTGTTTTTTATTTCCACACTTCAGTTCCATAACTCAACAAAAGACCCGCACAAATGGCCCTGAATCCACTTTTATAGAACAAGGGAGCAAAAAAAAGATTCAGGCTAGATGTACACATGTCATATTCTAATTGGACCGCTAGAAGACATATTCCCTAATTCAGTTATATTTGCATTCTCCACAATGGAGGGAATACACATGAGACAAAGATTATTTACATTCGTTGTAAGGAGTAGCTTTGCTTTAACAAAACACATGTAAAAATGGATAATCTTCTTCATTGTAGCATGACCACTCATTGAGCAAGATAAATGATGTAGACCAAAAGTGAGTAAGCATCTCAATCAAAATTCCACATAATCAATAGCTTATGCTTTCCTATGAAATATATGTTTTATACATTGTAACCTCTAAGGCCAGACCTATACAATACTTGACCAATTATATATTTCGCATCCATGTTTACAAACCAAATCAACCAACCAACACCCTTCCCCATTATTCATACTCTTCATCAGATGGCCAGTTGAAATCAATGATTTTATCTAATCTCTTCATGTATGGGGAATACTTGGTTATTATAGAATTGGACTCCTTGTCAAAATCCTCCAGGAAGCTGATAATAAACGTCAACCTTCCCAAAATTTCAATCAATGTGTTGATAACATCCTTGCAAAAATCATTCACCTAGGAGTCAATACCTTCATCCATTTCCCTTTTCCATGCTCACAATGGTTTTAAAACATCATAAGTGAGCTGAATATCTAGAAATGGTGACAAATCTGCCAAATCATAATGAGCCTTTAATTCTCTTATCTTCTACTCCAGTAGGGCTATGTTTCCTTGAAAATTTTTCTCACTTAGTTCACACACAAATTCATAGATTGGAAGTGCATTATGATACTTATCTTCATGTTGGCCAGCTCCAACTACTATTAGATTTAATCTCCCCACTTTTGGAATCCACTTATTTAGGATTGGTATGGCCAACTCTTTATCTCTTTCAGACAACCCTATTGCTCATATCATCAAGGCGTAATTACCATGCACACTATTCAATTTAGCTTGGATCTTCTCATTCAAATGCCTCAAGATGGTTTGAAAATTTTTCAATACATTCTCATACATTGTTTCCTAAGCCTTTTGCAACCACTTCTTATATGTCTCAACGTGCAAAAGAAGTTGACCCCTTGTAGGTTCATCAGATGAGCTAGGACCCGATCTGCTTGACTCATCTACTAAAATTGATTCCTATGCCAAACTATATGGCTCAATGGCTAAGGCTTGACCATGAGGTGAATCTTGGGAAAATGCACTTGGAGATGTTGGAGGTGGGTGGCTTGAGTTGGGCTAACCCTGTTCTCTTTGCATTTCTCCTCTTTATTTATAAAATGCTAACTCAGTTTCTAATACAACTACCTTCTGCTGACTATTATCATATTCACTAAGAAGCTCTCAGTATTTATGTCTGAGGTCATCCCTCACCAAGGTAAGACTTTCCATAGTTTCTTTGGTAAACCTAGCAACATTGACAACCATTTCAGTTTCCTCCAAGGCTGGGGTGTCAATAAATCTTTTCACAAGCAATTGTCCACTAAAATCTAATGGCTTTGAAAGCACTGGTTTCTTGGATCCCACAAAGAGTTACCATATTTCAAATGTATCCCAATCATCACTAAATGTTGAACCCCGAAGTTCCATTTCTAGCTCTTCTTCTTTTTGCATTAAAGGCCTTTCATCCCTCCTTATGGCATCTAGAAAAATAGCCTTAACAATGTTCCATTAAGGTAGAAATAACACACCACACTTATTTACAAGTTCTATGCCCTCCTTTGCACTAATATTTTGAAATTCGTTCTTCATAATACTCCTCACATTAGCCTGGATAACACTCTAGGCAACTCTGGATGCAAACTCATTTCCATAGCCACTTTCTCTGCATACTCTGTAACTTTTGACTTCCACCATAAATATAATCCAAATGTTTCAATAAAGGAGTCATCTTCCATAATATCCTTGAAAGCTTCTACTGTCAGTTCATCTACAATATTTAGACCACTGATGTCAAGATTTCCCAATCTAAGACTACTTTCTCTTGAATTCAAGGCAATTTCCCCTTCATGAGGAGGCATTCCTAGCAACATATCCTCAGGAGTGATATAGATGTCATCTTCATCCGTATCAGAATATTTAACCACTCATGTTGCCTTACTTGATTCCTTCTTTAGAGGTGGCTTCTCACGAGGAACAAGACTTCTAGGGGGTGAGACAAGATCAGTTATAGGAAAAGGAGCTTGTGTGGGAGGTGGTGGCGGTGCACTCTCAGGAGAATCTACCTTTGGCCCTTCAAAAGTGATAGGGGTTGGTAAGATTGGCTCTTCACTTGTTGCTTTCTTCCTCCTAGAGTAAATTCTCAACTGCTTGGGTGGCTAATATGTAGACCTTTCTTCTAATGTCACTTCAACATCTTCTTCAACTACCCTTGCTTTCCCCTTACCTATGACTTCACGTTGTTCTCTCAACATACCAACTACATTTTCAAAATTATCCATAACATTCATGAATTTGCTAAATTCATTAGGTATGTTTGGAAAAGGATTATATTGGGGATTCTTCTTCCATTTTTCTTCTACCATCTTCTTATAGGCAAGGTATTTAGCCTTCCTTTCATCTTGTTCTTCAAATCTAATAATATTTCTAATGGCATCTTCAGGATGATAAAAAACATGCACAAAATTAGCCATTTTCTTATCTACTTTTAGTTTATTGATGAAGCCCTTAGGATCATGATTCCTCGAGTGCATACTCATCAATTTCTAAGGCACCAATAGATATACTATTTGCTTCCATGCCCCTTTCACCAGAACATAATTTGTAAATGTTCTCCATTCTAGAAACAATGACCCTTTCCTTACTGTATCAAGTAGATGCACTATCTGTGAAGCTCAGGGTTGCCTCATAATTTCAAGGGATCGTATGCTTAAAGACACATCTCTTGGAAAGACATATGGGTCTAGACCATTACCATATACTTTAAAAATTGTCTTGTCAGGATATAAAATCAAGTCTCCTCAATTATGACTCAAGTTCAAGTCTGGCCTCATAACCATGGGTCTCAAGAACTCATGAATTTCTCAAGGAATTCTTGGTAGTTCATGTATCAGATATCTCCTTATTCTTGATGCAAAAGCATTTCAAAACATTACAAAATTATGTTTCTTGTCATCCTTGTCCAAAATGCGGGTCCAACACTGAACGGGAAAATCAAAACCTTCTTCCCTCCTCAAAGTGATCTCTTTCTCAAAGACCTTTTATCCTCTATGCAAAAATATGTGCATTAATGGTGAATACCACCAGAAATTTACCCATTATTTTCCCTCCTTCAGCTCAATGAAACCCTGGTGAATATGTTCTACTAGATAAGTACCATAATAGTAGAATATGCTATATGATGGATGTTACAAATTTTTGGCCAAATAACTGTATTCTTTTTGTGATGTGTCGGGTGGATTAACACCCAATGATCTGGCACAAAGAATATAGAATTTTTTTGAAATAACTAGCAAAATAGCTCATTGGGAAAGGCTCAAGCTCCTTTTCATCAATTCTGATTTACGTTCTATTTTTTCTAGTGCCAGTCATTATAGTATGCACAGGTAACATCTTTTTTCTAATGAACACCTTGGTATTCTTGTGTTCTCTTATAATATCATCCATATTCAGAGGAACCATATCCTAACTCCACTCATGCAAGTCAAATATTTCATCAATTTCCTTCATAGTTATCCTTACCATATCCACCCCATCAAATTTCCTAACCACCATGTAAACTGGGCAATACCTTGAGGCGATATCTTTCAAAACATCAACATCCATGTACACATTGGGAAAAATAAATTTTCCCATATCCAACCTCCAAGGATTACTGAGCAGAGCTCCAAGTTTCCTATTCCTGAACCAATGTTGAAATAGCTACTACCTAGTATAAGGCACTTTGACATCCTTTATGAAGCAATGTTTATCCATCACTCCCTCTTTCATAGTAGGGCCATGAAACAAGACCTTTCCCTCAGGTTTCTTATTCGTAGATGAGGTCAGCAGGTCAATTACATCCTAAGAGAGTGTTCTGGAATGAGTCGAAGAAGCAGAAATTTTTACTTTTGGATCCATAGGTTTTATGTATACTAGGGTTCTATTAGGAAGAATTTCAATTACCAACCTCCTAATTGTAACCTACTACTTAGAATGAGTGCTAATTCCCAATGGTTTTACACGGCTTTGGCCTTTTGAAGGAAAAAATTTACCCTAATTCAAGGTAATGAAAACCAAGCAATAAAATGCACTCATCTCAAAGCAAATTGAAAGCAAGCCCTAATTCAAAAAATTGAAAAAGTATAAAAATACATTTTCATACTTACAACATTCAATTGTGTTAAACCCTAATGCTAGTCGAGATGAATTCTACAAATTACCTCTTTCAAGTCTTTGTATCACTTCGGGCATGTCCTCAAATTCCAAATAGGCAAGAACTAACCATATACATAAATTCTAAATGAAATTGAATAAGTCTATGAGTCACCTCTGCCATTACTGCCCACTTGCACAAAGTAAAACAATTGCAATGGGCATACATTGCAGCTTTGAATATGGATTGTTGATCTTTAGCTAAGATGGCCATCTTTCACAACTCATATTGAGTCAATAACATTTGAATTTACATCACAACTCTAGCTTGGACAAATGGCCAATGGAAATCTGCTGACTAGATGTTCTTCATGTACCTGTGGGCTCCACCTAGAAATAGTTGTAGAACATATGTGGTAGCTTCTCGCGGGTCTCATTGCTTTTAATGAGCCTGCATCTTACCTTCATGAGCTAGTGGGGAATGATGGTGATCATCTTTCCCCTTTCAATCATCTCCATCGATCTTATAGCTTTGAGAATTGGAATGGAACACAACAACTAGGCCCTTTTACCAGATCATGCATGTGTGAACATTTCGTGTTGATCTCACAACAATTAAACTATCATCACTAGGGAGGCACAAGCCAGTGGGGAATGGTTCAGATTAAATCCCATGACCTGGTGATTTTCAAACTTGTGCATGAGACAAATTTAATCATAAAATAGGGCCTTGATTAGGCCAATGAGGATTTACCCTTGGAGATCGATGACTTAGATTTAGGTCATTCATGAGAAAAAATTAAAACCTGACTTTGGGCGGATTAAAACGCTTTGTAGTCGGAAGTGACCAAATAAACTTAGTAGAGGGGTTGGTAAGGAATGCATGACAATGGCTCAAAATACAACTTATACCACTGGCAATTGGGAAAAAAGTCAATAAAAATTTAGAACACCCAAGGGTTGTACATTTATAAATGGGAAACAAGGTTACCCAAGTAAAACCTTAAACCCTATCAATGGGGGACATGTGACATGTTAATATCAGGTGCAAAAGATCCTAAAATGTCAAGAATTTTAAGTGCTCTATCAGTGGCTCATGCTCGGGGACACATACCCCTAGTGGGTATGGTGAGAAATAGATCTCTTGGTGAAGCAGACCAAACATACAGGAACTTAAAAAAAACCAGGAGCTTGCCCACACCAGGCAAGCAGATGCAACAGAAAGGAAACACACCAAACCCTATGTACAAAATTTATAGGACTATACAATGTACATGGAGATAAAACCTATTTTAGGAGAAATAGGGTTTCAGGATCTATCCATGTATTGGAAGTTCTAGAAATTCACCCATTAATGATTGTAGAAAATAGGAATCTTCCCCATGAGTGTCATCAATCAAATAAGGCCCAAGCCATAGGGGGTCAAACTTCCCATGTTTTCCTTTATCCTCCAATCTTGCGTTCCACATTAAAACCATACACCCTACAAATTTCCTCTGAATAACTCTTTTGTCATACAAGTATTTGACTTGGAGCTGTAGCTTCTCATTTCTCTTGTGAGCTTCTCTCCTCATTTCATCAAGCTCATTCAATTCATCCATCTGGTTCTGCATATCATCACAAATGTCAGTATAATACTCTTGAACCAATTTATACATCTTCATCAAGTTATTGTGTGGTATATTGACTTCAACCCCATATACCAAGTTAAAAGGAGACTTTCCAATAACTTTCTTGATTGTGGTTCTATCCGCCCATAATGCAAATTGCAATTTTGAATCCCAGGCTTTCTTATTTTTCTCAAGGACGCATTTAATGATCTTCATAAGGCTCTTATTATTGGACTTAGCTTTTCCATTCCCCTAGGGATGGTATGAGGATGAGTAAGATACATTTATGCCATGCTGGTTACAAAAATCCATAAATTCTTTAGACCTAAAGCACATATCATTGTTAGAGACAATTCTCTCAGGAACACCAAACCTACTCAAAATGTTATTCATTATGAAATCAATGACAACTTTACTAGTTTCCTTTTGGGTAGGAATAACTTCAACCCACTTTGTGAAATAGTCAGTTGCTACTAAGATTCAAACATGTCCTCCACTACAATTCACCATCATTTCTCCAATAAATTCAATACCCCACTATTGAAAGGGGGTTGGAACTGAGACTGGTCTAAGTGGTAAGTTACCTAATTTTTTTAGCTTACTAGTAAATCTCTAATAGACATCACATTTATTTACATACCTATGTGCATCTTTAAATACTATGGGCCACTAGAAACTAGCTCTTAATATCTTGTTCAAGGTAGTCTTAGCCATATAGTCACCTCCACACACTCCCTTGTGCATTTCAATTAGAAAATCTTCTGCTTGGTAACCATCCACACATCTAAGAAGCACACTTTCTGGGCTTCTCCACCAAAGTTCACCATTAGTGATAACATACCTAATTGCTTGCAGTTTTAAAGTTCTCTCATTTTTCAGAATTCCATTAGGACATTTCATAGTCTGTAAATACTCAACTATCCTTCAGTACCAACCACATGTTTGCATATCACAGATGGGAGCAATATTTTCTTGTTCAACTTCATTGATTTGATTAGCCTCCAAATTGGTTTCAGCAATTAGTTTGGCCAAACCTTGGCCTCTTACTAGCTTAGTAATCTGAATATCTATGCTAAACTCTTGGAATCTATTAATCCACCTACATCTCTGACCTATAGTTTCTTGTTGAGTGAAAATTTCCTTGACCGCTGCGCTTGGGACATAAGCCACTACTGTTGCACCAGTTAGATATGTTCTAAAATTCTTAATAGCCTTAACTGAGGCATAAGCCTGCTTTTCAGTAGTGTCGTACCTAAGTTCAACTGCTTACAAGGATTTACCAAAAAAGGAAATTGGTTGTTCAAAATCCTCATTATTTTTTTGCACCAACACTCCTACTACAGTATGAAAAGATGCAAATTTAAACAATTGGAATGGTTTGGAATAATCAGGAGTTTTCAAAACATGTGCAACTTTAATAGCATCTTTGATGGCTTGAAAAGCCTTGAGAGGTTCTTATAACCATGTTACCTTCTCTCCTTTCTTCATCATTTTTGATATAGGCCTACTTATCTCTGCAAACTTATTCACAAACCTTCTTAGAAAATTTATCTTCCCAAAGAAAGATTTAATCCCTTTAACATTCCTCGGTGGTGTAATTTTATCAATACCTACTAATATTTCAAGATCAATCTTGATTCCCTCTTTTGAAACAATATTCCCTTACAACTTACCTTCTTTGACTCTAAAGGCACATTTCTTGGGGTTCAACAAGATACCATACTCTAGAGCTCTAATGAAAATCTTCTCAAGATGTGAGCAATGAACTTCCTCCTTATTATGAGCAGTAAGATCATCTTGATAAATACAAAGAAAAAAATCAAAGAAATCAGCAAAGGCCACATCCATAGGCCTTTGAAAAGTGGCACTGGTGTTTATCAGGCCAAAAGGAATTCTCACATAAACATAAGTTCCCCATGGCGTGGTAAATTTTGTAAATGTTGTCAGGCATTATAGGTCGTGTCTGTACCTCAATTCTTGAGACACCATGAAAAGTCACATCATCTAGCTTAACTACAATATTAGCCATTAAATCTACCTTCATGTTTTCTCCTCTCTCTATCCATTCTATCCCAAAGGAATAGAATGCCTCAATGGTGTGTCCAAATTCTTTCCTATATTGTCTCAGTCTATTGTCCTTAATGACAAACCTAGACCAGACTTAGAAAAATACTAGCTCAGAATCCCCAAACACTTTTAATGATTTTATTCCATGCTTAGAAATCAACTTCAAACCAAGCAATAAGGCTTCATAATCAGCTACATTATTGGTACATGAAAATTGTAGCAAAAATTAGTACTTGAAAGTCTTACCTTGGGGAGAAATAAGAATGAACCCAGCTCCTAAGCCTTCCTTCGAACAAGCTCCATCAAAATATAGAGTCCATAGAGCATCCTCCTCTGGTTTCTGCAAGACCTCTCTAACAATTGGTGGAGGCTTAGCCTCCTCCTGTTTTTGTTTTAACTCTTCCACACAAAAGGTATCTATATCAATAACCACAAAATTAATTATTGGAGTGTCTTCGATGTGCTCAATCATTTGCTGGAATCTTGATTCTCTGGCAATTTTGACATCCTTCTAATCAAACAAGAAGGTAGCAAAGGATAGATCCCATTGCATACTCATTTCCATAGAAGCACACCATTTTCTTGACAATAGAATTCCATAGGTTGGTGGAATTTCCACCACTATAACACTCATGACCAATTCCTTTTCAGTAAATGAAGCTAGTTTATATGGTACCTTATGAATTACCCCTATAACAGGGACCTCTCTAGAATCCATAGCATAACAATTTCCATAAGTATTGTCCACCTTCAAGCCCATTTTCTCCATTATCTTGACTGAAATAACATTATTTGAAGCACCAGAATCTATCATACAATTCATAAGTAATTTCCCATCAATGATCAGGCTCAAAAAGAAAGGATTGACTAGACTAGGATTTGCAGTGATGGTGGTTCCTAGATAGATCTTAGGGTTTTCATTAATTGTTGCTTCTACCTTAGTGTCATTAGCCTAACTCTTACTAGTTTTTGGTACATCAGCCTTAGTTCTATGCTTGTTGTTACTAGCAATGCTATTAATGAGAAAAACTGTTTTGTCTTTATGCTCACCAATCCTCATCATTTCTAGAAAAGGGATCATGACTTGAACTTGAGACAAAACTTGAAACATATCAATGGGAGAATAACTTGGTACTTCAGGAAGTATGATTTCCTTAGGAACCATGTTGTTAGTTTTCTTAATAACCTTTTCAACTATAGGCTTCAAGTCTTTCGCTTTTAGATCCTGATATACAACTTTAGTAGTAACCTTTTCTTTGCTACCCTTTTTGTCCCAGATTGTCATTTCTTTAGCTTCCTTGGGCTTGTCTCTTCCTTCTTATTTTCTATTTTAAAGCCTTAATTTCTACATTGTTCTCCTTAATGAATATTCCTCCCAAATGGCCTGAGTTACCACTCACCACCCTATTCCTTAGATGGAGATCACTTCTTTCTTGAGCTCTAGCGGCCAATGCAATTGTGTATTTCTCTAATTCCCAATTCTAGGGTCTTCTAAAAGAAATATTAAAAGCCTCAAGATTATAAGCAATGTATTCATCCTCTCTTTCTTCATCAGAGAACACTTGTTGATGATGCATATTTGGTTCCTATCTTTGCATATCCACATTATTGGTATCAACATCATCACGAGAGTAATCACTACACTCCAAATCTGACCTAGTCATGAACACATTTGCAGTATAATCTAGATTATGAGAAGGATCAGACTCCCTTTTATCATCTTGAGTTTCTTCCAGGGATGTTGCTACTACACACTATTGTGATGAGTGAGACTTCTCACACACTTCACACCATGGTAAGTCTTCAACAAAATTTGTAGTATTTTTATGCAGAGGATTAGTTTTTGTCTGAAAATTCTTTTGATTATTTTGAACTATTTTTTCCATTATGCCAACTGTTGTGGTATGGATAATCTTGAAGTCTTGGAGGCCTCTCATTCCTCTGGAATTGAGGCTTATCATTCTTCGATTGCTTCTACAAGAAATTTAGGACTTGATCCATCTTTTCATCTCTGGTTGTTGCTTTAACTACCTTCTCATTTTGAGATTTTGGGTGCCTAGGAGGCTTAGGATCATCCCTCCTTCCAACTTTACCAAATGCCCTCCTATTTTTTTCAATGTTCACTGCCATCTTGTAGGATTCCCTCAAGGATTGTAGATTCTTTTCCCTAAGCAAATAACACATCTTGGAATCATATGCATTTTAATACACAACTAAAAATGCTCTTTCATTAGGCCTCAGGTATCCAAGAACCTTGTACATAGCCTTTTGGAACCTCACATTGAACTCAATAGCCATTTCATTGTTCCCTTTTGTAATGTTATTAAAGTCATTCAACCTAAAATGTGGATCAGTCTGGTCCTCATATTGCTCTCTAAAGATTCAAAAGAATGAATCCTTGGAGTCAATGCTTGCATCTGGAAAGCTCGTATACCAATCCCTTGCATCCTCTATTAGGGACTGCATAAAGTAATTCTTGGCCACATCTTCATCCCATAGTTCAAAGTCTTCTACAAAAATTTGAAAAGCCTTAAGATGGTCCTCACCACTAAGAGCATTATTGCCAGTAAATTTTGGCACATGTTTCCTGCCATTGTCTAGCATTGGATTTGGATATTTTGGGATATTCTCAAAACATACTTGCATATACCTATCAGTGTGCAACAATCTTCTACCAACAGTTCCTCTTCATCTTGGTTATCATTATCTCTCCTATAAATATTGTGTCCGGACCTTTTGTGGTGGGAGTCATGTTGATCATTGGAGTGAAATGTTCTTGACTTGTCTTCAAGTTGTGAAGAGGAACAAGAGGGATTACTAGTCAGTGAAATTTTATCATGGGTATGAGGGCTTGAGGAGCATGTGTGGCCTTGAGGGCTCTGGGTCTCAGGAATAGGATCCTTCAATGTGGATTCCAAGAAATTAAGCTTCCTTTTCATTTCCTTGTTTACAGTGTGTAATTCCATCTCCTTCATCTTCCTATCCAATTCATCATTCTTTTTCATTAATTTATCTAGAAATGGAATGGAATCATCTTGAGATGCATCTTTCTTGGAAGCACCTCCCTCATTAATTTTTACCCCTTCATTAGGTTTTATCTCATTCATAGGTCATTTCCCTTTATCAACATCATGGGATTCACGCTTAGTATTCTCAGGAGGGGGAGTAGATGGGATAGAAGTGTTTTCTACTATGTTAGGCTGTGGACCTACAACAATACTATCATCCAAGGAAGTAACAGGGATCTTTCCTACAATTTCTCACAAAACTAGATCATTTTCTTGATCGGCTTGAGCTACCAATTTATTTAGTGCATCCATATCCTTAACCTTCCTTCTTAACATATCACTCTACATCATAATATTTCTAATTCTCTTCTCCTTTACTGCATCCCTCTTCTTTTTATTTTCATTGCATTTAGATGCTCTCTGATTGACCAAATGCATATCATTCAATACTTCTTCTTCATCTAGAAAACTAGATTCTCTATCAGATACTACTACCATCTCAACTTGGTGGGGATCAACATTATGAGAAAATTCCTCTCCATTTAACAAATTAGGAGGCATAGGGGTATATGTATGGGAATTCAGGGTGATATATCCTTTGGCTCTAGCACGCCTAGCAATAGCATTATCTTTTTTTATTCTATCCCTTTCTATTCTATCCTTTTCTCTCTACTTCATGGATTGCATACCAAGGTTTGAGGAGTACTCATTTACAATAGCCTTCATAAAGACCTCTCCCCTCTCATTCAAAGTATTATCACTAAACATCAATAAATTCCTATCACATTCAGAACTAGAACTAGGACGCATTTCATGTTCATGGGTGGGATGAGGGGTAGACTTACCATTTCCACATCTTTCGATTTTATTCATTTCATGCGTAAGGTCATGTTCTTTGTTAATTCACCTTCGAGCTTCTGTTCAGGATGCTTCTTCATATGGCCTCACATTCCTCTCATTTGTGCGTGAATTTTTTTTCACGTTTGTCACCTTCTTTGCTTTCTTTACAATTTTGTTCTTTTCTTTTTTAATGTCCTTGAATGTCAGCTCACACTAGTGCAGAGATGACAGAGTCACCACCCAAATTCCTTGGGACAAATTAGTAGCAATTTTAACACACTTTATGAAAATTTTAATAGATCCTTATGGAATGAGACAAACTTTTATACATATAATGTGCATTTATATGAAATTTTGAACACAAGTTTTGAAGACACATAGGTAGGAAACCTATTGGGGTTTGTATCAAAAATTTGACAAATATTTGAGCTAGATAGAGTAGACACTTTTAATTGACCAAATCTATAAGTAAATATCACCATGTAACATAGTGATCTATGATAAGGCATTCTAGAGAGCTACTAATTGTAAGACTTATGTCCCCAATTTAGTCGCTAATTTTTTGGTTGTTTTCAATGAACCAATCAGGTCTCAGCAACTACCTATGAGTTTTCCAAACTCAATTCTTGAATACCTACAAAACAAGTGGCCAACGAATGAGATATAGCATCAAAATTGCTTTATCTCTTGCAGTTTGGGATCTACCAAACCTAGGAGGGTGATCCCACAATCTACATTACACAATTTTTTTGAAAATTTATGTATACATTGCAAATTCAAGTAGATATATTCTCACCCATGACTAATAAGATGAAATTATCCAAGAATTTGGAATTTCCTTCAATGAATTATGCATCTTAAGCCGAGAATATAAACAACACAAACTACAAAAAATTAAAGATAGATCAATGATTATTTAAAAGATTGTTCTCAAGTCAGGTAACTAGAACCATGATAAGGTATATTTAATTTTGAACACCCATCAACTAAGTGTTACTACTTTGCAATTCAAAAATTTGTAACCAAATTCTAAAGAATACTTATCAGATCCAATGACCCTGCACATGAATTCACGATTTGATTGAAGCATTTTAACTCATTCCATGAACGAGAGCTAAAACCAAAGCACATATCAAAGTATGAAATGATGAACATTAATGAAATGATCTATGATCAAAATTTTCATTCATAATCCAAATACAAAACCAAAATGGAGAGACTATAGACTCGAAAAATCACCATTATCATTTAGATATGTTCAGAAACCATACATTTAACAAAATTTGCTACCTAGACTTAAAGTATTAAACAAAGACCCAACATATTCACTCTGTGTTCTTGATTTTCACAATTTAGTTCCATAACTCAACAAAAGACTTGCACAAATGGCCTTGAATTCCATTTTAAAGAACAAGGGAGCACAAACAAGCTTTGGGCCAGATGTACACATGCATATTATAATTGGACCCCTACAAGACATATTCCCTAATTCAGTTATATTTTCATTCTCCATAATGGAGTGAATACACATGAGGCAAGGATTATTTATATTCATTGTAAGGAGCAGCTTTGCAAAACAAAACATATGTCAAAAAGTATAATCTTCTTCATTGTAGCACGTCTACTTCATCGAGCAAGATGGAAAAATGTTGTAGACCAAAAGTGAGTAAACATCTCAATCAACATTTCACATCATCAATAGCTAATACTTTCCTATAAAATATATGTTTTATACATTGTAACTTCTAAGGCCAGACCTATACAATACTTGACAAAATATATATTTCACATCCATGCTTACAAACCAAATCGACCAACCAACATCATTCTTGATTCTTCATACTCTTCATTAGATGGCCAGTTGAAGTCGATGATTTTATCTAATGTCTTCATGTATGGGGAATACTTGGTTATTACAAAATTTGACTCCTTGTCAAAATCCTCTAGGAAGCTAATAATAAATGTCAACCTTCCCAAAATGTCATTAAGCGTGTTGATATCAACATCCTTACAAATTTCATTCACTTGGGAGTCAATAAATTCATCTATTTCCATTTTCAATGCTTGCAATGGTTTTAATAAATCATAAGTGAGCTGAATATTTAGAAATGGTGACAAATCTACTAGATCACAATGATCCTTTATTTCTCTTATTGCTCCAATGGGGCTATGTATCCTTGAAATTTTTTCTCACTTAGTTCACACACAAATGCATAGGTTGGAAGTACATTATGATACTTATCTTCATGCTGGCCAGCTCCAAATACTATTAGCTTTAATCTCTTCGCTCTTGGAATTTACTTATTTGGGATTGGTATGGTCAACTCTTTATCTCTTTGGGACAACCCTATTGCTTGTATCATCAAGGCATAATTGTTTTGCATAGTATTCAGTTTAGCCTGGATCTTTTCATTCAAATGCCTCAAGATGGTATGAAAAAATTTTGATACATTCTCATACATTGTGTCTTGAGCCTTTTGCAGCAACCTATTATATGTCTCAACTTTCAAAAGAAGTTGACCCCTTGTACGTTCATCAAATGAGCTACGACCTAGTTTGCATGACTCATCTACTGAAAGTGGTTCTTATCCCAAACTATATGGCACCATGGCTAAGGCCTGAACATGAGGTGAATTTTTGGAAAATGTGCTTGGAGATGTTGGAGGTGGGAGGCTTGAGCTGGGTTGACCTTGTTCTCTTTGCATTTCCCCTCATTGTTTATAAAATGATAACTCAGTTTCTAATACAACTACCGTTTGTTAACTATTATCATATTCACTAAGAATCTCTCAGTATTTATTCTTGAGGTCATCCCTCTCAAGGGTGGGACTTTTCATAGTTGCTTTGGAGAACCTAGCAACATTGACAACCATGTCAGCTACCTCCAAGGCTAGGGTGTCAGCAAATCTTCTCACAAGCAATTGTCCACTGAAATATGATGGCTCAACAAGCACTAGTTTCCTGGATCCCACAGATAGTGACCATATTTCCAATGTATCCCAATCTTCACTAAATGCTAAACCCTAAAGTTCCATTTCTAGCTCTTCTTCTATTTGCATTAAAGGCCTTTTAACCCTCCTTATGGCATCTAGAACAATAGCATCAACAATGTTCCATTTAGGTAGCAATAACACACGACACCTCTTTACATGTTCTTTGCCCTTGTAGGCACTAATATTTTTAAATGCATTCTTCATAATACTCCTCACATTAGCCTAGATAACACTCTTAGGAAACTCTAGATGCAAACTCCTTTCAATAGCCACTTTCTCTACATACTCTACAGCTTTGGACTTCCACCATAAATCTTTAAATGCAAATGTTTCAATAAATGAGTCATCTTCCATAAACTCCTTGCAAGCTTCTACTCTCAAGTCATTTGTAGTATTTAGACCACTAATTTCAAGCTTTCCCAATCTAAGACTGCTTTGTCTTGAACAAGAGGAAATACCCCTTCATGAGGAGGCATTCCTAGCTACATATCCTTAGGAGTGATATAGATGCCATGTTAATCCATATCAGAATATTCAACCACTCCTCTTTCCTCATTTTTTTTCTTCTTTAGAGTGGTTTCTCAAGAGGAACTGGACTTCTAGGGGGTGAGTCAAGATAAATTAAAGGAAAAGGAGCTTCTGTGGGAGGTGGTGGCAGTGAACTCTCAGGAGAATCTTCCTTTGGCCCTTCAGAAGTGATAGGTACTGGTAAGCTTCACTCTTCATCTATTGCTTTCTTCCTCCTAGAGTAAATTCTCAACTGCTTGGGTGGCTAATATGTAGGCATCTCTTCCAATGTCACTTCAGGATCTTCTTCAACCACCCTTGCTTTCCCCTTATCTATGACTTCGCATTGTTCTCTCAACATACCAACTAAATTTTCAAAATATCCGTAACATGCATAACTTTGCTAAATTCATTAGGTATGTTTGGAAAAGGATTTTATTGGGGATTCTTCTTCCATTTTTCTTCTACCGTCTTCCTATAGGAAATTTATTTAGCCTTCATTTCATCGTGTTCTTCAAAGCTAAAATATATTCCTAATGCCATCCTTAGGATAATAAAAAACATGCACAAAATTAGTCATTTTCTTATCTTCCTTTAGTTTATTGATGAAGGCCTTAGGATCATGCTTCCTCCATAACATAGTCATCAATTTATAATGCACCAATTGATGTACTATTTTTTTCCATGCCCCTTTCACAAGAACATAATCTACAAATATTATCCATTCTAGAAAGAATGACCCTTTCCTTGTTGTATCAGGTAGATGCACTATCTGTGCAGCTCCTAGTTGCCTCATGATTTGAAGGAGTCCTATCCTTAAAGACACATCTCTTGGAAAGACATATGGGTCTATACCATTACCATTTACTCTTAAAATTATCTTGTCAAGATATAAAATCAAGTCTCCCCAATTATGACTCAAGTTCAGGTCTGGCCTCATCTCCATGGGTCTCAAGAAATCATGAATTTCTCTGGGAATTCTTGGTGGTTTATATATTAGATGCTTGCTTATTCTTGATGCAAAATAATTTCAAAACATTACAAAATTATGTTTCTTGTCATCCTTGTCCAGAATGCAGGTCCAACACTGAACGGGCAAATCAACACCTTCTTCCTTCCTTGTCAAAGTGATATCTTTCTCAAAGACCTTTTGTCCTCTATGCAAAAACATGTTCATTAATAGTGAATACCACCAGAAATTTACCCATTATTTTCACTTCTTTAGATCAATGAAACCCTGGTGAATATGTTCTACTAGATAAGTACCATAATTGTAGACTATGCTATATGGTGGATGTTGCAAATTTTTGGCCAAATAACTATATTCTTTCTGCAATGTGTCAAGTGGATTAACACACAATGATCTGGCATAGAGAATACACATTTTTTTCTAAAATAACTAGCAAAATATCTCATTGGGAAAGGCTCAAGCTCCTTTTCATCAATTCCGATCTATGTTATATTTTTTCCGGTGCTAGTCATTACAGTATGCATAGGTAACATCTTTGTTCTAATTAACACCTTGGTATTCTTGTGTTCTCTTCTAATATCATCCATATTCAGAGGGACCATATCCTGACTCCACTCATGCAAGTCAAATATTTCATTAATTTCCTTCATAGTTATCCTTACCATATCCACCCCATCAAATTTCCTAACCACCTTGTAATCTGGGTATTACCTTGAGGAGATATCTTTCAAAAAATCAACATCCATGTACACATTGGGAACAATCAATTTTCCCATATCCAAACTCCAAGGTTCCTATTCCCAAACCAATGTTGAAATAGTTGCTACCTAGTATAAGGCACTTTGACATTCTTTATGAAGCAATGTATATCCATCACTCCCTCTTTCACAGTAGGGCCATGAAACAAGACCTTTCCCTCGAGGTTTTTTATTCATAGATGAGGGCAGCGGGTAAATTACATCCTAAGAGAGTGTTCTAGAATGAGTCAAAGAAGTGACAATTTTTACTTTGGGATCCATGGGTTTTATGTATACCAGGGTTCTATCAGGAAGAATTTCAACTACCAACCTCCTAATTGTAACCTGCTACTCAGAATGAGTGGTAATTCCCAATGGTTTTACATGGCTTTGGCCTTTTGAAGGACAAAATTAACCCTAATTCAAGGTAATGAAAACAAAGCAATAAAATGCACTCATCTATCTAGAAGAAAATTGAAATCAAGCCCTAATTCAAAAAAATAAAAAATCATAAAAATACGTTTGTTATACTTACAACTTTCAATTGCAATAAACCCTAATGCTCGTCAGGATGAATTCTACAAATTACCTCTTTCAAGTCTTTGTATTGCTCTGGGAATGTCCTCAAATTCCAAATTGGCAAGAACTAACCGTATACATAAATTCTAAAGGAAATTGAATAAGTTTATGAGTCACCTCTACCATTATTGCCCACTTTTGCAAAGCAAAACAATTGCAATAGGTGTACTTTGCAGCTTTGAATATGCATTGTCGATCTTTAGCTAAGATGGCCATCTCGCACGACTCAGATTGAGTCAATAACATTTGAATTTACATCACTTCTCTAGCTTGGACAAATGGCCAATAGAAATATGTTGACTAGACCTTGTTCATGTACCTGTGGGCTCCACTCGTCAGTAGCAGTAAAGTGTACATGGTAGCTTCTCACAGGTGTCGCTTCTTTTTACGAGCATGCATCTTACCTTCGTGAGCTGGCAGGGAATGGTGGTGATCATATTGCACCTTTCAATCATCATCATCGATCTTAAAGCTTCGAGCATTGGAATGGAACACACCAACTGGGCCCACTTATTGGATCACACATGTTAACATTTCGTGGATCTCACAACAATTAAATTGTCGTCACTAAGGACACACGAGCCAATAGGGAATGGTTTAGATTAAATCCCATGACCTGGTGATTTTCAAACTTGTGCATGAGACAAAGTTAATCATAAAATAGGGCCTTGACTAGGCCAACAAAGATTTACCCTTGGAGATTGATGACTTAGATTTCGGTCATTCATGAAAAAAATTAAAACCTGACTTTGGGAAGATTAAAACACTTTGTAGCCGGAAGTGACCAAATAACCTTAGCAAAGGGATTGGTAAGGAACACATGGCAATGTCTGAAAATACAACTTATATCACTAGCAACTGGGAAAACAAGTCAAGACAAAATTAGAACACCCAAAGGTTGTACATGGATCAATGGGAAACAAGGTTACCTAAGTAAAAACTTAAACCCTATGAATGGGGAACATGTGACATGTTAATACTAGGCACAAAGTATCCTAAAATTTCAAGAATTTTATGTGCTCTATTAGTGGATCATGCTCGGGGACACATACCCCTAGTGGTTATGGTGAGAAATAGATCTCCTAGTGAAGCAGAACAAACATACAAGAACTCAAAAAAAACCAGGAGCTTGCTTGGACCAGGCAAGCAGACGCAATAGAAAGAAAACACATGAAACCCTATGTACAAAATTTACAAGACTATACAATGTACATGGAGATAAAACCTATTTAAGGAGAAATAGGGTTTCAGGAACTATCCTTGTACTGGAAGTTCTATAAATTCACCCATTAATGATTGTAGAAAATAGGAATCTTCCCCATGAGTGTTAGCAATCAAATAAGGCCCGAGCCATAGGGGTCAAACTTCCCATGTTTTCCTTTGTCCTCCAATCGTGTGTTCCACATTAAAACCATACACTCTAAAAATTTCCTCTGAATAGCTCTTTTGTCATACAAATATTTGACTTGGAGTTGTAGCTTCTCATTTCTCTTGTGAGCTTCTCTCCTCATCTCATCAAGCTTAGTCAATTCATCCATCCAGTTCTACATCTCATCAAAAATTTCAATATCATACTCTTGAACCATTTTATACATCTTAATCAAGTTATTGTGTGGTATTTTGGCTTCAACCTAGGCATATACCAATATATAAGGAGACTTTCCAATAACTTTCTTGATTGTGGTTCTATGCACCCATAATTTCAATTGCAATTTCGAATCCTAGGCTTTCTTATTTTTCTCAAGGATGCACTTAATGATCTTCATAAGGCTCTTATTACTGGACTCAGTTTGTCCATTCCCCTAGGGATGGTATGGGGATGAGTAAGATACATTTATGCCATGCTAGTTACAAAAATCCATAAATTCCTTAGACCTAAATCACATAGCATTGTTAGAGACAATTCTCTTAGGAACACCAAACCTACTCAAAATGTTATTCATTATGAAATCAATGACAAATTTACTAGTTGCCTTTCAGGTAGGAATAGCTTCAACCCACTTTGTAAAATAGTCATTTGCTACTAAGATCCAAGCATGTCCTCTACTAGACTTCACCACCATTTCTCCAATGAAGTCAATACCCCACTATTGAAAGAGGTTGGTGTTGAGACCCGTCTAAGTGGGAAGTTACCTGAAAGTTTCAGCTTACTAGTAAATCTCTGATAAACATCACATTTATTTGCATAGCCATATAGTCACCTCCACACACTTCCTTGTGCATTTCAATTAGAAAATATTCTATTTGGTCACCATCCACACATCTAAGAAGCACACGTTCTCGACTTCTCCACCAAATTTCACCATCAATGATAACATACCTAATTGCTTGCAGTTTTAAAGTTCTCTTCTCATTGTTCAAAATTCCATTAGGACACTTCATAGTCTGCAAATACTCAACTATCCTTCGGTACCAACCACATGTTTGCATATCACAGATGGGAGAAATATTTTCTTGTTCAACTTCATTGATTTGATTAGCCTCCAAATTGGTTTCAGCGATGAGTTTGTCCAACCCTTGGCCTCTTACCAGCTTAGTAATCTGAATATCTATGTTGAACTCTTGGATTCTATTAATCCACTTGCATCTCTGACCTATAGTTTCTTGTTGAGTGAAAATGTCCTTGACCGCTGTGCTTGGGACATAAGCCACTACTATTGCACTAGTCAGATATGTTCTGGAATTCTTAATAGCCTTAACTAAGGCATAAGCTTGCTTTTTAGTAGTGTCGTACTTGAGGTCAACTTGTTGCAAGGATTTACTGGAAAATGAAATTGGTTGTTCAAAACCATCATCATTTTTTTGTGACAACACTCCTACTACAGTATGAAAAGATGCAAACATAAACAATTTTAATGGTTTGGAATATTTAGGAGTTTTAAAGATAGGTGCATCTTTCATAGCATCTTTAATGGCTTGAAAAGCCTTGCGAGGTTCTTCTGACCATGTTACCTTGTCTCCTTTCTTGATGATTTTTGATACAGGCCTACTTATCTTTGCAAAATTTGTCACAAACCTTCTTAGAAAATTTATCTTCCCAAAGAAAGATTGAATCCCTTTAACATTCCTCGGTGGTGTAATTTTATCAATACCTGCTATTCTTTCAAGATCAATCCTAATTCCCTCTTTTGAAAAAATATGCCCTAACAACTTACCTTCTTTGAATCCAAAGGCACATTTCTTGGGGTTTAATGAGATACCATACTCTAGAGCTCTAATGAAAATATTCTCAAGATGTGAGAAATGATCTTCCTTCTTACTATGAGCGGTAAGATCATCTTGTTAAATAGCAAGAAACAAGTCCAAGAAATCAGCAAAGGCCACATCCATAGCCCTCTGAAAAGTGGCACTGGAATTCATCAAGCCAAAAGGCATCCTCACATAATCATAAGTTCCCCATGGTGTCGTAAAGGTTGTCTTATATTGCTCTGATTCCCTCACCATAACCTGATTATAACCTGGAAATCCATCCATCATAGAATGCAATACACAACTTGTTACATTTTGTAACATTGCTTGCATGTTAGGTAAGGGGTAATTATCTTTCAAGGAGGAAACATCGAGGTTCCTAAAATCCACACACAATCTTAAGTCACCATTCTTTTTCCTAACAGGAACTAAATTTGACACCCATGAGGAATGCCTTATAGGTTTAATAATTCTTGCATCACTCAATTTTGCAAGCTCCTCTTGCATTTTAGGTCTCAAAGTAGGATTAATAGGTCTCTACTTTTGTCCGAAGGGCTTCAAAATAGGCTTTAATGGGATCTCATGTTGGAACAAGTCTTCTTTGTAGGCCTTTAGATCATCATAGGACCATGTGAATGCATGTCTATAAACCTTCTTGGGGGTATTTTTTGTTCCCAAGTTTATTTCTTCTAGGTATTCTTTATGTGTAGTCACCTGTGTAGCATTTGATCTATCTGGGCCATTAGAGACCCTTTCAAGTGCTACTAATCCCTTGGGAATTTTATTTGTTTTCAACTGAATTACCTCATTCCCAAATAGTGTTTCCTTCCCATCAACTTCCACCACATATGAACTAAAATCAATCTCTTGACTTTCATATTGGTCAATCCAATGCAAGAACTTCAAGATGTCATTATCATCCTCAAACACTTGCCAATAGAAAATGTTGTCAGGCATTGCAGGTCATGTTTGTACCTCAATTCTTGAGACACCATCAAAATTCACATCATCCAGCTTAACTACAATATTAGCCATTAAAACTGCCTTGACATTTTTTCCTCTCTCTATCCATTCTATCCCAAATGCATCAAATGCCTTAATGGTGTCCCAAAATTCATTCCTATATTGTCTCAGTCTTTTTTCCTTAGTGAAAAACCTAGACCTGACTTGAAAAACTACTAGCTCAAAATCCCCAAAGACTTTTAATGATTTTATTCCATGCTTAGAAGAAAACTTCAAACCAAGCAATAAGGCTTCATACACAACTACATTATTGGTACATAAAAACTATAGCAAAAATGAGTACTTGAAAGTCTTCCCTTGGGGAGAAATAAGAATCACCCCAGCTCCTGAGCCTTCCTTCGACCAAGCTCCATCAAAATACAAAGTCCATAGAGCATCCTCATGTGGTTTCTGCAAGACCTCTCTAACAATTGGTGGAGGCTTAGCCTCCTCGTGTTCTTGTTTTAAATATTCCACAAAAAAGGTATCTATATCAATATCCACAAAATTAATTATTGGAGTGTCTTCAATGTGCTCAATCATTTGCTAAAATCTTAATTCTCTGGAAATTTTGACATCCTCCTAATCAATCAAGAAGGTAGGAAAGGATAGATCACATTGTGTACTCCCTCCCATAGAAGCACACCATTATCTTGACAATAACATTCCATAGGTTGGTGGAATGTCCACCACTATAACACTCATGACCAATTCCTTTTTAGGAAATGAAGTTAGTTTATATGGGACCTTATGAATTACCCCTATAACAGGGACCTCTCTAGAATCCATAGCATAACAATTTCCATCAGTACTATCCACCTTCAATCCCATTTCCTTCATTATCTTGACTAAAATAACATTATTTGAAGCACCAAAATCTATCATACAATTCCTAAGTAATTTCCCATCAATGATTAGGCTCCAAAAGAAAGGATTGACTAGACTAGGATTTGCAGTGATCGCGGTTCCTAGATAGATCTTAGTGTTTTCATTAATTGTTGCTTCTACCTCAGTGTCATTAGCCTAACTCTTACTAGTTTTGGGTACAACAGAGTTAGTTTTATGCTTGTTGTTACCAACAACACTATTAATGAGAGCAACTATTTTGTCTTTATGCTCACTAATCCTCATCATTTCTAGAAAAGGGATCGTGACCTAAACTTGAGACAAAACTTGAAATATATCAATGGGAGAATAACTTGGTACTTCAGGAAGTATGATTTCCTAAGGAACCATCTTGTTAGTTTGCTTAATAACCTTTTCAACTATAGGCTTCAAGTCTTGGGCTTTTAGATAATGATGTACAACTTCAGTAGCAACCTTTTCTTTGCTACCCTTTTTGGCCTAGATTCCCATTTCTTTAGCTTCCTTGGGCTTGGTATCTTCCTTCTTATTTTCTATTTTAACTCCCTTAGTGTCTGCATTGTTCTCCTTAATGAATATGCCTCCCAGATGGCCTGAGTTACCACTCACCACCCTATTCCTTAGATGGAGATCACTTCTTGCTTGAGCTCTAGCGAATGCAATTGTGTATTTCTCTATTTCCTCATTCGATGGTCTTCTCAAAGAAATTTTACAAGACTCAAGATTATAAGCAATGTATTCATCCTCTGTTTCTTCATCAGAGAACACTTGTTGATGATTCATATTTTCTTCCTATCTTTTCTTTTCCACATTATTGGGATCAACATAATCACTAGAGGAGTAATCACTAAACTCCAAATCGGACCTAGTCATGAACACATTTGCAGTATCATCTAGATTATGAGGAGTATTAGACTCCATTTGATCATCTTGAGTTTCTTCTAGGCATCTTGCTACTGCACACTATTGCAATGAGTGAGACATCTGACACACTTCACACCATGGTAAGTCTTCAACAACATTTGTAGTATTTTTATGCAGAGGATCAAGTGTTGTCTAAAAATTATTTTGATTATTTGAACTATTTTTCCATTATGGCAATTGGTGTGGTATGGATAATATTGAAGTCTTGGAGGCCTCTCATTCCTTTGGAACTGAGGCTTATCATTCTTCGATTGCTTCTATAAAAAAATTAGGACTTGATCCATCATTTCATTTGTTGATGTTGCTTTAACTACCTTCTCATTTTGAGATTTTGGATGCCTAGGAGGCTTAGGATTATCCCTCCTACCAACTTTAGTAGATACCCTTCTATTGTTTTCAATGTTCACTACCATCTTGTAGGCTTCCCTCAAGGATTGTGGATTCTTGTCCCTAAGCAAATAACACATCTTGGAATCATATGCATTTTAATACACAACTAAAAAATTTCTTTCATTAGGCCTCAGGAATCCAAGGACGTTGTACATAGCCTTTTGAAAACTCACATTGAACTCAGTAGCCATTTCATTGTTCCCTTTTGTAATGTTATTGAAGTCATTCAACCTAAACCATGGATTGGTCTGGTCTCCATACTTCTCTCTGAAGATTCGAAATAATGAATCCTTGGAGTCAATGCTTGCATTTGGCAAGCTCCTACACCAATCCCTTACGTCCTCTATTAGGAACTACATAAAGTACTTCATGGCCACATCCTCATCCCATAGTTCAAAGTCTTCTACAAAAATTTGAAAAGCCTTAAGATGGTCCTCACCACTGAAAGCATTATTTCTAGTAAATTTTGGCACATGTTTCTTGCCATTTTTTGGCACTGGATTTGAATATCTTGGGATATTCTCAAAACATACTTGCAAATAGCTATCAGTGTGCAACAATATTTTACCAACAAGGCCTTCCACTTCATCTTGGTTATCATTATCTCTCCTTCTATCAACATTGTGTTTGGACCTTCTATGGTGGGAGTCATGTTGATCATTGGAGTGAACTTTTCTCGACTTGTCTTCAAGTTGTGAAGAGGAACTAGAGGGATTACTAGTCAGTGAAGTTTTATCACGGCTGTGAGGGCTTGAGGAGCATGTGTGGCCTTGAGGGCTCTAGGTCTTAGGAACAAGATCCTTCAAAGTGGATTCCAAGAAACTAAGCTTCCTTTTCATTTCCTTGTTTATAGTGATTAATTCCATCTCCTTCATCTTCCTATCCAATTTTTCATTCTCTTTCATTAATTTACTTAGAAATAGAATGAAATCATCTTGAGATGTATCTTTCTTGGAAGCACCTCCCTCATTAATTTTTACCCCTTCATTAGATTTTCTCTCATTCATAGGTCATTTCCCTTTATGAACATCATGGGATTCACGCTTAGTATTATCGAGAGCGGGAGTAGATGGTTTAGAAGTCTTTTCAACAGTATTAGGTTGTGGACCTGCAACAATATTATCATCTGAGGAAGTAACATGGATCTTTTCTCATAATTTCTCGCACAACTAGATCATTTTCTTGATCGGCTTGTGCTGGCAATTTATGTTTTGCATCCATATCCTCAACCTTCTTTCTTAGCATATCCCTATACATCATAACATCCCTAATTATCTTCTCCTTTTCTGTATCCCTCTTCTTTTTTATTTTCATTGCATTTAGATGCTCTCTGATTGAGCAAATTCATATCATTCAACACTTCTTCATCTAGAAAAGTAGATTCTCTATCAGATACTACTACCCTCTCAACTTGGTGGGGATCAACATTATGAGGAACATCCTCTCCTGTTAACAAATAATGAGGGACAAGGGTATATGTATGGGAATTTGTGGTGTTATATCCTTTGTCTCTAGCACGCCTAGCACTGGCATTATCATTTTTTATTCTATCCCTTTCTATTCTATCCTTTTCTCTTCACTTCATGGCTTACATACCAAGGTCTGAGGAGTACTCATTTACAACAGACTTCATAAAGACCTCTCCCCTCTTATTGGGAGTATTATGACTAAACTCCAATAAATTCCTATCACATTCAAAACTAGAACTAGAACACATTTCATTTTCATGGGTGGGATGAGGGGTAGACTTACCATTTCCTGAGTCTTTTGATTTTATCCATTTCCCATGTAAGTTCATTTTCTTTTTTAATTCACCTTCCAACTTTTGTTCAAGATACTTTTTCATATGGCCTCGCATTCCTCTCATTTGTACTTGAATCTTTTTCACATTCATCATCTTCTTTGATTTATTTACTATTTTCTTCTTTACTTCATTAATGTCCTTGAATGTCAGCTCGCACTGGTGCCAAGATGACAGAGTCACCACCAATTTTCCTTGGGACAAATTAGTAGCAATTTTTCCACACTTTATGAAAATTTTCATAGATCCTTATGGAATGAGACAAACTTTTATACATATGACATGCATTTATATGAAATTTGAACACAAGCTTTTAAGATACATAGGTGGGAAACCTATTGGGGTTTGTATGAAAAATCTGACAAATATTTGAGCTAGACAGAGGAGATGCTTTTAATTGACCAACTCTATAAGTAAATATCACCATGTAACATAGTGATCTATGATAAGGTGTTCTAGAGAACTACTAATTGTAAGACTTACATCCCCAATATAGTCACCAATCTGTTGGTTGTTTTCAACAGAACAATCAGGTCTCAGTAGCTACCTATGAGTTTTCTGGACTCAATTCTCAAATACCTGTAAAAAAAGTGGCCAATGAATGAGATATAGCATCAAAATTGCTTTATCTCCTGCACTTTGGGCTCTGCAAAACCTGGGAGGGTGATCCCACAATCTACATTACACAATTTTTTAGACAATTTACATATACATTACAAATTCAAGTAGATATATTCTCACCCATGACTAATAAGATGAAATTATCCAAGAATTTGGCATTTTCTTGAATGAATTATGCATCTTAAGCCAAGAATATAAATGACATAAACTACAACAAATTAAAGATAGATCACTGATTATTTAAAAGATCAATGATTATTTAAAAGTTTTTCTCAAGTCATGTAACTAGAACCATGAGAAATATTTAAAGGGGTTAGGATCAGTGCCATTGTCTATGGGCTAGGAGTCTATGCAAATTGAAATATAAGGTATATTTAATTCTGAACACCCATGATCTAAGTGTTAGTACTTTGCAATTCACAAATCTGTAACCAAATTCTAAAGACTACTTATCAAATCCAATGACCCTGCACACGAATTCATGATTTGATTCAAACATTTTAACTCATTCCATGAACGAGAGCTAAAACAAAAGCACATATCAAAGTATAAAATGCTGAAAATTAATGAAATGATCTATGATCAAAATTTTCATTCATAATTCAAATACAAAACCAAAACGGAGAGACTATAACCTCAAAAATATCCATTATCATTTAGATATGTTCAAAAACCATACATTTACAAAAATTTGCTACCGCGACTTGAAGCATTAAACAAAGACTCAACATATTCATTCTTTGTTCTTGATTTTCACAATTCAGTTCTAGAACTCAATAAAAGACTTGCAAAAATGGCCCTGAATTCCCTTTTAAAGAACAAGGGAGCACAAACAAGCTTTAGGCAAAATGTACGCATGCATATTCTAATTGGACCCCTACAAGACATATTCCCTAATTTAGTTATATTTGGATTCTCCACAATGGAGGGAATACACATGAAGAAAATATTATTTACATTCGTTGTAAGGAGCAGCTTTGCTTTAACAAATCACATGTCAAAAAGGATAATATTCTTCATTGTAGTACGTCCACTTCATCGAGCAAGATGACAAAATGATGTAGACCAAAAGTGAGTAAGCATCTCAATCAACATTTCAAATCATCAATAATTGATACTTTCCTATAAAATATATGTTTTATAAATTGTAACTTATAAGGCCAGACCTTTACAATACATGACCAATTATATATTTCACATCCATGTTTACAAACTAAATCGACCAACCAACATCCTTCTTGATTCTTCATACTCTTCATTAGATGGCTAGTTGAAATCAATGATTTTATCTATTGTCTTCATGTATGGGGAATACTTGGTTATTATAGAATTGGAATCCTTGTCAAAATCCTCTAGGAAGTTGATAATAAATGTCAACCTTCCCAAAATGTCATTAAAGGTGTTGATATCAACATCCTTACAAATTTCATTCACCTGGGATTCAATAACTTCATCTATTTCCCTTTTCCATGCTTGAAATGATTTTAATACATCATAAGTGAGCTAAATATCTGGAAATGGTGACAAATCTACCGGATTGCAATGAGCCTTTATTTCTCTTGTATTTTGCTCCAATGGGGCTATGTATCCTTGAAGCTTTTTCCCACTTAGTTCACACACAAATGCATAGGTTGGATGTACATTATGATACTTATCTTCATGCTGGATAGGTTCAAATACTATTAGCTTTAATCTCTCCACTCTTGGAATCCACTTATTCAAGATTGGTATGGCCAACTCTTTATCTCTTTGGGACAACCCTATTGCTCGTATCATCAGGGCATAATTGTTATGCACACTATTTAGTTTAGCCTAGATCTTCTCATTCAAATTCCTCAAGATGGTATGAAATATTTTCGATACATTCTCATACATTGTGTCCTAAGCATTTTGCAACAACTTCTTATATGTCTCAACTTATAAAAGAATTTGACCCCTTGTAGGTTCACCAGATGAGCTAGGACCTAGTCTACTTGACTCATCTACTAAAAGTGGTTCCTATTGTAAAGTATATGGCACCATGGCTAAGGCCTAAAGATGAGGTGATTTTTTGGAAAATGCACTTCAAGACATTGGAGGTGGGAGGCTTGAGCTGGGTGGACCCTGTTCTCTTTGCATTTCTCCTCTTTGTTTATAAAATGCTAACACAGTTTCTAATACAACTACCTTCTGTTAACTATTATCATACTCACTAAGAAGCTCTCAATATTTATTCCTGAGGTCATCCCTCTCAAGGGTGAGACTTTCCAAAGTTGCGTCGGTAAACCTAGCAACATTGATAGCCATGTCATTTGTTTCCAAGGTTGGGGTGTCAGGAAATCTTGTCACAAGAAATTGTCCATTGACATCTGATGGCTTTGCAAGCACTAGTTTCTTGTATCCCAATCTTCACTAAATGCTAAACCATAAAGTTCCATTTCAAGCTCTTCTTTTGTTTTCATTAAAGACCTTTTAACCCTCCTTATGGCATCTAGAACAATAGCATCAGCAATGTTCCATTCAGGTAGCAATAACACACCACAGTTCTTTACAAGTTCTCTGTCCTCCTGGGCACTGATATTTTTAAATTCATTCTTCATAATACTCCTCACATTGGCCTAGATAACACTCTCAGGAAACTCTGGATGAAAAATCCTTTCAATAGCCACTTTCTCTGCATACTCTATAGCTTTGGACTTCCACCATAAATCTTTAAATGCAAATGTTTCAATAAATGAGTCATCTTCCATAAACTCCTTGCAAGATTATACTCTCAGGTCATCTATAGTATTTAGACCACTGATGTCAAGCTTTCCCAATCTAAGACTGCTTTGTCTTGAACAAGAGGAAATTTCCCCTTCATGAGGAGGCATTCCTAGCTACATATCCTTAGGAGTGATATAGATGTCATCTTCATCTGTATCAAAATATTCAACCACTCCTCTTGCCTCATTTCTTTGCTTCTTTAGAGGTGGTTTCTCAGGAGGAACTAGACTTCTAGGGGTTGAGTCAAGATCAATTATAGGAAATAGATCCTGTGTGGGAGGTGGTGGCAGTGAACTCTTATTAGAATCTTCCTTTGGCCCTTCAGAAGTGATAGGGGTTGGTAAGCTTCACTCTTCATCTGTTGCTTTCTTCCTCCTGGAGTAAATTCTCAATTGCTTGGGTGGCTAATATGTATGCATCTCTTCCAATGTCACTTCAGCATCTTCAACCACCCTTGCTTTCTTGTTATTTGTGACTTCCCATTGTTCTCTCAACATACCAACTACATTTTAAAAATTATCCATAACATGCATGACTTTGCTAAATTCATCAGGTATGTTTGGAAAAGGATTATATTGGGGATACTTCTACCATTTTTATTCTATCGTCTTCCTATAGGCAAGCTATTTAGCATTCCTTTCATCTTGTTCTTCAAAGCTAAAAATATTCCTAATGACATCCTCAAGATAATAAAAAACATGCACAAAAATAGTCATTTTATTATTTTCCTTTAGTTTATTGATGAAGCCCTTAGGATCATGCTTCCTCGGATGCATAGTCATCAATTTATAAGGTGCAAATAGATGTGCTATTTTATTCCATGCCCCTTTCACCAGAACATAATCTTCAAATATTATCGATTCTAGAAAGAATGACCCTTTCCTTTTTGTATCAGGTAGATGCACTATTTGTGAAGCTCCTAGTTCCCTCATAATTTCAAGGAATCCTATCCTTAAAAGCACATCTCTTGGCAAGACATATGGGTCAAGACCATTACCATATACTCTGAAAATTGTTTTGTCAGGATATAAAATCAAGTTCCCCAATTATGACTCAAGTTCAGGTCTGGCCTCATCTCCATGGGTCTTAAGAACTCATGAATTTCTTTAGGAATTCTTTGTGGTTCATATATATCAAAGACCTCCTTATTCTTGATGCAAAATCATTTTTAAACATTACAAAATTATGTTTCTTGTCATCCTTGTCTAGAATGGGGTCTAACACTAAACGGGAAAATCAACACCTTCTTCCCTCCTTCTCAAAGCGATATCTTTCTCAAAGACCTTTTGTCCTCTATGTAAAAACATGTGCATTAATAGTGAATACCACCATAACTTTACCCATTGTTTTCCCTCCTTCAGCTTGACCAAACCTTGGTGAATATGTTATGCTAGATATGTACCATAATCATAGACTATGCTATACAGTGGATGTTGCAAATGTGTGGCCAAATAACTGTATTCTTTTTGCAATGTGTCAGGTGGATTGAAACCAATGATCTGGCACAGAGAATACACAATTTTTCTAAAATAACTAGCAAAACAACTCATTTGAAAAGGCTCAAGATCCTTTTCATCAATTTTGATCTGCCTTCTATTTTTTCCAATTCTAGTCATTGTAGTATGCATAGGAAACATCTTTGTTCTAATGAACACCTTGGTATTCTTGTGTTCTCTTCTAATATCATCCACATTTAGAGGGACCATATCTTGACTCCACTCATCCAAGTCAAAGATTTCTTCAATTTTCTTTAGGTTATCGTTACCATATCCACCCAATCAAATATCCTCACTACCCTAGAAACTGGGTCATACCTTGAGGTGATATCCTCCAAAATATCGACATCCATGTACACATTAGGAACAATAAATTTTCCCATATCCAACCTCCAAGGATTACTGAGCAGAGCTCCAAGGTTCCTATTCTCGAACCAATGTTGAAATAGCTACTACCTAGTATAAGGAACTTTGACATCCTTTATGAAGCACTGTTTATCCATCACTCCCTCTTTCATACTAGGGCTATGAAACAACACCTTTCCCTTAGGTTTCTTATTCATAGATGAGGGAAACAAGTCAATTACATCCTAAGAGAGTGTTCTGGACTAGGTCGAAGAAGTGGCAACTTTTACTTTGGGAGCCATGGGTTTTATGTATACTAGGGTTCTATCAGGAATAATTTCAACTACCAACCTCCTAATTATAACCTACTACTCAGAACGAGTGCTAATTCCCAATGGTTTTACAGGCCTTTGGCCTTTTGAAGGACAAAATTAACCCTAATTCAAGATAATGAAAACAAAGCAATAAAATGCACTTATCTGAAAGAAAATTGAAAGAAAGAGCTAATTCATAAAACTAAAAAAACATAAAATTGTGTTTGTCGTACTTACAACTTTCAATTGTGATAAACCCTAATGCTAGTCGGGATGAATTCTACAAATTACCTCTTTCAAGTATTTGTATCACTCTAGGCATGTCCTTAAATTCCAAATTGACAAGAACTAACTATATACATAGATTCTAAAGGCAATTGAATAAGTTTATGAGTCACCTATGCCATTATTTCCCATTCGTGCAAAGGAAAATGATTACAACAGGCTTACTTTGCAACTTTGAATATGCATGGTCGATCTTAAGCTAAGATGGCCATCTCGTATGACTCAGATTGATTCAATAACATTTGAATTTACATCACTACTCTAGCTTGGACAAATGGCCAATAGAAATCTGTCGACTAGACCTTCTTCGTGTACTTGTGGGTTCCACCCATCAATAGCCGTAGAGCATATATGGTAGCTTCTCGTAGGTCTTGCTGCTTTTAAAGAGCCTGCATCTTACCTCTATGAGCTAGTGGGGAATGGTGGCAATCATCATTGTCAATCTTAAAGCTTTGAGCATTGGAATGGAACAAAACAACTGGGCCCGCTTATCAGATTACACACGTGCCAACATTTCACTGAACTCGTAGAAATTAAACCGCCCTCACTTGGGATGACTGAGCCACTAGGGAACAGTTCAGATTAAATCCAACAACTTGGTGATCTTCAAACCTGCACATGAGATAAATTTAATCATAAAAGAGGGCCTTGACTAGGCCAACAAGGATTTACCCTTGGAGATCGATGAGTTAGATTTAGGTCATTCATGAGAAAAAATGAAAACTCGACTTTGGGAAGATTAAACCACTTTGTAGCGGGAAGTGATTGAATAACCTTAGCAGAGGGGCTGATAAGGAACACATGATGATGGATCATAATACAACTTATATCACTGACAACTGGGAAAACAAGTCAACACAAAATTAGAACACCCAAGGGGGTATGTGCAGGATCATGATGGGCCAAAAAGTGGCAATATTATGGGTATTTGTAGGGTATGTGGCTAATGACTTTTTTTTTACCCAAAATTGATGAAACGAAAAGGATTTTTAGAGTAGATTCTCATATTTTCACCAATATAAATTATGCTTTAATTTGAATTTAATAAATAATTATTATTCATTTTCTATTAGAATTACAACTAAAGTCCTGATCGATAGGCTGATTGAAAAACATCTATAACTTTCAAAAGGTATCACATTTTTTGAATCCGAAACATGCGTCACATTCTATGCTTCACATACTATAGGATTAAAAAAAGAAAAATTAAATTTCATGAAGTTTTGACCAAGTTAAGGTGGTCAGACATATGAGTTTTTATATTTTTTAAAAGTTGTAATAAAAAATTCATAATTAATTATTTACATGGAAAAAATTACAAAAAAATATGCATCACATCTGACATGAGTCCTCTACTTATATATAAATCTTATAAAAAATATTATCATTTTATTATGGTTAGGGTGGTCGACATACACCTACTTCTTATTTTTTCCGAAATTTAAGTACTACTGCATTGAAATTTTAAATTTTCACCATATAGATTTTATTTATTTTTAAATAAACCTAGTAGTTTAGAAACTACATTCAATTTTCTACATATTCTATTCTTACATATTTTTGAAATAATATAGATAACTTATTCAAATTTTTACGTCAAGTTGCCTAACACTGATTTTTTTGATTTTTTTGCCACTTAAGGGCCTATTTTTTCCATGATGATCCTGCACATACCCAAGGGTTGTTCATGGATCAATGGAAAACAAGGTTACCTAAGTAAAACCTTAAACCCTATCAATGGGGGACATGTGACATATTAATACCAAGCACAAAAGATCCTAAAATGTCAAGAATTTTAGGGGCTCTCTCACTGTTCAAGAAGTTGCAAGAAGTATGATGAAAGAAGCTAACCTACTATAAGTCTACTAAAGAGAAGCAACTCATAGTGTTGTTTACATACTTAATAGAGTTCAAGAAAAAGAAAACAACACAAAAACTCCCTATGAGTTCTTGTATGGAAGGATCCCTATTTTCAAACACTTCAAGGTGTTTGGAAGAAAATATTATATTAGAAGAGATGAAGAAAACTTGGTAAAGTTTGATTCAAGGTCTGATGAAGGAATCTTCCTTGGATATTCTACTAAAATAAAATCCTACTGGTGCTACAACAAGAGACTAATAAATATTGTTGAGAGTGAAAGTGTCAAGGTTGATGAATATTTTCATAACTTAGTGGTGATAGATGGATATGAATCAGGTGAGCCTGATTGCAGAGAAAAAGAAAAATCTAAAGAAAAGGAAGTACAATTTGAAGAAGAAGAAGAAGCTCCAAAAAATACCCCTAGAACTCTGAAGTTTGTGCAAAGGAAACATTATGAAAAATGGATCATTGGAGAAAAAAGTAAATGTGTATTGACAAGAAGGAAAGTTGTTGAAGAAGAGGTAAATTTGTGTTTACTTTTTTAATTTGAACCTAAAATAGTGATTGAAGCATGCAAATACGAATATTGGATGAAGGCTATAGAAGAAGAACTACTGTATATTGAGAAAAATCATACTTGGGAAATTTTCCTAAGACCTGCAAACAAAAATATAATTGAATCTAAGTGGGTGTTTAGAAACAAATTGAATGAGAATGGAGAAGTGGTAAGTACAAAATCAAGGCTTGTGTGTAAGGGTTATTCACAAGTTGAAGGAATAGATTTTGAGGAGACATTTTCTCCTATGGAAAGAATGGAGGCTATCAAGATGTTTTGGCCTTTGCAATGCATGAGGATTTCAAATTTTATCAAATGGATGTGAAGTTTACTTTCTTGAATGGAGAATCAGAAGAAGTATACATTGAACAACTAGAAGGATTTCAGTTATCAAATAAACCTAATATGGTCTATAGACTGAAGAAGGCATTATCTAGATTGAAGCAAGCTCCTAGAGCTTGGTATGCAAGGTTGGATAAGTATGTAATTTAATGAGGATTCAATAAACGGACCACATATAGTAATCTTTAATTTAAAGTTGAAAAAGATCAAATCTTAATTATGGTTGTGTATGTTGATGACATAATTTTTGGAGGCAATGAAGCTATGTGTAAGAAGTTTGTAGAACAGATGCAAAAAGAGTTTGAGATGTCTATGTTCAAGGAGATGAATTTCTTCCTTGGGCTACAAATTAGTCAAACAAAAAATGGTATATTCATTTCACAATCAAAGAATGTTGAAAGGAAATATCAAAGAAGTTTGAAATGGAAGACTCTAAATTGGTATGTACTCCTATGGTTACTAGTTGCAAACTAAGCAATAATGATGAATCTCATAAGGCTGATCAGACCAAGTAAAATCAATCATTACTGGATTGCTATATCTAATTATTACTAGACTAGATATCATGCATGCAGTTTGTCTTGTGGCTAGATTTCAAGAAGATCCTAGAGAATCACATGTTTTTAGTAGTGAAGGGAATATTTATATACTTGAAGGGCACTCTGGATTATGGGTTATGGTATCCAAAGGATACTGATTTCACCTTGAGTGTTTAAAAATATGTAGATTGGATTGATTGTGTTGATGACATGAAAATTACATGTGGTGGTACATTCTTTCTTGGATGTAGATTGGTATCATGACTAAGTAAGAAACAAGATTAAGTTTCTTTATCTAATACAAAGGTTGAGTACATTATAGTAGCATCTGTCTACTCATAGGTGTTATGGATGAGGAAAATATTGAAGGATATCAGAGTAGTGTATTATGAGCCAATTTCTATCTTTTGTGACAATACAAGTGCAATCAATATTTCAAAGAATCTTGTAATGCTTTCAAGGAAAAAACATATTTCAATTAGATATCACTTTCTGAGAGAGAAGGTTGTGGATAATCAGGTGAAGCTTGAATATGTTCCTACAAAGGATTAGATTGATAATATATTCACTAAGGATCTTCCTAAGGATACTTTTGAATATCTTTGGGAGAAGTTGGGGGTTATTGCCCCTCCTTTGAACTAGATACATAAGGAGATGCATCAGTCCAGTGGATCTCAGGATTCATTCTTTATTATGGACTAATGTTGGTGGCTACCTCTCAAGGGGAGTAGGTAGTAGCATTGTTGGTTGTTGTAGTCAAAAGAGTGTGTGTTGTCATTGAGAAGAGGTTGTTGATTTGGTTTAGTTTGGTGTGTGCTCCTAAGGGGGAGTATTCAGAGCATTAAAGGAAAGCAGTTGCAAAAGTAAGCAAGTTCATTGATGACAAAGAGAGAAGAATAAAAATTCCAAAAATTTTAGTCCTTTTCTATTAATGTCAAAGGGGGAGAGAGAAACATGTGAAAAATAATAAGTAATAAGAGAGAGAGAGAGTCATGTGAAAAAGAAAATTCTTGAGGAAAGAATGTGGAGAGAAATTCATGAGTATGTTCACTAAGGTGGAGAAAAGAGAAAATGAAATAATTATGGAGAAGAGATGTTGTGTCTTTCATGGTTTTTCACATCATGTGTTTCCATCAATGAAAAAGGGGGAGATTGTTCCAACTATGAGAAATTGGAGTTTTCATTGATGTCAAAAATCTTGTGTTGTCATTGATTTCTATTGTTGGATGAGTTTGTTATGTGAGCACTTGATGTTATCTATGTTCTGATTAGTTGCATTATCTTGTCATTAGTAAAGCTACTAGTGTCAACCTCTAGTGTTGCTTTGATAATATTTTGTCTATGGTTGAGTAATTGTTTAAGATGATGATGATGTGTCTCTATTGCTTGGTTTCCAAGTGCTTTTGATAAAATCTGATAAAAGAGGAAATAATGTGTTGTAGTGGTGTTCTGGGTTGTAGAGTTGTTTTCTTATGTTTCTCCACATTTATTTTAGGTAGAATATCTGCCTATATGATTTGAATATGTTGATAAGAGATGTTCAAATGTGTTGTATTCAATATTTGGTGTGTTGGATGATTGTACAGAAGAAGTTGTGTTCACCAGTGTGTGAATTGTGCATTATAGAGGTGTCTGGGAGAAATGTCTTTGCTCCACATTTCTCTATAAAGTGGTTTCAGGTATTGCAAATATGAAGGATTTTTTATAGTGTTGGTATCTTTTTTTGATCAAGGTGGTTTGATGTTTGGTGCTTCAAAGTTAGTTTCTTAAGTAACAATTTATGGAAAAGTATTCTAAGTGTATTATGTGTGTACATTCTTCAGCTGGAAGTTGTTGTGAAGGATTTTAATGGATTTCAAGGTGTTTGTGGAATATTCTAGATCATGTTCAAGTGTGGTGTGTGGTTTTCAAGTTGTGCTTGGGTTTGAGGAAGTGTGTACTTAAAATTTTAATGGGTTTTGTATGAGTAATGATTGACCTGGTGTTTACACTACTTTTGATGGATAATTATTATTTGTAGAAGCATGTGGTTGAGTGGTGTTGTTAATTTCGGTCCCAATTAAGGTTTAATGTGGTCCAATTTAACTTTTATCCACCATGAAAGTGTTTTGGTTCTGACCTAATTTGAATTTGCATGTTTGATGTACATAGCCAACATTGGAGAAGGATTTCATGGTTGAAGATAGTATAAGTATAAGTTGAGTTGTTGAAGGATGTAAAGATAGATGCAAGAGATGTGAATGATGTGAAGTGTAGTGTGTTAGAGTGAAAAATTGAGTAATTCAGTGTGAGATTTCATGTGTTAGTTTACTGGATGCAGTGAGAAGAAGGTGGCTAAAATTCTTCAATCAGACTCTAAAGGTGTTGGTAACATTGTGGTGGATTCTCTGTTTCATTTAGATGCTTTTCTCTATATAACATTACATCTATATCTTCTTTTCTATTCTGGTAGTGAGCCTTTCTTCTTTGGGTAGTGAGTCATCTAGAAGTGATCCCTATTATATTTAGTATTGATATTACTTATATTAAGAGCTAATCCTCACTATGGTTTTTCCCTTCTTGGGTTGTCCATGTAAATTTGGTGTTCTCTTGTGTATGGTGATAAGTTCTTTCATTTTCTATCATTTTCCTTGCATCCTAAATCATCATAATAGTTTTAAGGGTTTAATGAAATAATGTGGATCTGAATGTTAATGAGGGTTTTGAATTTTTAAGGTACAACTGATTCACCCCCCTTAGTTGTCTTGTGCATTCAACAAAACTCTTATTTTGGTATTTCTACCTCCAAAAATAGCTAATGAACTGATTGATAAAATGTGTGTGCTCCTAATCTTAAATGTGTCTAAGATTGTAATGAGATAAAATGTATAAAATCCTACTCAAGTGTGCTAGAGAAGGATTCCCAAATGAAAATGACAAGATCCACCTAAGAGAAAGTCAAATACCCTTAAAAAAATATGAAACACAGTGATACCTTGCTTTGGACAGCAAGTAATATGAAGCTTGAAGATGAGAACACTTTGAAAACAAGTCATTAGGTTGTAGAAAATGGTCAAGAGCACTTTCCAAACCTAGATTCCATTATTTCCTTCTATTGGCATCAAACTCCAATCATTGAATAAGCTTGATCAAATCTGGAAATATCCTTGAAAACCAAAAAATTCAAATGTATTTTAGTAGATGTAATGGTCATAAAATTCTTTTTCTTGTTCTTGTTGTAATATTTATTCAAATGATAAAATGACCAGGTATTTCTATGCTATTAATCTAATTTCCCAAAAATTAAATCTCGATAGCTAACATTTATCATTTGAAATTCAAATAAAAAATTTCCATCCTCAACATATTAAAATTTTGAGCCAATTTAAGAGGACATGGCCACCTAGGGTACCCTTGTCCAAGCCCTAGTTTTTTTGGGGTGTGAAGTGTTGGGGGAAAAATTTTAAATGGCTACTTTGATTTTGTAAATTTAATTTTTGATAAATGATTAAATGTGCCATGGAATGCATAATTTAGGAAATTAAGGCATGATTAGGGAATGTTTAAATGCATTGATGAAAAGGTCACTCAAGTTGGTTCTAAACAAAGTGTGAAATTGTGTTTTCACCTAAAAGGGAGTACAATTTACACTGGTACAAGATAATATTTTATAAATGAATAAGATCAAGAGCTACAGTATAATTTTTATAATCCATAATCTCATGTGTTTTGGATAAAATTAGTATGAGTGTAAAACCCCAAGGATTTTCTAATAAAGGCCACTAAATTATACATCTAGATATATTAATAATAATTGGTAAATTATATTTTTGATGTTATCCTTAACATGTTGTATAATGTGAAAAAGAGAAGAGTGCATTAGTAGAAGGAACAATAATGGCACATTTATCAAGAAGGTTTTTTGTTTGATTTCTAATTCATCACATAGATTAGTGGAATGGGAAAGAATACAATAATACAAACAAGACAAAAATTTGGATTGATTGTGTTTAAAAAATTTCTCATATGTGGGAGGAGGAAGTTTGGATTTTATGAACATAGGCCAAATATGATTAGGAGGATGAGAAAGCTATGTGTAGTATATGTCATATTTATTAGAGAATAAGGTGGAATAGTTTGAATTATTTCATAAGAATTATATGGAGGAGGAACTAATCCATATTATTGAGGATAAATGTATAATTCAAGAAAAGATGTCATGGATACATTGGAAATTGGAGGAAGTAATGTATATAAATGGAACAAAATATACTAACAGGGGGGTGAATCAATATATGAAAAAACTCTTTAATTCAACATTAATTATAGTTAATAATTTCTCCAAACATAAAGCTCAAAATATCAAAGAAATAAGTATTAATTTATTCAATAATTAAACAACATAGATAGATGCACACATCCACACAAAGAACACCAGATATACATTGAAAACTAGAATGGGAAAAACCATAGTGAGAAGAGTTGCTTCGAGCTACTACCCAAATCTAGCCTCATAAAAATAGTGAATCACTTACATTAATGAAGTAGGCACCAACATACTGGAGACACGAATCCCCGATTGTATTTATAGGCACCAACCTACTGGAGACACCAATCCTGAATACAAGGATCTGAACACCAACTCAATAGGCAAAACATCTATCCTACTGGATTATAGAAATATTATTTGTGGATCTTCAAGATTGATTACATAGCTTGCACTTGATTTGATCAACCTTCAAGAACTCTCCCACACAACATATGATCTTTTGATACTGGCACAAAATAATTTGGATGTAACTCCTATTACATCAATAAAATATGTCATTCACATTTACACACTCATACACTCACATGAATGAATGAATCCTAGTAAACTCAATAGGCAAGACATCAATCCTACTGAACTATAATAATATGATTTGTGGATCTTCAAGATTGGTTACATAGCTTGCACTTGATTTGATCAACCTTCAAGCACTCTCCCACACAACATATGATCTTTTGATAATCACATACAATAATTTGGATGTAACTCCTATTACATCAATAAAATATATCATTCACATTTACACACTCATACACTCACACCAATGAATGAATCCTAGTCTTTAATATGTGCATCCCAACATATTAAAAATATTTATTATTAGCCAAGAACCCCTAAACACCATCTGTAATTTGCTAGGTCCGCTAAGGGTAGACCTAAATTCAAATTGATATGAAACATGTAACATGTTGTTCGTAAATCAATTTTTCTTCCACCAATAACAAATGATGTTATGTGATTCCTTCAAATATCTTTGACTAGACCTATTTAATCTTCAAGAAGTTCCTCCAACTAGTGCATGCTTCCCTTCTCTAGCACAAACACTTTCATGTTATTCATAGTTAGCTAGTCCACATAGATAATACTCTATTAAATCTAACTTTCTATTTGCTAAAGCTCAAACTTTGAAACTTTGGAAGATGATACAACATGAGTAACTATTCTTTAGGTTCAAACCAGAAGTAATAGCATTCAACTATGATAAAATTCAAAGCAACATTGTGATAGTTTAATACAATTCATGAGTAGAAAACCACATAATATTATCATAAGAACTTCTATAATACTTCCAAAAATTGTAGTACATACAAGATGATATTTTAAGCATACTAATGGTAGCCTTATTCTCATTAATGATAAAATTAACATTCTACAACTAATCAAATTTCTTCTTGATCTTAAACACTCTAACATGACGTGATAGTAAAACTTCCCAATTTCAAGAGCTCAAACAAGACAAAATTAATTACATTTAATTCTCCACGATCTATTGACATCACTCATTTGACATAAATGATCTCTATTGACAGCAATGACAACATATGTTCAACAATTTGCCCATTTTTCATTGATGGAAAACAATAAAGTGATGTTACCACACCAACACACTTAATCTAGAACCCCCCCTATGTGATACAATCAGAGTTCCTAAGTGTAGTGTAGGAAAATGCATACCCTTGCATTTTCACATTTGTTTGGGCCCACCTTGCTTTATTTATGCTTCTTTATGGCTTAATTGGTCCTATTTTGTGTCCACAAGCCCTATGAATTACATATTTTTTCTAGTTAATCCCAAAATTCTCCAATGCATAAATGATAATTTAATGACTCCATTAGTGTGTCCCTAACTTTTGGTCAGGACTAGAATGCCACCTAAGGTGTATTTGTCCACCAAGGCTCTTAGGACCCTGATTTTGAGATATCCTGATTGGGCCCCTTTTTGGTGTCTATTCCCCAAGTTTTTAGGACCTGGGACTAAGATGCCACTTAGGGCATCTTAGTCCTCCTTGAATCATTTTCAGGATTTAATTTCAAATTCTAGTGGGATTTAGCCTCATTTATTTAATGAATTCATATATTGGCTTGGTGTGATATAATTTTGGGATATTAAGCATAGATAAGTATAAATAAAAGGTTCCTACTCTCATTTTCCATCCTAATCAATCTATCAAGCATTCAAGCATCCAAGTGTTTTGTGAGAGAATTCAAGAGTAGATTTATCAAGCATTTTGAGTAATTTCAAGATTCAATCATCATATCAAAGAGTTTTCTTGCATCATGTGTGTTGTGCTAACATTTGTGATGTAGGATTTTGATTCAAGCAAAGCAATTCAAGTCCTATCTTTCAAGCATTCAAGATCCATATCCATTGCATCCATTGTACACATGTTTGTAGATTTTACAAGGGTTTGATGAGTTGTAGCATTATATGTTGTTCATTCACCATTTCCTTTATTATTGCTATTTCATTTCAAGGTTTAATTACCAACAAAGGGTTTGACAAAGGAAAACCCCCATTCACTAACAAACAACAAGATTTTCCCATCTTGCATATTTGTGATTATAGATTTAGGTTGAAGTCTTGAAGATCACTTGGAGTGCAAAATTGCATTAAAAAAATTTCATCTTCACAAAAACTCACCTATAGGTTGAATCCAAAAGTTTTAGAACCTATGATCAGAAAGGAAGTGTAGACCTTGGAGCTTAGGATCCTATTTAGAGTTTGTAGAAATTCAAAATAGGATTAATACACCATCTTGGGTATATTGTTCCTTTAGATCTGGTTCCAACATCAGAAGACGTCGTATTTTCCATGAAAAACAACAGTGGGACTAATACGCCATCTTGGGCGTCTTAGTCCTCCACAACACTTTTTAGTAGAATCTTTACATTTCCAGAATCCTCACAACATCCCTAGACTTCCCAGGTATACATACTATCCTACTGTTGCATAATTTAATTATTTGCATCTCTCATTTAGCTTACATTTCTAGTTTTAGGTCATTTTGCATATCACATTGTGTTTTCCAACATTCTCTTTTCCAAGTATTTTCTTGGTGGTGAATCCATTAGAATTCAAAGAACTCCCTCCTATGTCCTTCCTAATTGTGAAATTGACTCACCTTGTGAGGTTGTTAGTCAATCCAATTAGGACTCCTAGCACATTAATAAATGATTGGTAGAAAAAGAGTGATATCTTTAGGTATCCATTTTTCTTCTCATCACTTAGAAGTTTTTGAAAGATGTAGAATTTTGGATTCCTTTCTCCCCCTTTAACATAAAAAGGTCAAAAATTGTCATTCTATGGTTTAGGACATAGAACAACAAGTTTTCTCCATGTTTCATTGAAGGAAACCCTAGAGACCTCAATCTAAGGATGGAATTAGGAAAAGAGATCTACAATAGGGTATCCTAGGGTGTGATTAAAGAATAAAAGGGGGTTCACCACCATGCTAAGGCTTGGAAAGACTAAGAATGTAAGAGATATACAAAACCTAACTATAAGATCTAGATTATGAAATTGAAATTCATAATAAAAGAATGAGAAAGTATAAAGGTGCACCTAGAAACTGAAGACGCTTTAATGAAGACCTAAAATATTGAAATTTTTGAGTTTAATGTTTACTAGAAATCATACACTATTAGGGGTGATTTAGTCCTAGATTAGGGTTTATAATAGACACTAGAATATGGAACTATTGAATTAAGATCTGTAGAAAATGTCTAAAGATGTGTATACTGGGACTCATTCGCCACAAGTGGTGATTTATTTCTAGTATTAGAGTTGCTCTGAAACTTGAATATCCTCTTATTACTTCCTGCAACTTTCTTCTTTCCAAATCTCTAGTTTTGAAAACTGAATTATGCTTTATAGGTGACAATCTCTGATCTTGCAAGGTAGATGACAACTTTGAAAACTTTTCTCCAATATTTCTCTTTAATGCATTTTCAACTTAAACCACTTAGATTTGCAATCACACATAAAAGATAGGGAAATATGTTTTTTTTTAGTGGATATGGGTTTTCCTTGGTCAAACCACATTTCGGTAATCGAAACTTAAAATGAAATGAAATAAAAAGGAGGAATGATGAATGAAAAAATATGCTATGTTGCAACTCACCAAACCCTTGAATAAGATGCTGCAAACATGTATGAAATGGATAGCATGAATTTGGATCTTGAATCTTGCTTGAATTTTTTGGATCTTGACTTTAATGCTTGCTTGAATCATAAGAACCCTGAATCACAAATGTTAGCTCAAAAACAAGCATGATGCATGATGACTTTGACATGATGCTTGATGCTTGAATAATGCTCTAAAATAATTCATAATCACTTTTGAATTCTCTTGTAAACTCTTGTAAGTGATCTTGATCACAATTTTTCTATAAGAATTCTACATCAACTTGCTAGGTGAAAAATGAGTGAAATAACCTTGTATTTATACTTGTTTATGCCAAATTTCTTGACATTACAACACTACAAGCCAACATCAGATCTAGGAGGATAAAATCATACCAAGAATTTGAATTTGAATTAGGTACAAGCTAAGTAGGACTCATACGCTAGTTGGGGCATATGAGTCCCATTAGGCTAAGCTTGGGACACATTTTTCAAGAAATTCTTAGTTTAATGTTAAATTTAGATCTAGGTCCCAAAACCTAGGTGGGACCCATACACCCAAGGTGGTGTATGAGTCCTAGATCACTAAATTTGGCCATAAAATCCAAAATCATTACTTTTTGATTGGTTACTTGATATGTGTTGGGATTATCCTTGGAAAGATGTATTAATTAAGGCTTGTGGATGCAAAATAAGGCCAATTTAAGTTATAAAGAAGCCCAATTTTAGCATGGAGGGCCCAAAAAAATGTGAAATGTTAAGGACAAAATTTTTCTACACTACAACATCAATCAAAAATGACAAAAACTAAGAGATATTATTTGGAATCCCTCTGGATTTATTCCTCTTTTCATTTTGAGCTTCTCTCTCCCCTTGTGTCATTTTCTATCTAACAATAATTCTACAAGGCCACCAAGCATGCTTGCAGTAGGGAGTCAATACTCCCCCTTAACTTGTACTTCCTCTTAATTCAAGAGGAGGGAGACATAACTCCCAACTTTCACCAAAGATACTCAAAGGTTGTCTTAGGAAGAAGTTTTGTGAAAATGTCTGCTATTTTTTTCTTAGTTGCAACATACTCCATAATCCACCTTTTTTTTCATATCCAACCTTCTCTCTTAGAAAATGACACTTAATTGCAATATGTTGTGTCCTTCAATGCATCATTAGATTCTTGGAAATATTTAGAGCACTAGTATTGTCACAAGGAATGAAAATGGGTTCATCAGGCTCTATTTTCATCTCCTTCAAATTATGCTTCATCCATAGTACCTAAGTGCCACATGAAGCTACTACAATGTACTCCAATTATGTTGTATATAAAGATACTAAATCTTGCTTCTTGCTTTACCAAGATACAACACTATCACTAAGAAAGAAAGCTCCACCACTTGTACTCTTTCGGTCATCTATGCTTCCATCCCAATCTATATTTTTGTATGCAGCTAATGTGAAGTGTTGACTCTTAAGATACCATAAAAAAAATCTATTTTAGCCTTAAATATCTAAATATATTTTTTACTTCCTTGACATGGGTTTTCTTAAGTGCTTCCTAAAATCTAGCAACCATCTCTATTGGTTGAATTATATATGTTATGGATGTAGTTACATACAAAAAACTACTAATCAATGACCTATACAAGGTTTGGTTTCCCCAAGTAGATTCATCACCCTTACTAAATTTACACCTAACAACCATAGGTATACTCATCGATTTTCAATCTTTCATTTTAAACTTTCTCAACATCTCTTTCATGTGCTTGTTTTAAGAAATGAATATACCTTTATCTTATTCATAGGTCTATCAACCAAGGAAAAAAGAAAACCTACCAAGCATTGACATTTCAAACTCATTTTTCATTGCATCCCAGAACCCTTTGCACATATCTTTACTACTACTACAAAAGATAATATTATTGAAATAAACAACAATAATCAATATTTGATCACTTTCTATTTTTATGTATAAGTTTATATGTCCATTACCTCTCATGAAACCTTGTATTTGTAGGTATCTATCCAATCTAGAATACCATGTTCTAGGAGTCTATTTTAGTCCATAAAGGTCCTTCTTCAGTCTGCACACAAATTTTGGTTTTTCTGAATATTGGAATCCTTTCGGTTGTTCAATGTAGACTTCCTCTTCCAATTCTCCATTCAGAAATGTCGATTTGACATTCATCTGATATACCTTGAAATTATTGAATCTTGATAAGGCCATTTTTTTTTATTGCTTCTAACCTTGCTACTGGAGCAAATGTCTCTTTAAAATCAATTCCATCAACTTGAGCATATCCTTTGCATACAATTCTGGTCTTGTTTTAGATCACTTTTCCATCTTCATTTAACTTATTTCTAAAAACACATTTTGTACCAACGAAATTTTTATCTTTAGGTCTCAGAAAAAACTCTCAAGTTTCATTTTTCTTTATCCGAGATAACTCTTCTTCAATAGCATCTACCCAACATTTCTCTTTTCTTGTCTCTATATATGAACTTGGTTCAATTTTTGATAGTAAGGAAAAATTTATCTATTCATTTTCTTTCTCAATTCTTCTTTGAGTTTAAACTCCACTATCCTTATCTCCTATGATTTGATCTTTAGAATGGTTCTTATGAACATACCTAGCTAGAGTCTTTGTAATTGTATTCTATGAGTCAAATTTTGAGTTTTCATCACTGCTATAGATTACATCTTCATTATCTTCTTCAACTGGAGTCTCAATGGATTGTATTGTTTCATCAATACTTACATTGACACTTTTCACAATACCTTTCAACATTTTGTTATAACATCTATATGCATTATTTTTCATAGAATATCCAAGAAAAATACCTTCTTAGATCTAGAATAAAACTAACCTAAATGTTCTTCATCCCTCTTGATGTAGCATTTACTCTCAAATATTTTGAGATGTCAGAATAATGTTGGTCTTCCTTTCCATAGTTCATAAGATTTTTTTGCATTATTTGGTTTGATTTGAGCTTTGTTCAAAATATAAATTTTTATTTGAATCAGTTCTCTCTAATACACACCTAACAACTTTTATTGACTTAACATTGTTTTGGCCATCACATGTATAGTCAAATTCTTCCTCTCAACTACTCAATTTTGCTGCAGAGTTCTAGGAGAAAAAAATTGTCTTTGGATACCATGTGTCTCTTAGAAATTCATCATACCTGTCAGAAGTGAACTCTCTACCTCTATCTGATCTTAGGAACTTAATTGTTCTTTCATTTTCATTTTCAACTGTTTCCTTAAATGTGTTAAACTTTACAAAAGCTTCTAATTTTTCTTTTATAAATGTAATCCAAGTCATTCTAGAATAATCATCAATAAGGATTGTAAAATACCTATCACCATGAATTCTCTTTGTCCTCATTGCTCTATATATATCTATATGAATAAATTCTAATGGATTTCTTGTAGGATATTCCTTAGTAGGAAATCTGGTATTTGTCTATTTTCCCTCATGACATGGTTTCTAACTAGTAGATACAGGCTTCTTGAACTTTGTCATGTTTCTTACCATTCCTTTTGAACTAATCCTGACAAAATCATTAAAATTGATGTGTCCCAATATTTTTTTCCAAAGCCAATGCTCTTCAAGCTTTTTATGAAAATAAATTTTATCCATTTACCTCATTGAGATGATACACATCACTATTTTTCCTGCTTCCTTCCACAACTAACTTGTTCACTAGTACTAGTTTTTCTAATTTCACAACCTTTAAAACTTAAAGAGAGCTTGTATCCTTTATCACACATTTGAATTGCACTTAGAAGATTGTGATTTAATCCTTCTACATATAGAACATCATGATTTTTTGTCTTTCTACCATCAAGACACAAAATTCCCTTTCGGTAATCTTAGCAACAAATTTGTTACCAAGATTTACCGCTCCTCCATCAAACTTCTTGAAGTTCATGAACTTTCTCTTGTCTCTGACCATATGAAGTGAACATCCACTATCAATGATTGATATATTCTTCTCTTTTTGAGAATGTAATGAAGTCTGAGCCACCATGGGCTTCTCTAATATTTTCTCCTCTAGTTTCTTCTTCCAAACCTTTTTTATTTCACTACTCTGACATGTTGAGTTATTGCTTCTATAGTTTCTAGAAATATGTCCAAAACTGTTGCATTTGTGACAAATAATATTGAAATTATACAATTGTGCAAATGTATTTATGGTAACAAAAATTTATTCTTATTCTTGGAGCCTTTCTACAATTCATAGCCTTATGACCAAAATGATTTCAATTAAAACAGTAACTAGAAAAAGAATGATTGAACCTAGTATTGTATCCTTTTCCCCTTGAATCTTTTCTTCCAAATATTCTATTATGTCTATACACTTGGAAGAAAAGATTCAAGAGGACAAGGATACAATATGAATTTATTTAGAACCTGGTATTGTATCCTTGTCACTTTCATTAATTTCCACAACTTATTCTAAATTTGAACTTCTAGAATTATTCTCTTCTAGAAACTTACAAACTGACTTTATGAGTTGCTCTTGATCAATTTCTTCTTTTGCATATTAGTAAATCCAATAATAGCTTTGATATGTGGTGATCTCTTACTTTCTATTATCTAATCCAAGATATTAGTGCTCTTCCAAAATTTCAACTTTAGTTGATGATTTATCCTTTTAAGATCTTTCCTTAATGATGCAATCTCTACTTGAAGCTTTTTACAATCCTTATCTCTTGTTAGCAACCTTTCTGTCAAAACTTCTTCAATCCTCTTTGCTTCTTCCACTTGAATCTTTAGGTGAATGACTATCTTCTCCACTTTCTCAAGATTCTAAGATAATTTATCCTTGAATTTCACTTCATCAACAATTCTTTTCTTCAACCTTTTAATTTCTCTTCTAGTACAAAGCGATTCTTCGACAAGGTCTACTTCATCATCATATTCACTTTTGGACTTGATTTTTACATCTCCTTTAGAGGTTTCCTATACCAAGAAAATATTATTTTCTCCTTCATTCCTAGAAGTGGTTCAGTCATCATCATTAGATGAGTAGCCTTCCTCATTGATAAAGAAACTCTTCTTATTTTTCTGAAACTTTTTCTCTTTTGAAAATGACTTCTTCTCACCATTGCTCAATTATTTGTATGGAAACTTGGCCATGAAATTTCCTACTTCACCACAATTAAAAACTTTGAAAGGTAAATTCCCTTTGTACTTTCAAAAACTTCCCTATAACTTACTGACAAAGTTTACTTCCTTCATATTCAATCATTCTTCTGAATGAGGACACTCTTGTTTCTTAGACACTTTGAATGCCGCCTCTTTCCTTATAAAATTTTCATTCTCAATTCTCATTTCATAGGTAGTTATAATTCTATGTAACTCATCCAAAGTTAGAGTATTCAAATCTTTAGCTTCTTCAATAGTAGAAACCTTTGCATCTAACTTTTGGGGAAGGGAACTCAGTACCTTTTTCACAATCATACCTTCTTTCATCTCTTCACCAAGACCTCTAATAGAGTTGAAAATATTTTCCTCTTCCTTCATATTCAAAGTTTCAAATTGGATTCGATGGGTTTGAAGCTTTGATTGTTTGACCTTGTCATCAACTTCATAGATTTTGTGTAACTTAGCCCATAATTCCTTCACAGTAATGTAATGCATGATCTTCACAAACTTGGAGTTAGATAAACCACATGAAATAACATTATTACTTTGGAATTATTATCACAGGCCTTCCTTTTATCCTAAAATATTTTGGGAATTTTAGGGATCTCATTTCCATCAAAAATTAATTTCCAAACCTCAAATCCTAAGGCAATGAAATATGATTCCATCCTTACATTCTAAAAGGCATAATTGGTTCAATCAAAAAGTGATGCCTTATTTGATGAAAATCCTTCTTGAGCCACTAACTATGCCATCCCAAATCTAGCTCAAGGTGTTAAATTTTTTTGAAGGAACTTTGCTCTGATACCAATTGAAAGGAACATAATATACTAAGATGTGGGTGGATCGATACATGCAAAAACTTTTTAATTCAACATTAATTACCATTAATAATTTCACCAAACATAAAAATCAAAGCATCAAAGCAACAAATATTAATTTATTCAATAAATAAGTAACATAAATAGACATATACATCCACACAAAGAACACAAAAAATATGTGGAAACCCAGAATGGGAAAAAATGTAGTGGGAAGAGCTGCCTAGAGCTACTTGTTGATGCGAGTGTTGCACACACACACCAATAGTCAGATTCTCACCCAAAGAATGTAGGAACCTACCTTTTCTTGAAAGATCCACAAGGAACACCTTAATCTCAAGGAAATCTCAGTTTAATCCCAAGGCTCGGGAATGTTAGGTCTTGATGCACTATATTCACTCAAGGTTTGTTGTGTAAATTGTTATTAGTCATGAGGGGTCTATGGTTTCTTAGGTCAATTGGTATTCATAGGACATAACATAACCTTTTTTTGATCACACATGTATCACTTCACAACTTCATGAAAACTAAAGTTTTACAATAATATTTCATGAATTCAAATTAACTTGAAAAGAATCAACATATTTAACATAAATTTCTCTGTAACCTCATGGAAATAAAATATTTACAATAATACTCCATGCGTTCATCATTTATTCTAAAATAAATAATTACAACCATAAAATTTAAATATTCTCCCAATTATTATCCATGCATTCCCTAAGAAATAAACTAGATCAAGGATAACCACTCTATACTTCACTAGATTGCTTCATAGCTAGGTATAGAATGATGCAAGAATTCTAAAGACATAAGATCATTTGAAACCAAATAGTGTTAGTATGTACCCAAATCTAGAGTAGTAAATAGGATTTTCCAATAGGAACAAACAATCAGCTATGTATTATTTTGTATTAGGAAATAGCTTTAAATTGGCTTTGATATTAATTAGCTTCAATGAGAACATATAATTTTTTATGCTAGAACATAATAGAAAACAAGAAAAATAAATAAAACTAGCAAAAGTTTTAGATCTCCGAAATTTCACAAATTCTAAACTTAAACAAAAGGAAACAACTCCCAGCCTTTTATAAGAATAAGGAAATCAAGGAGCTCCATCAGAACAAATGAAATAGAATCTAGGGAATGAATCATAATATAACACATGGCACATGACAATTGTCATGAGAATCATCTAGAATAAGTCAATGAAAATTTTGAATTTCTTTGGCACTTGAAACTTTCACACTCAGGTCTCGAGACATGGGAACTTTCATGCAAAGTGTAACATTACTCTTCAAAACCTCTAGTTCTAGCTAACTTACATTGGGTCTAGGAATAAGCCTACAAAATTAATTTCAATTGACTTACCATCTAGAGTCACTGAAAAAGTGACCCTTCTACTTTTTCTGCCTTGTTCGGGCCCTCATTGTGATTTTGACTTAATGTTTCCTTGATTTAGTTTTGCAATGTGGATGAAACATTCCCAGTAAGTCTTGGGCCCTTATGAACTAATGGATTCTAATGGAACCTTGCTAAAGTGTTGTGAAGTGTTGTAACACACTTTCACACTTTTCTAGGGTTTTATCAATTAACTAAGCATAATAAACCTATTTCTAATCAAAATCAACATTAATCTTGCTTTATTTGGAGTGTTGTAAGGTTTTTTAACACACTTTCACACTTTTATGGGCTTGTCATTAATCATTGGGCTTTCTTATGCTTTAATTGACCCCATTTTGCATCCACAAGCCTCATTCATTGCATCTTTTCGAGGATAATCCCAACACCAATCATAATTTAGGTGTTTTTGGCTTGTGTGGCCCAGATTTAGGGATTTGGGACTCATTCGCCACCTTGGGCGAATGGGTCCCACCTAGATCTTTTGGCCTCGAACCGGTTTTCACACATATCTAGGCACTTTTGGTTTTTGGTCCCATACATTATGTCTAATGGGACTCATTTTCTAGCTTGGGAAAATGAGTCCCATGTGACCAAAATTCAAATTTTTGATGAGATTTTATTCTCCTACATTTGATGTCGGCTTGTACTATTGTAATTTCAGGAATTCTTGCACAATCAAGTATAAATACAAGGTTATTTCACTCATATTCTCACCTAGCATTCAAGAGAGTTCACAAGAGCATTCAAAGACTTTCAAGGGAATATTATCAATCATTTTAGAGTAGCATTGAAGTTCCAATCATCATGTCAATGATTTCATTCATCATTTTTTCTATTGTGCTATTAATTGTGATGTAGAGTTTCTGATTCAAGCAAGTGTTTCAAGAAAGATCAACTTCACTCAAGAAAGAGTTAAGAACCACATCCATTGCAACCATTTCAATCATATTTGTAGCACCTTATTGCTAGGGTTTGGTGAGTTGTAACATTGCTATTTGTTCATTCATAATTCTTCATTCACATTTATTTTCATTTCAAGGTTTAATTACCAACAAGGGGTTTGACCAAGGAAAACCCCTATTCACTAACCCCACAACATTTTTCCCTCTCCTTTGCATGTTATTTGTAGGTTTATATTGCATATTTCATAAGGAGCAAGATTGGAGAGAATTTTTCAAGTGATTAAAGATGCTAAAGTTGCCATCAAGCCTTGGAGAGACTTGGAGAAGACGTACAAGTGGAAATTTATAGTTTTGAATATGAAAACCAATCAGGAAGAGTGGAGTAGACTGAGTGAAATAGAATCAGGTTCAAAACTTCCAAAAAAGTAGAAGTGAACTAATTTTCCACAAGTGGCAACTGAGTCCCACTATACAGGCATGAAAAATATTTTTACAGAGTTGGACACCCTTTTGGCATAAACCTATTCATGCACATTTTCCCAGAAACTAAATTGATTCGCCCAGCTTGGTGAATGAGTCCCAGTTAGCCTTGATAGAATTTTTTTTAGTGATCTAGACCTTCATTCTACCTTCTTTAGTTTCCCAAGTGCACACTTTCTGTTTTATAATTTTCTATTGCATTTTGTTCATCTTTCTAGGTCATTTAGAGTTAGTTTGCATTCAATTAGGGTTTTTGCATTTTACCTTACATTTCATTATCTTTTCCAAGTTTACGCTTGGTGGTGAACCCCTTATCAGATCATTTTCAATCCCTAGGATATCCCTATTGCAAGATCTCTTTCTCTTTTGCATTGAGATCTCTAGGGTTATCCTTGAGTGGAACATCATTGAAAGTGGGTGTGAATACATCATCATTCTCCTATTTTCATAGGTTCCATTTTGGTGAACCTACATTTAGGACATTATAATTATGATTTGGAGCGCATATTCATCCTAGATTTAGCTTGCATTGACATTGCATTAAGGTTTGCATTGGTTAATTGACATTTTAAGGTTTCAAATCTTGCATTAATGGAAGCTCATTTAGATTGCATTTGTGCACTTAATTTCATTGAAAAAAATCAAAATTCTACATTTGCATCTCAGACATAGATCAGAAAACATAAAAAGCATAAAATCTAATTCAAAATTTTTGAAAATTTTCAAAAAAAATCATCACTAAGACTCATTCACCACCCTAGGTGAATCAGTCCCTTTGCATATTCTAAATTTAATTTTCTGGCATTTAAAGTTAAGTTTCTAATTTTTTGTTTGTTGTTATTTCTTTTTTGTTTCAATTATAAGCATTTCATTGTTCTTATATTACATTGCATTTGCATGCACTTCACTGCATTTAGTAGTCTTTACATGAGGATTTGGTGTGATATTGCTAATACAGTGGTGAGACAAAGTTTGAGACTCATGTCATCCTGCGATATCACATTTGTTCTGGATCTTTGGTTGACTAGCTTCTTCACTCCTTGTATTGCCACTAGTACACTAGATATGGACAATACCTTTAACAACTCCTTGCATTAAAGTAGTGTGATGAAATTTTACATAAGGAATGATAGTGTCCTACAAGAAATCATAATTCAAATTCATGAGGACCTAGCACACCTACAAAATCAAGTGCAAAATGACAACATTTCAACTATTTCCATCCCTACTATAGATAACATTCATCACATGCTTGAAAGTGAAGGAGGACTAGACCTTGTGAAAAAAATATTGTAAATCTTTTGAAAACATCTCACCTCAACCACTAGTTGTCCTTTGCCTACAATAAATGTTACAAGTGAAGGAGGAACTCAAATTCCTCCTCCCACAACAATAGCCTCAATACCTACCTATACCAACCCTCAAGTCACAACAACAATAAAACAAGTTAGTAATGTGATTCCTTCCCTAGGTGTTCCCGCTAGCATCCCTAATTCCTATGTGCCATCACAAGATATATCTCCTACCACTTTACCAAATATAAGCATTATGTTCACTTGTGCTACGAACACATACATTCCCTCCCCACTTTCACTTCCATCTCATAACATAAACAATGACCCTATCATAGCTCAACTCTTCCAAATTGTTTCATCCCTTCAAAAACAAATTTCCACCATAAACCAAAATCAAAATGTCCCATCTACATATTATGTCAAAAGAAGTCCATTGTCCTTGGGGATATTATGAACACTGATGCCACAAGATGTAGAGGTTCCTAGATTTTAGAAATTTGTAGGGAAGGGAGATTCTTCTAACCATGTTAATGCTTATACTACCTTATGTAGTGACTTTGTCCTTGATGATAAACTATTGGAAAAGCTTTTCCCTAGGTCCTTGAAAGATACTGCCTTTGAATGGTTTTCTTCTTTACCGAATAACTCAATTCGTTCATGTAATGAACTTGTTGATGCATTTGTAAACCATTTCCAATTGCATATGACTCCCAAGATGATCTTGGCTGATTTGATGAGATGCAAGAAAAAATAAGAAGAAAAGATAAACAATTTTATCTCATGCTGTCAATCACTTTTTCCCAAATCGATGTCAAGCTCCTCGACCCTCACCTTCAAAATATGTTCATAGAAAATTTGCAAAGTAAGATTCAAGACAAGCTAACAATGATGAAATTCCCTTCCTTCATGCACTTGTGCACTTCCCTCCATGATTATTAAAATTTAGTTAGTAGTCAAGATACAAAGTACACTTCCATCCAAATTGAGAAATCTGAGCCTACAAAGCAAAATAAAGAGTTCCTTCAATTTAGTCCCCCTCAACAAAAAACTAAAAATGTCAATAACCAAGTAGCTTTTGTTAAAGCCATGGTACCCTTTAGCTATAGAGACTTGAAAATACAATTCACTCCCTTGCTCGATACCCTTCATAACACAATGACTCAACTTTTAGAACAACAAATGATTACCTTTCCTCCCATCAAAACACCCAACCCTACTAAGTCTTTACCCCAAGCTTTAAATCAAATTATTATTCCCACTATCACTAAAAAATAGACATGACACATAACATTACAAGCATCTTAAACATCTTGTGCAAGACCTCATTGATTATGGACATCTATCCATTGGAGGCGTTAGTGATCAAGGAAACACGTTCATTGCCCCTCCCAACCAAAACCTACAAATTTTCACCAACCCAATGCCAAAACATAACATTTCATTTGTCAAAGACAATGAAAATACAAATAATGATGTGATGAATATTGACACAAATGATGATAACAATGATTCTATTCAAAATAATACTATCAATCCTATAGATGAAATGGTAGGGGTGATAGACATCATTCAACATAAGGGCCTAACTAAGAGTCCTATTGACATTGCTTTCTCCTCTAAGGATATAATTAAAAATGCACCTGATGTTCCTCTCTACATAGTTGGTCGTATCTATGACAAGCCCACTAATGGGATACTAATAGATCATGCATGTGGAGAGAATGTGATCACTGAGGAATTTTTACTCCTACATGATCTCTATAGAGATATATATGATAAACCGAAAGCATGGACCAACACACAATGGTTTTTCTTTCCCTATGATTGGATTGATCACCTTACCATTGCAAATAGGACCAAAAACATTAAATGTCACATTCTCCAATTGCGCCCAGTTGGACCAATTTCATGTGAAGTTAGGCCACCCATGGCTTTGCTCCATGAAATTTGTCCCTTCGGTTGTACATAAATGTTTAAAGTTTCTATTTGACAATGAAATATTCACTATTCACCATAGTGGCTTCAACCCTATGTCATCTAAAGGAAATTTTTCCTTAGGTTCCTTTTGGACTGAGCCGATGGAGCCTATAAAGCCATGAGAAGACTTATTTTTCCCATCCTACCAAAAATTCAAAGCAAAGAAAATAGTTGAACTATCTCTCCAAAACATGTCCCCATCAACCTCTCAACCTACCATCCTTGACAAAACCATGCTTGAACCTAAAGAAGTCTCAAACAACCAAGACCAACCTAAGACAAAACCTTCACCTACATCTTACAAATGACCAAGAAACAATGAAAAAAACCTTGTCACACCTAAAATAAAATAGGTTTACAAAGTCAAAAATAAAGTGGTTGAACAACCTCTCGTTGTTCCTTTTGTTTCTCCCCTTAGAGAAGAAATGAAACCCATGGTTGATCAACCCGCTCCTACACAAACACAACTTGAAAACAAAATTAAAATAAACTATGAACACCAAACCTATACAAACTAACAAGAGATCAACAAACAAGTGTCAAACATGTTAGAAAAATAATCTAGTGTTCCCTATGAAATTCTTTAGCCAAATTCAATAGAAAACATGAAAATAATAAAAACCAACAAAATATAGAATATAATCTAAAAAAAATTAGCTAAACCTCCATACGTTAGGGAGAGTGGTCCTCCTTTAATGTGGAAAGAAGCCCTTTCCCAATCCCTTTGATAAGCTTGATGGTTGAAGATGATCTAAGTATGAAAATGGCTTCAAATGGTGATGAATATGCTTGAAAATGATGAAAGTGATGATAGCTATGAAATAGAATGCCTATAGTGATAATGCTCTAAGTTGTGGATCCATATTATGAAAAGGATGCCTCTATTTATAGAAGCCAAGGGTTGAAGAATGGATGAAATTGGTGAATGTGGGATAAAAAGAGAGCCAATGAGAATGTGCCAGGTGTCACAATTCTACTTGAGGAAGTTGGAGCACACTTTGGGAAATGTGTGAGTGGAGGATGGAAGAGAAGTAAATGTTGATGGTTGAGAATTTGAAAATGGTGTAAGAGGAATTGAATGAGATTTGAGAGGATGTAAGAAGATTTGAAAGGTTGTAAGAGAATTTATTTCAAATGTAAGAGGATGTCATAGGTTTTTATAAACCTTTAGAGGGAAATTAAATGAGAGGTTGTTGAGAGGAATATTCCTTGCAATATGCCTTGGTGAGGGAAAATAGAGGAATTAAATAATTAATTGAAATTATTTTCATGTGCAACCTGGTTAGTTAACCATGAGTTGATTTAACTCTTGAAGAGTTAAAAGCTGGAGGAATTAATAATGATGATTAGAAAGTTGATTTAGGATTGATTAATATAGAATTAATTAATTGGATTGAATTAGGACACTGTGACATTTGATTTGATTGATTTAATCAAATGTGAGGATTAAAAGAAGATTTAATTAAATAATTTGATTTAATTAAATATGACTAGAAATTAGTCAGAAGAAGGGTGAATTAATCCAATAAATTTAATTATTTGATTAATAGTTGAATTTGTTGAATATATTTAAATAATGTTGATTGTTCAATTAAATAATGAATTTGAAGTGATTTAGGAAGAAACGGTGTTAGTTTATCAGAATCAGATTTCTAGTACCAATCAATACTTTTTTAGTGTCTACAAAAATAGAGATGCTAGATAGCGTAGGCATAGATTTCATGTCCTTGCTCGCAAGCTACATGGTGAATTAAACAAAGAAAATCAAGATCCAAACCTGACCAAAGCAATGCATGATCATTCTACCCCTACCCCGAAACAAAACAATCCAATACAACAATCACAACAAGAGTTGAACCCTTCTATGGACATTATCCTTAGACCTCCTATTGTGATTAATTTGGATGATGATGATGAGGTTGCTAAAATTGATGAAGAGGTGCATAATTAATTGAATACATTATTTTCCTCTTCCATGAGCTTAGATGACAAATCTTGTACAAAGAGTGTTGAACCTGGTACTTCCCCTAGTTTAGAACTTTCTTTTGTCCCTTTAGTTAGTTGTCTACCTTTGGTATACAACGAACATGATTGGGAGGTGGATGACTTGCTCATAGGTTGAATCACCTATGCCTTACTAGTCTTTTGCATTATTTATTTTTAATTTTATTTTGTGTGATTTCATGTGCATAATGTGATCCCTCGTGATGTTCTATTTTTTGTCCTCTCTCTGTTTGTGGCATTCCTCTATTTATATCTTCATTCTTCTCTATTTCGTAAATCTCTTATTTCATGATTTTTTAATCTCTTGTTCATTTCTCTTGTGTTTTCCTTTTGTGGATGACACAAGGTGTCGATACATTCATGTCTCTTCCATGTTGATGCAAAAAGCTTTATTTTTTATTGTCCTTTTCATTTTATCATTTTGTCTTTTCTCTTATGTTTTCCTTTTGGGGATGATACAAGGCGTTGATACATTCATGTCCCTTCCATGTTGACCCAAAAGGCTTTCCTTTTTTTCCTTTTCCTTTTCTTTTTTTCTTTTTCTCCTTTTTCTTGTTTTTTTTTCCTTTTGGGGATGATGTAAGGCGTTGAGACATTCATGTCTCTTCCATGTTGACCCAAAAGGCTCTCTTTTTTATTCTTTTTCCATTTCCTTTTTTTCTTTTTCTCTTTAGTCTTGTGTTTTTCTTTTGGAGATGGCGCAAGGCATTGAGACATTCATGTCCCTTCCATGTTAACCGAAAAGACCTTTTCTTTGTTTTCACTCTCTTTGTGTCATTCTTCTAGTTCTATGTGTATTTGGGGGATGATGACAGTTCCAAGCTCTCTAAAAATATTGCAACAAAGAACATACTGATGCCAAATCCATAGATCCCTTATGTGTTTGTTGTTTTCATTTTGGAGGCAACCCCTCTCTTTTCTTTTTCTTTCACATGACGTAGCTTAAGTTGGTTCTCATGTCTTCCTTTTATATTTGTATTTATCATTTGCTACTTTAAAGTAATTGCTCACAGTAAGGTGTTTAGCAATTTCTTTAAAGTGGGGGAATACATTGGCATTATTTGTAGACACTAAAAATTGTCCCAAGCTTGCAATTTCTAAATTCTCCTTCATTTCCCCTTTTGTTTTTGATAATTAAATAATTTTAATTATTTAATTATTAAATAATGTTTATTTCACTCCTCAATTTTGTATCACTTTCGTATGAGGACTTTTAGCTAAATAATTTAGGGTGGTGGTACTATAGCTAGCTTTTTGAAATTTTGTTATGGTCCCCACTTGCGGGACATTTTAGTAATTTTTTGTAAACAATTTGAATCATATTTTGTATCTTTTTGGGCTATAACTGAAGGTTTTCTTCCTGGTTCTTTCCTATCGGTATGCCCCGTAAACCAGGACTTGTATAGCTATTTATATATTATTAATATATTACAGTGGCTTGCCACTTTTGTTAAAAATAAAAATAAAAAATTATTTTCTAAAGTCATAATTCTTCTATTAATTAAATAATTTTAATTATTTAATTAATTCATTTTTTATCTTTATTCCTCCTTGATTAATTATTTATTTAATTATGTCACTAACTAGGTCCTCTTCTTTCTAAATTAAATAAATTCTTATTTATTTAATTTTTATCCACTTTCCACTATAATTAAATAATTATTTTAATTATTTAATTATTCATCAACCTTTTTTCTCCTAAATTAATTTGGTCCACTCTCTTGAATTTTGAATTAAATCATTATTTAATTCAAATTGATTCCTTTTGTCACATTCCTCTATAATTAAATAATTATTTTAATTATTTAATTATTCATTGGCCATCTAAATTAAATAATTTTTATTATTTAATTTCTCCTATCACCTCTTTATACATGCCAATATTATCTTCCACATAAAATCTTATCTCTTGACATCTCATTTAGTCTTAGCCCTTGATTGAATTATCTCATAATTGAATCTCAACCCTTCATCTTTATCATTTACAATATTTTTTCCCTAACCCTAGTCCATACCTCAACTTTCAATCTTAGCCATTGATTAAGACATCTTATTGACATCCAATCTCAACCATCCATTGAAATTTTTCTTTTCTATAAAAGACCTTACCCTTGCCATTTTCATTATCTACACATATTATGCAAGTACATGTTGCTAGTATGAGAAAAAAATCTTCAATATTTTGCTAGTCACTTGTCATAGGCTTATTATTGCACACTCAAATATAAGGGAAATTATCATATTCAAGAAAAATGGAGAAGGGAAATGAAGGTCAATCATGGAGGGAATGAAGGTTGTTTGGTGAAATTCTTCTTTTCTTTATGCTATTTTCCTCCTTTGTGCTTCATTGTTTAGCTAGGGTTTTGATTATGCATCTTATTTCATGCTAACCTAGATTTTTACCTTAGTTACATTGGTGAACCTAAAAACTAATTTTTAGCTCAATATTTTGACAAATTTTGAGGAATTTTGGAGTTGGATCCTTTTTGTTGTAGGTTTTGTTAGCATTTTGTTGCAGGTTTGCATCTTTTTGAGGACAAAACCCTAGTTTTCAAAGATTTGACCATATATCACAAACGATTGCACATATTTTCACAAAAAAATTCTACATATTTGGGATGATGTTAGGGGCCTTTAGTACAAAAATCAGAATTTTTGGACTTGTTTTAAATTTTTTATAATTTTTTAATGATTTTTCATAAAAAAAAAAATTTGGATGCAAAAAATCAATTTTTTTGGATTTCTTTACATTTCTAGAAAGCTAATGAAATTTCAATAAGGGTCTATTCTATGTATTTTTATTTTGGATGCAAAAAAAATATTTCCGAAAATCAGATTTGTCTCGACTAGCTAACCCTCTAATATTAGTGATCAATTATCTTGTTAGGGTTTTGGCTTTGTTGTTGGTTTTGTGAATGTGTAGAAAAATAAACACTTCAAAGGACAAATTGGATCAAGTAGACAAAAAATTGGGAGCTAAAGAAAGTCTAGGTGCACACATTTCATCTTTCATCTCTTAATCATTACTTGTCAACACACTTCAATTTGGGGTTTAAAAAGAACAACTTGTTTGATCACACATTTGGATTTTGGGCTATTAAAATCATTCTTTTTTTCTATGACATCATTTAAATTGGGTTAAAAAGAACCATTTTCTTCCATCACACATTTTGTCTTTGGGTTAAAAAGAACAAGTGCTTCCATTGTTTGCTTACACACATTTCATTTCTAAAGGGAAATTAACAACTGTGATTGTGAACCAAGTGTGTGTCCTCCAAAACACCTCACTTGGTTCTCTTTTTTCATAACCTTCTTAGGAGGCTTGCTTGGATCACACACCCCTCCAAGGGACAACCTCAATCTAGGTGTGAATCCAAAGACACGCCTCTTTGGGTGTTAAAATCTTGTCACTCTTGGCTAAGCCCCAAGAAATTTATACCTTTGGGAAGTGAAGGTGAAGGGTGGGTTACCCCTTTCTCCCAGCTGTGTGACAGGATTTTGCTTTCAAATCATCCCTAGTCAACCTTGTGCATCCTAGCTCAAGACCATTGGCCAATCTCCCCACTTGAATAATTACTAGGATTGTTCTTGTGCTTGGAAGTGTCTTCTTATCATAATCATTTGTATTACATCTTGCATCAAATATTTTCTTGCATGTTTAAATGTGTATTCAAGATTGAAATTTTAATCAAGTGAGAAAAAAAAAATCAAAATAAAAAGTAAAAAGAATAATATAAAAAAGTCCAAAAAAATTAGAAACATTTCAAAAATAAACAAATCTAGGTGCCCTCCAAGTCAAGTTATCCACATTATCTCCAAGTCAAACTTCTAATCCTCATTTTCATCCTAGTCTTTTCATTGTCATTTAGACCTCACCACCATGTTTGCAATTTACCTTGATATGCTTGCTAGTCAAGTTGAATAACAATTACTTCGCAATGGTCAATACCAACAATCCATAGACTTCAAAAGACAATTCATCCAATCTAAATACCAATCAACCTCAACCCATGGTCAACTACCCACATACCCTTCTTACCAACAATCCATAAGCCTTAGTCATTTATCCATCTACCCTCACTATCAAGAGTCACTTAACACAAGGCATACCATTAATCCACAACAAGTGTCCACCTATCACCATTATCCTAACCTTAACAAGGGAAACCAACCTTCCACTAATCCATTCCAAGCCTTCACATCCTATCCTAGTCCATCATCCACTAATTCATTCCAATCCATTCCATCTCAATCTACATATAGTCATGAAAATACATCTATTCATGGTCTTCAAAATCACATCCCAATGCATAAACTTGAGGATATATGTCGAAAGGAAAATCCAAAGCATGACATTATAGCTTCACCTTCATGTCACAATCAAAGTATTCCATCCAAGAAGTCCTTCGAGATAACCATGACATCCAAAGTACACCTATCCATGATCAAGATCCCATTCCCAATCATGTCAACCAAGATAAACCTATCTTTGAACAAGATCCTACCATTGAACAAGGCACCCAAAGTGATCTTCTTATTGAACTTTATACCATCAATGACAAAAAATTTGAAGTCAATCCTATCTAAACTCTAAAAACCTCCATTTACCAAAATGAGACACTTTCCTCCTTGGGACACATAGATAATCAAACAAATGACATGGGCAATATTCAAGAAGAACATAAAAAGGCTACTATGGATCAAGAAGAACACAAGGAAGCTATCATTGACCAAGTCAAATATGAAGGCACAAAAGATATCATTGATCAAATTGACATCTTAAAGGACCAAGAAGACACAAGCATGGAAAATGATAAAGCCAAAATATCCTACCAACTAGGATCATCCACCTTTGTCAAAGTAGGATTTCTTGCAGATGAGAAAATTCCAAGCATTACTTTCCACATGCAGAATGATGGGTTCGTATCTTGTTTTTAAAACAACAAATACCCCATTACAAAGAGAATATGTCAAAGCATGTAGTATCAAGGAAGAGGACTAGGCATACATGAGCAAGGCATTCAGGAACCAATATAATTTTATGAAAATCCTAGACATCAAGTTCTTGGATATTCTTCAATCAAGAAATCAAATGGTGTTAGTGATACCTCCATGATATTATGGGACACTTTTACCAATACAAACATAAAAATGGGGGGCCATAAGTATTCCTTATCATAAGGTTTCTTCCAACACTCCTTCCATCTACACCATAAAACATCATTCCCTCAATTGATCAAGCAAAGAAAATATTCTAAATCCAAAAGTCAATCAAAATGGTGGAGCCATAAGAAGAGAGGTCTCCCACATATAATAAATGTCCACCCCCTTAAAAATGGTCATCACACAAGACATATCAAATTCATGGTTCCAAACACTATCCCAATCAAAATTCCAAACTCCATCATTCACCACTCCAAGTTTGGAAAATAAAAATTCCTACATCCAAAATGCCAAATAGTCCATCCACACATACCATCATCCATCATAATCCTACATCTTGCCTAAAGTCTAAAAATGCCACGTCACAAACCCATCACATCTTGGAAACAACTCTTTATCATAAGGACTCTCATGGAACTCTATCGCAATGGGCGTATTTCGATAAGGTTAACTCGAATATCAGAAAGGATCACAATAACATCAATTAGTTGTATACAAGTGCTATGATCATGATAAGGAAATTATTCCATAAAGGTTACTATTGGCATATCATGATATGAGAATCTACATCAGCACCATCAAAGTGATCATCTAGAAAAATACAAAAAAAAATGAAAAATCAAAATATATATATAAATAAACTAGAGAGAAAAATTTCATCCAATGGTGAAAACCTAGTAAATAGGCACCCTAGATAAGTACCATGATGAAAACCTGGTAAACAACCATCATGTGTAAGAGAAATTATCTATGTGGACCATTACACTTGGAGGAAAGTTGTCTCATCTCCCATGCACTTCACATGACATTTCCTATGACATTTCCATCTATCCATCTAAGCCCTATAATTCCCATCCATTTTCCCACCTACTTTGATCTTGATATAAGGACTAAGGTACAAACATAAATAATGCTTTGGGAAATTTTTTGACATGTCTATCCGTTGGTTATACACTATTCATGAAATATCATAGCCTTCATAACATTATCCATACCCATACCTTGGAGAAAACAAATTATTCCTATGTGTCATAGTCCTTGGAGATCATATGCCAATAATCCTCATGTATCCCATCCTTTACTAAAATAAATCCATTATACTTCCATGCCTATTGTTGGGTTTGGTTTTCCCTTGTCGTTAATTTAAGGATTTTGATCCGCTTATCCAAGTTCCCTCCATAATCCCATCCAGTCATTCCAAATGCAATAAGCCTAATCCATACAATCTTGATGCGCATCCTAAAGCATCATCCAAAAAATTCCTTGGCTTTGTTTCTAGCCTTGTTGCAAACCTTGATCCTTTAGTCACATTATCATCATCGTCACATTATTTTGCGATGTGTCCTTCCCACATCAAACAACGTCGTCATTATCCTCATCACTTGTCAATTGGTTTTCAACTTGACTAGGAGCAAGATCATGGTTGTCCTTGGATTCTTGTGTGTGCTTGCTCGCTTGCTTGTAGGAATCATTCATATGCATTTTTTATGGTCCTTATATTGTATCATCCATAGTAGGATACACACTTCCCCACATCATCCATAATAAAAGACAAAAAAATATAAAGCATTCAAAAAAAATAAAAAAATCAAATATTCTCAAAAAGAAAGAAAAAAATAAAACTATAAAAAATCCAAAAAAAACAAAACATGTGAAAAACACAAAAAAATCCAAATAACCTTCAAAATCCCCAAAAATAGAGTCAAATTCAGTCATGTCAGTCAATCCATGTCATTATTGAACTACATTTCCTCTGTGACTAAATGTAGGAAGGGCCATCTCTCAATGTGCCCCTAAGGCCACCTAGGTTAGTCCTTTAGGGTTTGTCATGTCAGTCAAATAAATTACACATTGTCAACATAGAAATAAACAGTCATCAAAACATCAAACAAGTCACACATCAACAAGACAACAGGTCAACAAGGTCACTCAATCAAACCAAATGAACTATCAAAATAGTCAAACCGTCAAAACAGTCAAGTTATGTCTTATACAGGATGTGTCCTTCCTAAAACCAGACATTGTCATCAAGTCAAACATTGCCATTTGCCTAATATAGGTGGTCACATGATTGAAACCATACTTGACATCTTATACGACATGTTTCCCTCCTAAAACCAGGAGTTGTTAGACAATCAACCCATCAATCACCTAAAAATCAAAATCATATTTTGGAAAACACTCTAACTAGCAATTGACATTGTGGCTTGTTTTGTCTTATCTTTGCTTTGACATTTTTGTTTTAGTCAGGTTACTAGCTTCCTCGAGGATGTCCGAAGAAGGATTTAGAGGAGCAATGATGTCTCTTGAATCTTTTCTTTGATTGTTGTTTGTGGATTGTCTTGGCAAAAATATTAGGGCAACTTGGCCCTTAGTATGAGCTAGGGCATTCCTTGTCAGCGCATGTCTATTTTGAAAATGGATGAACTTGCACACCTTGGTCTATGTCATACCATGGTGTTTTTTTTCCATTTTTCATTTTACTACCCAATGATGTTTAGTGCAGAGTCTTGTCTAGAAAAATATGCATCTTTAAAGTTGTCTACACTAACATCCATATCCTCCATGCTAACATTTATTCTATGTCGCTTATCTATTTTCCTCTTATCCATTTCAAGAGAACACTCATGTTCTTTGAACCTGCATTCGAGGGGGCATACCACGACCCTCCTCATCATCCTTCCTCATACTATTTACACTGGGTCATGTTTTGACTAAATTTCTTTGACACAACACAATAAATTGCATTGTATCAAAGAGGAGCAAAATGTAGACACTAAAAATTGTCCCAGGCTTGTGATTTCTAAATTCTCCATCATTTCCCCTTTTGTCTTTGATAATTAAATAATTTTAATTATTTAATTATTCATCAGCCTTTTCTCTCTTAAATTAATTTGGTCCACTCTCTTGAATTTTGAATTAAATAATTATTTAATTCAAAATGATTCCTTTTGTCACATTCCTCTATAATTAAATAATTATTTTAATTATTTAATTATTCATTGGTCATCTAAATTAAATAATTTTTATTATTTAATGTCTCCTATCACCTCTTTATCCATGTCAATCTTATCTTCCACATCAAATTTTATCTCTTGAAATCTCATTTAATCCTAGCCCTTGATTGAATTATCTCATAATTCAATCTCAACCCTTTATCTTTATCATTTACCCTACTTTTTCCCTTTACCCTATTCCATACCTCAACTTTCAATCTTGGCCATTGATTAAGACATCTTATTGAAATACAATTTCAACCATTCATTCAAAATTTTCTTTTCTATAAAAGACCTTACCCTTGTCATTTTCATTATCTACACATATTATGCAAGAACATGATGCTAGTGTGAGACAACAATCTTCAATATTTTGCTAGTCATTTGTCATAGGCTTATTATTGCACAGTCAAATTTGAGGGAAATTATAATATTCATACAAAATGGAGAATGGAAATGAAGGTCAATCATGGAGGGAATGAAGGCTATTTGGTGAAATTCTTCTTTTTCTTTATGCTATTTTCCTCCTTTGTGCTTCATTATTTAGCTAGGGTTTTGATTATGCATTTTATTTTATGCTAACCTAACTTTTTTCCTTAGTTACATTATTCTTTTGTATTTTTCCTTTTCTTGGTTCTTGGTGTAGTGTTCTTATTTCATATGGTGTGTTTTTTTCTTTGCAGATGACATTGGGTGTGATTTCCTTCAAGAGCGTGATCTATCTTAGCATATTAAATTCCTCTTAGTGACTTGATGTGACACACTACATCCCCTAAGTTGAAAATTTTCTATTCTTTGATTGGTCCTCTCTTGGAGACATTAGGAACATCCCAAAGTTGAAGACCTCTCATAAACTAAGTAAGACTCCTTTGAACATTCTTTACATGTTGCATTTTTCATTTGTTGTTATATGGCCACCTTGCATAACACAACTTGCATGCATGTAGAGCCATCCTTTTTGTTCATGAGCTCCAAGCATACAAAGTTTTGCTTTCCTCATGAACCTTGAAAATCAGTTTTGCATGGCACCTTATTAAAGTCATCAGGGCATATAAATTTGGTATGTTTTGATCAGGAAGCCCGATCGAGGCATGACTTTCCCCATAGCTAGTTGCATGTGTGTGAGTGCATACCAGCCATGAGTGTATCTTTCTCACCTTTTAGGACTTCTCACCCAATGGATAACCAAGAGTTTCATTTCCTCAGAGTGAGTATGCATGTTTTTTGGAAAAACAACCCAAGAACTGATCCACATCATGATGGAAAAATGGTCAAAGCTTGATTTAATTCTATTTTATCTTTTAAATTCTCTTTTTCATCTTTGATAGTGCATGCTTGTTCTTTTTTACTATTCTTTATATCATTCTCATGTGTGTTATTTTGTGCCTATGTTGGTTTGTCATGGGATCTTGATCCTGGGAGCTTGATCACCCCTCTTGATTGTTATCTCATTTTATTGGCATTGGTACACTTGGAACCCTCTTGAAGTCCATGATTGTCTAATTTAGTATGAGTTTGAAGAAATTTCATCCTCCCACTAAAGTCAGGGAAAGATGGATTCACCAAAAAAGTAACCCTTCTACTTTTTCTGGCTTGATAGGGTCCTCCTTGTGATTTTGGCTTAATGTTTCCTTGATTTAGTGTTGCAATGTGGATGACACATTAAAATTAAGTCTTGGGCCCTTGTGAACAAATGGATTCTAATGGCACCTTGCTAAAGTGTTGTGAAGTGTTGTAACACACTTTCACACTTTTCTAGGGTTTTATCAACTAACTAAGCATAATAAACCTATTTCTAATCAAAATAAACATTATTCTTACCTTATTTGGAGTGTTGTAAAGTGTTGTAACACACTTTCACACTTTTCTAGGATTTTCATTAATAATTCGGCTTTATTATCCTTTAATTGGCCCCATTTTGCATCCACAAGCCTCATTTATTGCATCTTTTCAAGGATAATCCCAACACCAATCAATAACCAATCATAATTCAGGTAATTTTGGCTTGTGTGGCCCAAATTTAGGGATTTGGGTCTCATTCACCACCTTGGGAGAATGGGTCCCACTTGGATCTTTTGGCCTCAAATTGGTTTTCATACATTTCTAAGCACCTTTGGTTTTTGGTCCCATACATTATGTCTGATGGGACTCATTCGCCACCTTGGGCGAATGAGTCCCGTGTGACCAAAATTCAAATTTAATTCAAATTTCTGGTGGGATTTTATTCTCCTAGATTTGATGTCGACTTGTAGTGTTGTAATTTTGGGAATTCTTGCATAATCAAGTATAAATACAAGGTTCTTTCACTCATATTCTTACCTAGCATTCAAGATAGTTCACAAGTGAATTTGAGGATTCACAAGAGCATTCAAAGGATTTCAAGGGTATATTATCAAGAATTTTAGAGCAACATTCAAGTTCCAATCATCATGTCAAAGATTTAATTCATCATGTTTTCTATTATGCTAACAACTATGATGTAGAGTTTATGGTTCAAGAAAGTGTTTCAAGCAAGGTCAACTTCATTCAAGCAAGAGTCAAGAACCACATCCATTGCAACCATTTCAAGAATATTTGTAGCACCTTATTACTAGGTTTTGGTGAGTTGCAACATTGATATTTGTTCATTCATCAGTCTCCATTCACATTTTCTTTCATTTCAAGGTTTAATTACCAACAAGGGGTTTGAGTAAGGAAAACCCCTATTCACTAACCTCACAACATTTCCCCCTCTCATTTTCATGTGATTTATAGGTTTAGGTTGCATATTTCATAAGGAGTAAGATTGGAGAGAATTTTTCAAGTGATTAAAGATGCTAAAGTTGCCATCAAGCCTTGGAGAGACTTGGAGAAGACCTACAAGTGGAAATTTAGAGTTTTAGATCTAGGAACCAATCGGGAAGAGCATAGTAGACCGAGAGAAATAGAATCAGTTTCAGAACTTCCAAAAAAGTAGAAGTGGATTGATTCACCACAAGTGGTGAATGATTCCCACTGTACAGGTCTGACAAAGATTTTTATAGATCTAGAAACCCTTTTGGTAGAAACCTATTCCTACACATTTTCCCAGAAACTAGACTAATTCACCTAGCTTGGTGAATGAGTCCAGTTAGCCTTGATAGCAATTTTTTTAGTGATCCAAACCTACATTCTACCTTCTTTAGTTTCCCAAGTGCACAATTTTTGTCTTACAATTTTTTGTTGCATTTTTTTCATCTTTCTCTGTCATTTATAGTTAGTTTGCATTCAATTAGGTTTTTTTCATTTTACCTTGCATTTCACTATCTTTTCCAAGTTTACACTTGGTGTTGAACCCCTCATTAGATCATTTTCAATCCTTAGGATAGCCCTATTGCAAGATCTCTTTCTCTTTTTCATTTAGATCTATAGGGTTATCCTCTACTGGAACATCTTTGAAAGTGGGTGCAATTGCATCATCATTCCCCCATTTTCATAGGTTCCACCACCACATCTACCCAAAAACCATAGGTTTCCACTACCAAATAATAAGAACTTGTTTGCTAGATACCTTGTCTCTAGACTCATCTATTCCTTTCTTCTATTGATACTCCCCAAAAGTGATTAACACTTGATTTATATGTTCTCTAGGAATACCATGTGCCATTTTCCAACTGTACTTGCACTTTGCATACTCTTCGGCTATTTGAATCAAAAATTCATTCCTCTAAAAACTTTCCATCTCTTACCTGTTCATTTGATTGCTACATTTGATCGCCTCATCAATAGCTTCCCGACTTAAGGAATGAATAGGGTAATCATTTATCTTTTCGATCCATCTACTAAATACCTTTACTTTTGCATCATCCTACCCCATCTTTCTGGGATCAAAAATTTGTTGTGCCAAGATCTCAATGATGTTCAAATCTTTATCCATGATTTTTTCACTCCTTTCAATGAACTTTTCCAATCTAGTCACACATTGCAACGAAGTGTTACCTTCCCAACTTAGTTGCAATCTCCATTTCTCCAACATCAAAACTTCTTGTTTTGTAATCACCACTTCTTTTATCAACTCTTGGACTTCTTCTCTAATAATTTCCTTTAACCACAACATCCCTATGTCATTCTACACCCTATGATCCTTACACTCATCTATGATCCATCTATACTTATCAAACCAATGGTATGCCTCTTTACATTTACCAAGTGCCTCCCTTATTGATTAATTTCCTTATTGCACCAAATTCTTTATCCAATGTTCAAAAACATTTATCTTATATTTCAACCCTTCAATGGCATCCACTTGTTCTTTTTAAATCAGTACTAGATTTGGTGGAAACTTTTTCAAGGATTGAATGGACTAAGCTATAGCTCAAATAAAATTCTCTAAATGGGAAACTCATTATTTCAATTCTATATTCTTTTATTTATCCTTCCTCATATGAGAAACTGTAGCTTCCATATTCATTCTCATATCTCCCAATTCCGACAACCATGAGGAATGTCCTAGGTTGATTGTAGTGACCTGATAATCCCTAGCTATTACTTCATGCCTATCTTTTTCTCCCTTTAGAGTGGCTATTTGGAGAGTCTTCCTTCATATGAGTTCCTCTTGATAGCATGCTTGATTCTTGATTTAAACTTGGGCTTAGGGGTTTCTATCTCCTCTACTAAAATCTTAAAATCAAGAGGCACCAACCCCACTTCTATTGGTGGTGCCAATTTCTTGAATAACTAGTCAGGTGTTTCTTCATCTTGCCTCACTTCTTTGTGACCTTGTTAATTCTCACCAAAATTTTTAAGAACATTCTTCTATAACTTTTTATCATTACTTACCATAACCCTTGAATCTTTTACATTCTCCACTCCTAGTGGTAAGGACTCTAGATTTCCATGGCTTGAATCACTATGTTCTATCTCTCCTTTCTCTCTCTCTTTAGGGTTTATATTATCTGGTTCTATCCTATCCTTCTCAATTCCCTCCTCCAGAGCAACTTTTCCATATTCTCCTAGGGAATCAATATTTTTTCTATTCCCTTGCTCCTTATCCAGGGTTTGAGAAGATACTACATCTATATTTCTCTCCCATTATTGGGGCTATTAGACAATAGTTTTAGTATCCCTTTTCAAAGGTTGATCTTTATCTACATGATCATCAAATGCATATTCATGTTCTTCATCCTGGTCCATTATGGAAATGGGGATTTGCACTATAGTGCACCCTATTTCTCTTTGTGGAGATACTACCCTTCCTACATTAATTTCCTCATGATTTCCCACCTCTTGGGTGAATCATCTCACTATAAACTTCGTTTATTCTTTATCACCTAGACATATTTTAGTATTCACCAACTCTTCTTTCATAGGTTGCATCATTGTGCTTCCTCTAGATTGCTTCTCCTTAAACTACTTTAGTATAGAAAACCATTTCTCTACCTCCATCACAACCTATTCTATAGTCACCTCTAGCTCCTCTATAATCAAGGGTGTTCCCCATTGATTTTGCCTCATTATTTTTGTGTTGATAGAAGGGAGAGAGATAAACATAACAACCACTTGTTGTGATGCCAACCTTGTTCTAGCATACACTTATGCTTTCATAGTTGCTTCTTCTAGGGTCAAGGGTTGAGCTCTTGGAAATTTCATAGAAGAAGATTCCATCATCACATTTTTTTAGCATATTAGTGGGAATGACCAAGGTTTCTCAGTTTGGATCATCTAGCTATGAAGCAACTGAAACTCCTTGGCTTGAAATATTAGGGATTTCATCTCTACCCTACTTAATTTCTCTCACTTCAATAACTCTTTTTCTTTTCCACACCCTCATCATACCCTAGTTCACTCATAATATTTTGTTTTCCCTTTCTTCCCCATGTGTATGTGGGTGTCATCCTAGCTTCTCTTATCACCTACAGGTACCCATTCATCTATGACTATGTATAGTCCAACACTTTCCTAGAAGCCTTTTTAAGGGTTATTACCTCGTGTCATCCCCAATCTAGGTTTGGGATAGGTTCATCATATATTTTTTCTAATTCATAAGCAGAGTTATTTACCTCCCTATTATCTACATCCATCTATTCAAGAACATCATGTGTTCCATAAGCCTTCATTAGTGCTAGCGACAACCTTTGGTAGAACCACTTCCTCACATCATGGTCAACTTCACAACCATAAAAAAAATACTCCAAGTGGGGCTCATGAGTATAATTTTTGTTTACCTACTTATCCAACTGGTCCACAAGAACATGTCCCTCATAAACATGAAGAACTCCAATCCATATGCTTTCAGTTGATCTTCACATAGATTAACACTTTTTACAAATATGCACTTATAATTCCCAATAGTAATAGGGAATTTCATTGCCTCCTTTTTGTGTAGCTGAAAAAAGGCATCATGAGATGTTATTACCCACCTTTCAAACTCAAGCAACAATATTTTATTTGTGGGATACCTAGGTAACATATAGGGGTAACTAGTGAGTCCTTCAATTCTAATATAAGTGAACGTAGGGAATTCATTGAACCAACATCTTGTAGTTCGTATAGCATATTGTACTTCAAGGGATAACCTATTGGCTTTATCTCCCTCCATTAATTTGAGTAGTTTCATGGAAAATTCATCATTTACCCTACGATAGCATTCATTATACCCCATAGTAGTAATTTGTGGCAAATTTTGGTAAATTAATTTGATTCCTGGTTCTCTTCCCAAAGTTCCCACTATGTTCAATCCTTGGATATTAGCTCTTCAAGCAGAAGAATATAAAACATATGAGGACATAGTGAATCATTAGGAATTAGGGAAGGTTTGTATCGACTCATGTAGTTTTTCACTAATAAACTTTGACCAATGGATTCTGACAGGGTCTTCCCTCATTTTCTTGATAATTTCAAACATCCATGGTTGAAACTTACTAGCATCTCTGCAACCATTCATTCTACTCAATAGGTTTATCATGTCGTGGAATTCCTAGACGAATACTGACCTTACAATGTGCTTCAATAACCTTGCCATTTTCTCTTGAAACCATGTTGACATCATGAAATTTCTATTATGTTCCTCCATGCTCATATAAGATTTTTTTTCCTTCCCTATTTTCAATACATTCATTTTGGTGAATATGGGACACCCAAATGTGTATACAACACAATATGCTAAGAGGTCAACATAAAATATCCCTTCCTTTATGACCACTCTCTTGTCTCTATCATACCACTTCATGCACTCTAAGACCAATTGAAGGGCTCCCATGGCTAATAAGAACCCTACCACCAAATGTATTCCACTAGAAACCATGTTTTTAGTACATTGGAAAGCATGTGGTTTTTGGGTTCTTTTCAAAAAAATTTGCTCATTAAAACCTCCCAGATGGGTAATTGTTATCATCCCATAGGTGGGTACCACTTAAGAGAAAAGAAATTCAAATTCCTCTTTCAGTTGCTTCTTCCATGAAGTAATCATGTTTCCTTTGATTTCTTGGATGATTATTGTATATATGATCTACATATGAATTTAGGGTTATTCTAACCATACATTCCTAATAATTTATCAAAATTCATTAACCACAACTTTCTCATTCACTAAAAGTAGTTTAATTCCCATAAAATTAAAAAAAAAACTTTCAAAATTATCTAGAGGAAATATTATTTCACTAGAATCAAACATTCATGAAAGAGTTTATGTAGCTCAAGTGAAATGCTTGGTTGCATTGATAACGAGGTCGAGAAGACATAGAATTACACTTTAGTAATCATGCTTCTTTTATTATCTTGATACTTACTCATCCTCGCATGTGTCGAATGACATTTTAATTCATTAGTGACCTTATGAGTATGTTACCTTACACACGGTGATGTATTACATAAGCAATTGCATGCTCAATGTGGTGCCAAGTACATGCATTTCACCACCTTTTTTAAATTACTTAACAACTATGCATTAATTATCCTAAAAAATTTACAATCTTGGCAAGTTAGGGTTCACATTGTGGAGCCTTCAATTTTTGCACCATATATCCAACCTTTGGAAAGAGGGTAGTGAAGGAAGCTGATGTGGCATGCTTACATGTCACATTTTTCCATGTTAGATAGTAGTGATTCAATAAGTGTCTGGCTCACACGTTAAGAAACTAGCTTTGCAATTGAGGATGAAACATCTGACATCTAACTCTAGGAAAAATTTGGGTCAGGATTTCACTTATCAAGTGAAAGGGGATCGAGTGCAAAGAAGGCCCGCGCACATTAGAAAAATGGGACTGATATGGTTTACAGAAACTTAGCTTACTAAACTTCTTGTATCTAGTGCCGAAGAAAAGAGAAACGAACAAAAAAAATTAGTTGGAGGAGAATGACGCATGTGAACTCAAGGAAAACCTCCCTAGACAAAAAGCAGATAGGTGGAAGCTCACTGGGTGTAATAACCCACTAGGTAAAACCTAATCATCACACTGTTTGCACTACACTTAGAACACCAACACCAAACACTCAAAAAATCAAGAAATTGAATAAGCAATAAAACTTTAAGGGACTTAGGATTTACAAAATTCCAAGTTAGAGAGACCACTAATATAATCGAGGGTTGAGCATTTTGGAACAAGGCATTTGTTTTATCATTTCTTCCAAAAGACACAACAAACACAAGCAAGAAGCCAAGAAAAGCAAAAAAAGGGGTACACATTTTTCCAAGCAAAAAATGGCGCATGTTGTGAGACTACACAACAACTAGCAACCGGGTATGTGTAGGATCATCATGGAAAAAATAGGCCCTTAAGTGGCAAAAAAATTAGAAAAATCAGAGTTAGGCAACTTGACATAAAAATTTGAATAATTTATCTATATTATTTCAATATATGTAAGAATATAATTTGTAGCAAATTGAATTTAGTTTCTAAACTACTAGGTTTATTTAAAAAAATAAAAATCTATTTGGTGAAAATTTGAAATTTCAATGCAGTACTACTTAAATTTTAGGGAAAAAATAAGAAGTAGGTGTCTATCTGACCACCCTAACCACAATAAAATGATAATATTTTTTTATAAGATTTTAGACATAAGTAGATGACTCATGTCTAGATGTGATGCCTATTTTTTTTAAATTTTTTTCTAAGTAAATAATTAATTATGATTTTTTTATTACAACTTTTAAAAAAATATAGAAACTCATATGTCTAACCTTAACTTGGTCAAAACTTCATGAAATTCAAATTTTCTTTTTTTAATCCTATAGTATCTGAAGCATAGAATGTGATGCATGTTTTGGATTCAAAAAATGTGATATTGTTTGAAGGCTATAGATGTTTTTCAATCAGCCTATCAATCAACACTTTAGTCGTAATTCAAATAGAAAATGAATAATAATTATTTATTAAATTCAAAGTAAAGCATAATTTATATTGGTGGAAAGATGAGAATCTCCTTTAAAATTCCTTTTCATTTCATCAATTTTGGGTAAAAAAAAAGTCTTTAGCCACATACCCTACAAATACCCATCATATTGCCACTTTTTGGCCCATCATGATCCTGCACACACCCAACCAATAGAATCGATGAAAGGAATAGAAGATAAATTTTGGGAATAAGGCTCATACTCTAAACCTTCACAGTCTTCCAAATATCAACAACCAAAATCTCATTTTAGAATTCTTCTTACTTTAATCATCATAACAAGATCAGATTTCATTGGGATCATGTTTGTGCTAGTGATTCATTCTATTACACAAATATAGGACCTTAACAACTACTATTAAATACCCAAGATACTGAGAGGGAGGGTGAATCGGTATCTTCTTTAACTTATTGAACAAACACCATCCAATTACTCCAATGCATATAATAGTAAGAATGAGAAAAAGCATTAACAGAGCATAAAATCACACAACACATGAACACCAAGATTTTTACGTGAAAAACCCAAAATGCCTGAAAAACCACTGAGGATTAGCTCACAATATAGTATAACCAGTTATAAGATATTACAAAGGGTGGATCACTGCCAGGACTTACTATCCAAAATTAGAGGCTCACTGCCTACAAAGAGACAATATAAAAATGGCTTGCAGCTAGAGAATGAACTGATAAAGTTACACCTAACAAGTGTTGATTTGGTTCCTTTGATGCTTAGTAAACTGAATTTACACACTTCATCATCTTCAAATACTTATCTCTCTTTGCACTCTATAATAACAACAATCTCAAAACTATCCAATATATATATTTGATTCATCTGCAAGCATCAATTAGGTCAACCTTATTAGATGAAACCCTTATTCACCAAAATGATTTACTATCGGCTTCAAGCTCATACAAAACCTTTCCAAAATCAATTCAAGCATGTAGCATGCTACAACATATCAACATGGACCTAAGATAGGTCACAAATACATTTGCAAATAAAATTAATTCATCATATCATCAACTATTCATTAGGTTGGCCAGAGATAGACCTAATAACAAGATGTAACAACAGAATGATGCTAACTCACCATATGAGCACCTGAGCACATGAGATTCTAAACTTACAAGCTTCTAACATCCAAAAACCATTTCCCAAAACTACAATTTACAATATTCATCAGTGGAGGATTGCAAAACAAAATACTGGAGGATAATAACTACATACTAGTTCAGAATACTAGATCAATTTTGAACTTAAACTTGCAGTTGCAACTCATATAACATGGTGACATCAATGACAACAAAAAAGTTGCATAATGAGATGTTCTTCTTCATTCTACCAAAAATCTCCCCCTTTATCATTGATGGCAACATGTTCCAAAAGAATAGACAAACCTCCTATGTGCAACACACTCTCCCTTTTTCTCTCCATGACATTCTCTCCCCCTTTGACATCAAGGACAAAGGGTGGTCCAAATATATGAAAACTGAAAAAGCATTACTCGGAGTAAGGCGAGCCTTGAAGCTCCTTGATAATACCTTGCCATGATGAATTTTCATTCTCCCAACTCTTCTTATAAGATATCAACATTTTGTGTAAAGATTCTAGTTCCATAAGACTTTCTTCTGCATCATCCGGAGTACATGGAGTCATATTGATCTTTTCTATATTTTTTGCATTTTCCAAAGCATTGGCTACCAGAGTGTACTCCATTCTCACAAGGTCACCTAACTAACCAAATCTTCTCATGATATCTTCCTTTTGCTTCTGTAGAATAAATAATTTCTCTTTGTGAGTAGTGATAGCATTCCAGGTTGACTTGTTTCTATCCTTAGATGCATTGTATGTACTAGAAACAACTATCAACTAGGAATCAATGGAGTCCATGAGATTTTTGATACTTTGTGTGGAATCCAACCACTTTATGTAGTAAGAAAATATAGTATTTTCTTTAGAATCACAAGCCTGCACAACTTCCAGACTCTTTTCCACAATGGTGTGTGCCAAAGAACACTTATCATGAAGTACTAAAATCCTTTTCTTTTCCATTTTCTTCTCAACCTCTTGCCTTGTCTTCTCACCTAGTTCAAAGGAATACTACTTAAAGGATTAACAACTGATGTACCAAGTGTGGCCTCCTGCAAATTTTTAAGAGCATCATCAATAAGCTCTATCCCCTTTTGATGTGTTTCCAGAATTTCTCTTCTTTCGGATGCATGCATGGGAGAAATATTATCCAAATCCACACTACCTTGAATCATGGAGATTTGTAGAAGTTTAGGAGGAATCATTGGCTGGAATCTTATTTGCTTGGATAACAAGCCTTTCAATACATCATCACCAGAGGAGGATTCTCTAGGGGACCTTTGTGAATCCACAACCTGCCTTTGATCTTCTTCATTCTTCATAGAAGTTTCCCCATTTCTTTCTTCTTCCTCTACTCTTCTTTCTTCCTGTACCTTTTCTTCTTCTACTATTACTTTTTCTTCTTCTTTTTCATCTTTCTCTCTTTCTCCTTCATTCCTTTCACCTTCATTTAGCTTCGGAGGGACAACATCATGCTTCTCTAGTTCAACTTCTTCCTCATTTTGTTTCTCTATCTCTGAAGGATCATTTGTAACACCTGTATCCAAAGGGACATATGTATCATTTATTTCTAGAAGGACATTTGAATCAAATTTTCCCAGAGGAATATCTTCCTTTATCTCTATAGAATCTTCTTCTTCTAATTTAGGTGTAGAACCAAATGGGAGTGCACCAAACATACCATATTTCTCAACCATACCCCTGATGGCTTCTATAGTTTAATTCTTTATTTTCTTTATTTTCTTTTTATCCTTTTTCATCGAAGTGTTTACCCTTTTCTTCATCTGAAACATCTTTGAGCATACCTTCTTTAAGGTTTCCAAATCATTTTGGGTCAAAGAGGACCCAATTTTCTCAAATGCCTCATTTCTTATCTTCTCTTCCAACTCAAAAGCCTCTGATCTCCTTTTCATCAGGACTTCCCATAGTTTCTCAGGGACATTATTCTTAACATAGTCCCAATTGACTTCCAAAGTAATAACGTACTGAATGATAGCCAAAATCAATGTTTTCCTATCCTCTCTACCTACTTGAGTATAAATGTTTGCAGTAGGTTGTAGCATATCTTATAAATGCACTAGACTATTAACCAATGCCTCTAATCTGAGAGGGGAACCAAGTCTTACCAGAGAGGATTTTTGTTCTCCCTAGTTCGGAGATGCCTCTTTTGACACCTTTTCCTTCTTTGATTTCAGTTTAGTGTGCACATGAACACCAAAAACCTATTCTTCATCTTCTTTAGAGGATGAAACAAGATGATATCTAGTAGTGCCAACACTTGCTTCTTGTGAAGCACCTTCACTAGAGGACATGCTCCCTTTCTTCTTTCTTACCAATTTAGCTTTAGGGTCTTCCTCTTCTTCTTGTTATTCGGTGATACTAAGGTTCTTTACCCTTTTTACATTTTCCTTCTTTCCTCTCTTGACAAGTGCCACCAGAGGAGTCTCTTCCCTTTTTATAGATCTTGTAGTGGGTCTGGAAGGAACCAGGCCTTTTCCTTTACTAGGAGCACTAAACTCTACCTTCATTTTGGGAGTTGTGGTTGGTTTAGAAGGAGTAGTCCTGCTAGATCTCCAATCTGTTCATCAGTGAACCCAGCCTTTCTAAGCATTTCATCTACCTTATTTCTTATCACAGGATTCTTATTCTTCAAGTTAGCTTCCATATATTTTTCTTCATAAGTGCCAATTCTTGGTTCACAAGTATCTTTAGGGATTTTTAACAATACTTGCACATAGCCTTCTGCTTTGTTGATGGTTCTTTCTGCATAACAACAACTCAAACAGAATATAATATCCTATCTCTCTTGAAAGGTAAATCTCTAACAACAAGCCTCAAGAGATAACCCTAAGGTCTCCAATGTTAGGTCTTGACAATGCAAAATTAGCTCAGTGATAAATGTGAAAATGCTAGTAATCACAAGGGGCCTTACAAATGAACAATGCTAGAAGTATGCTTTCATTAGATGGAACAATATGGTGATGCTTTCAATCCTAAAACTAACCCAGATTCAAAGAAATATCAAAAGGAGATAAGGGTTCAAGAGAGAGATTTCTATTCTAACTAACTCCTAAGATCAATCACAACAATGATGAAATCCACAAATGGACAGATCCCCAATAAAACCAATCTCTGCTTAGTCAAGTACAAGCTTGCAACCCCACATAAATGGTGCAATCTTCTAAGGAAATCAGAATATTTCCTAACTATGAATATTCATCCATATACCCAGTAACTAGTGCAATGTAAACAAGCATCCACAATTGAAATTAGCACAAAATGAGGCCTAGACTAACTTTACACAACAACCTACAATCAAAAAATTGCTAAAAGTATGGACTAGAGATCAATCAAACATCATTCACATTTCACCATTATTGCAAAAGAACTGAAATCTAACATCTAACATTGAGAATCAAGAAGAAGAAACCATAAACTATTGAAACTGAACACAAAGTTTTCCAAATCAACAATCCATTTGCATTAACTACTCCAACAATTACATAAAAGTTTCCATCTCTCTCTCCTCTCCTATAGCTAATTTCTAAAATCTACTTGCCAATTATGCCCTTCTAACCCCTAAAATCTAACCTTTACAAATGAGAAGACATTGGCCTTTTATAGATTTTACATTATAATTTTAATGGCCAAGATTAAATCAATCCAATGGCATAAATTATACTTCTAGAAGCATCCATTAGTTACATTAAGGTTTTGGAATCCAGATACATCATCATCTAATTGCATAAAAGAAGTTACATCGTGGAACAATGAGAAAATAATATTCTACCAACTTGAATTTGATAACAATCATCATTGGATAAAGAAAACAACAATACATGGTGCAAATAGATTCCAAAAATCCCTTCTAGCTATAGATAGTTTGGGCACAGATTCTTATGCAGGCCCCACATTTAATATTTGAGTTGAACTCTTCTAGATTTTCCTCTTGGCGCAAATCCATATGCAACTCTCCCTTTTGATTTCTTTAATCCTGAAAAAAAGATATCATCATTAGTAGCTCACATGTTAAAAAAATTCCCATCCATAAAATATCCAAATTAAACTTGAATAAAATTTTGGCCTTTTAAGAAAACTTTCCATTTTTGCAAATTTTTATTTTTGATTTTTTTTTTCATTTCAATAAATTTTCATTTTCAGAACATTTTAAAATTTCAAGAAAATTTTCCATTTTGGAAATTTTCATTTCAGAAAAAATTCCATTTTTAGAAAATTTTGGGATTTTTGAGGGGGCTTGGATTTTCCAAAAATGGAAATTTCAGGAATTTTGATCTGTCATGGATTTTAGGAAAATCCACCAAGGCTAGGATTTTCCCAAGTTTAGTTCTTTGGAAAATCCAAGGTAGCTTGGATTTTCTAAAATCCATGCCAGGTCAAAATTCTCTAAACTTCATAACTTTTTTTTTGAAGGAATTTTTTAAAAGTTCAAAAAGCAACTCGGCCTAATTTTTTGTCCTCTATCCATGGGTACAAATTTTTTTTACATATAACATTAAAAATTCACTTCAAAATCCCCATTTCCAAAATCCATGACAGGTGGATTTCTCCTAGACCCTCAAGATGCCTCAAAATATTACCTTCATCAAATCAAGTCTGGACCAAATCTCAAAATAACCTCCCAAGAAGAGAAAAACCAAAAAATTGACCAAGCCAAGATGCAGAGATGCAAAAGAAAAAAAGATGGTCCTCGCTTCCATTGGGGCGTGTGTGCAAAAATTGCACAACATGCTTCAACCTTTGTAACCTCATAACCTAATGGTTGAATCCAGATGGTCTAGGGTTCAACAGCTTCAATCATGCACTCATCAGAGGAGACATGAAATATGGTGCAATTCTTATTCTTTTCAACAACTTTCCTAGGAATCCTTTCACGTTCATTCATGTTTCTTTTGAATAGAGTAAAGAATGTTGTCAGGGCATTATCTTGATTCTTCAAATCACCCAAGTTGTTCATATAATCAAAAATTTGATGTGCAACAGTTCTAGATGTATCTCATATTACCACATCATCTCTTTTGAGAAGTATTCTAAGAAAGTAGAACAACTAACAAATGATCAGGGAGCCAAACTTAAATGCATATTTCTTCTCCCTCATCACCTTCAAGTTTTCAAATAACTACTATCGGAGAAGTTCACAGATCATATTCTGCACCATTTTCTACCATGTCATATATATATTGTATATAGCTACAATAGACATAGAGTTTTTCGTATTTGTGAAGTAGATATTGTGACTAATCATTATAGATGCATACTTCATAGTAGGATTGGTAATAGGATTTGTTGCAAGAGCCCTTTAATCAAATGTTGCTCCGGTGAGCTCCATCACCACTTCATTCTTCACAAACTTCAACACTGGTACCGGTCTGGTATCACAAAGTCTGGTAATAGCCTTAATCACCTCCTTGGTTATAAGGTGAGGTCTTTCTATCCACAAAAACTTATCATGAATTTTCTTGAGAGCTAGTTTAACATATTTGTCATCAACAGTGGAGCTAAAGTTAGGAAAATAATTCCATTGATCCAATTTCTTTACAACAATATTTGCATACTTGTGTTTTATCAATAAATCATACCCAGTGAGCTCATTATGTTGTATATCTATCAATTTGTTGTGATTGTATTCCTCAGTCTTAACACAAATGTACATTCTAGTTTCTTTAGTGGGCATGACATCGTGAGGAATCGATAAGAAGGTGCCCAAAGGGTCGTCTTTGAAAACTTTCATGGAATACTTCTTGTAGGAAGGTCTAGGTCTTTCTGACACATTTATGACAACATGAGTTGTCATTTTTCCAAAAATTGAGCTCTAATGATTTCAAAAAGAAGATTCACACAAACCCATAATAGCACAGAAGAGTAAAATACCTTTTTCTTTTGCAAAAACTAGAACTAGGGTTTGAACAGCTCACTCTCCAAATTGCCTCAATAATGCTCCAAATCTCTCTCCACTTTCTTCAAATGCACAAGTGATCAAAATTCCTTACAAATCCATTTTATAAATCAATTATCTACCCTAATTCACATTAAATGTGGCAGAATTAAAAAAGATGATAAAAACCTTCTTCACTACATTGAAAAAGCCTAATTTGCTTCGCAAATGATCATGCCTGCAACTTTTCTTCTAATTCCTTTTGCATAGGCTCTATTTATTCATTATTTACAACATATCTTCATGCCAAAGTCTGACACACTAGATATCCAAGGGGTTTGAATGATTTTCTGTTAATGCTCCCCTTAAGACCATGCTGGGTCTAATTACTAGAGGAATTTTCTGCACTAGATGAGGGCACATACACAGTTGATGTTTTTGTCTCTTCTTTCTTCTTCCATATCTTGTTCATTTCTTTCTTAAATTCATTATTGTCAATTGTATTCACTGGTTCATGTTCTTCATTATTGTATCAGATTGCTTTCCCCCTTTACTTTTGCATACTCTTGAAATGTGTCCAGGTTTGTTGTAGTTGTAGCAAACAACATTTTTCTGACTTGTTTTACCTCCATTAACCCTTTATCTGCACATATTTGCTTTGTTTCCAAACTTATTACATGCATAGTAGTAGCCAATAAAAGATTGATTCATTCTTCCTCAACATTGTCCAGAAAAGGAGCTAGCATACCGGTCTATTCTACTTCTACACTCCATTTCCATGTGACCAAATTTATTACATAAAATTTAAACACCATTGAAAGATGGGTACCTTTGAGAATTTGGTTGTTTGATAGGAGGTCTTCTAGCAAAGCTTCTTGGATTTATTATCTATTTTTCTTTGTCTTGAGTCTTTTGATTGTCCAATGTGTTTGAGGTCTGCATAGCCTTTGAGCTTTCACATGCTTCCATTCCAAAACCACCTTTATCTTTAGTTGGTTTCTATCCTGCAATCAACTCATCAAGCTTGGTGGAGCTTGTTTTTAACTTATATTCACAAAGTTTTTCTTTTTCAAGATCTTCTTTTAGGTTTACCACTTCTTGTTCAATCCTTGAGCATTCATCAATCTTTCTTTGCACCACTGTATTCGGGAAATATTCAATTCTTTTATTTTCCTCATCTTACACCTTCAATCCCTTGATCTCTTCATTTTATTGTTTTAATTGTTCACTCACTTCTCTATGTCTTTCTTTGAATTTCTTCAACTGCTCTTTCAATTTCCAGATGCATTCATTTTCCTCATCAATATTTCCTTTCAAATCTATGTTTTCATTTTTAGCCTTATCAAGATCTTCAAGAGCAGTATGAAGTTCTTCTTTATCATCCATTTGTTCAATCTTCAAGATCTTCCTCAAGCTATTAAGCTTCTTCGGAGGAACCAAGCTCTGATACCAATTATTGAATACCCAAGATACTGAGGGGGGGTGAATCAGTATCTTCTTTAAATTATTGAAAAACCACCATCAAATTACTCCAATGTATATAACAGTAAGAATGAGAAAAATCATTAACGAAGCATAAAAGGACACAACACATGAACACTAGGATTTTTTACTTGGAAAACCCAAAATGGAAAAACCACGGTGAGGATTAGCTCACAATATAGTATAACCACTTATAAGATATTACAAAGAGTGGCTCACGGCTAGGACTCACTGTCTAAAATGAGAGGCTCACTGCCTACAAAGATACAATATAAAAATGGCTTACATCCAGAGAATGAATTGATAAAGTTACACCTAACAAGTATTGATTCAGTTCCTTTGATGCTTAGTAAACTGACTTTACACGCTTCATCATCTTCACATACTTATCTCTCTTCACACTCCACAACAACAACAATCTCAAAACTATCCAATATATATATATATATATATGATTCATCCACAAGCATCAATTAGGTCGACCTAATTAGGTGCAACCCTTATTCACCAAAAATATTGACTGTCGGATTCAAGCTTGTACAAAACCTTTCCAAAATCAATTCAAGTGTGCAACACGCTACAACATGTTAGAATGGACTTAAGATAGGTCACAAATACATTTTCAACACAAAATTAATTCATCATATCATCAACTATTCATTAGGTTGGCCAGAGATAGACCTAATAACAAGATCCAACAACAAAATGATGCCAACTTTCCATACAAACACCTGAGCACATGAGATTCTAAACTTACAAGCTTCTAACATCCAAAAACCATTTCCCAAAACCATAAGTTATGATATTCATCAGGGAAGGATTGCAGACCAAAATACTAGAGGATAATAACCACATACCGGTTCAGAATACCATATCAAGTTTGAACTTAAACTTGTAGTTGCAACTCATATAACATGGTGACATCAATGACAACACAAAAGTTGCATAATGAGATGTTCTTCATTCTTCCAACAACTACTTGCATTGACTTACGTAATTTGGTAATTCATTTTTAGCCAACCTTGGATATTTCCTTATTGTGAATCAAGCTTCCATAGCCCCGACAAGGTTATCCTTGTAATTTCCCCAAACATATCTCTATTGCTAGTCATACATCTATAGCATGGGTAGAGTTACTTAAATAGCCTAAAGAGTTTAATTTTATTTTGATATTCATTTTTATTTGATTTTTCATTGAAAGCTCTTTGGCTTTAAATTGTGGGAAATGAAGCCTACTATTAGGTTGGGAATTATAGTGGTAGCAAAGGTTACATTTTTTATTTTTCACTCAATTTGCAAGCAACCACTATTTTCTGAATTTGGGTAATTTTTTTTAAATGTAGACATTTGTAATCCAATACCAGGCTGATGATCTATGCAAATTAAAGTAAACAAATCCAAAACAATTTCTTGGTTGCCCATAATTGGGAAACTACTTCTATCCAAAATATGACCTGCATTTCTAGAATTGGTATTCTATCATTTTGATTATTCCTTAAAATTGCTAATGGTTGAAAAATCTCAACAAGCAAGACCTAGAAAAACAAAAAGAAAACAAAAACCAAAAAACAAAGGGAAACTCCTTACATATTTACAACAAAGACCAGTGACCCGCACTAGGCTTGAAAATAATACTTTAGGAACTATGTGTTGATGGGCAATGGGACATCCTCTCCAATGAGGATTTTAAGGTTGTAGGTGATGTCACCAAGAATCTCAGATACTTGGTAAGGACTAGTCGATAACTTATCAAACTTACAATGCTCATCCTTCCACTCATGGGATTTATCCTAAGATAGGACCAAGTTAAATATTCTAAAAGAATTTACTCTAGCCCTCTTGTTAAACCACCACTTGACTATAGATTGATGTTGAAACATAGAAAAATGGGGTAGGTAGGGTTTCACCAAAAATGATGTTATACATGTGTGTGATATAGATGGACCTATCTTCCTATTTTCATTAGGAAATGAGATCCACATAAAGAATTGACTTACAACCCTTAGGTGAGTCAACTCAATGAGGGAATCTAGTGATTTCCTTATGATTGAGGATGGGGGTATTAGCCTGAATAGAAATTTTGGGATAAAAACTAAAAATATTAAATCAACTCAATTATGCCCATTCAAACTTGAATCATCAATTTAAAGCATAATACAGATATAAACAACAAAGTTTTGATAGATATGGAAATGGCAGAGTGATGTGTACCTATCACAAAAATGCAGATTCAGGAGGATAACTAGGACTAATTTTCCTATTGGTGAATGAGTTTTTGTGTAGAGGTTTCAACCAGCTTTCAGGGTCCTCTGGTTTTATTCTATAGGTTCTGTTTGATCCAAGTTTTAGTGTCAGAAAGTGAAAAATAATATCTATAGGTGATATTTTGTGAATTGACAACAAATATGATAACTTTTGAAAATTTGACAACTTTTCCAATTTTTCTCTTCTAGAGATCTTCAATCCTTTTTCAACCTAAGATCTTAAAACAAACACAAGGGGGAAAAATTATTTGTTTTTGGTGGATGGGGGTTTTCCTTGATCAAACCCCATTTGGGTAATTAAACCTTGAATTGAAATAATGAAACAAGAAAGGAATGATGAATGAACAATGCTATGTTGCAAATCACCAAACCCTTGAGTAAATCTTTGGAAGATTAAAATGTTGTTCTTGATATTTCATGAAATGGCTTCAATGGATGTGGATCTTGATACTTGACATTTTTATTTGAATGTTTGATTTGGATCTTTGAAACCTACATCACAATGTTAGCTCCAAAAACATGCATGATTGCAAGAGACTTTCATATGCAATGTTTTAGATCTTGATTAATGCAATGAATCATTGATAAATCTTCTCTTCAATTCCCTTTATCATAATCTTAGCTCTTGTGAAATTTTCCTTCTTGCTAGGTGATATTTGTTAGACTTGAATTGATAAAATATCCATGTATTTATAGGTATGTATCCTTAATTTCCTAAAATTTAAACATTACAAGCCGACATTGAAATTTTGAATTTGAGGACATTAAAATACTACCAAAAAAATATTTTAAATTTGGGTTCAAAGGCCTAGGGAGAACCCATTCACCCATGGGTGAATGGGTCCTAGGTCCCTATTCCTAGAACACATATTGCTCAAGGTAAAGTATTATGTGTTAGCATTAAATGTTTTCGTGTTTCCCCTTTGGAAAATTTAATTCATTAGGCTTGTAGATGTAAAATAGGTATTATTAAGGCATAATTAAGTCCAATTTGATTGAGGGGACCCAAACAAAGTGTGAAAATGTAAAGGAGTACATTTTTCTACACTACATTTAGCCCCCACTTTAGTGAGAGGATGAGCGCAAGCACAAACTCACACTAAAGTAGAAAATCAAGAGAGATATAACTATATAATTGTTGGAAAGATAAGATGACAAAGGTAATGGAGGGTGATCAAGTCCCCAAGATCTAAGATATCACAACAAACCAAAAAAGTAACAAAGAGACACATACATATGTTAAGTATATGCAACAACAATGAGAAGATACTCAATCATACAATGTCAAATACTTAAAGAAAGAAAAAAGAAAAGAAAAGAAAGGGGTCTAGATCAAGCCTCAACTATTTGTCCAAATCGATGTGGAACAACATGCATTCACATGGGCTAGTGAAATCTGCTATCCACTAGATGAACCCCAAGAAGTGGCTAAATAACCATACCAAAGTTATACCTCCCTATAACTTTGATAAGGCACCACAAAAATGGTCACAAGGCTAGTAAGTTGTGTTATGCAAGGCACTCATGAAAAAGGTTCACTGGAAAGCAAGTTGTGTTATGCTTGGTGGCCTTGCTATATGCAATATTATAATCAAAGGGATTTTTCTTAGTTCATGAAAGGTCTCACCTTAAGGAACATTGTGCCTAACACATTCAAGAGAGGACTAGTCAAGGATAAAAGATTCACAACTTAGGGAATGCAATCCTTAGCATCACCACTAAGAGGAATGCCATATACTCATAAAGGTTGCAATCTTGAAGGAAATCAAACCCAATGGCACCAAGAAGAAGACACATCACGTGAAGTAAGAAGATCACACCAAGAAACATTAATTATAGTCAAAAAGGTCAAAATGATAATGCCAATGTATTCCCACACTTTAAATAAATTTCTAAACACCATGTTGTGTGCAATTAATTTAAAGTACAAAATGATAAATTCTAAGCAATAAAGAAGACATGAGAGCTTATTTGGAAATCGCTTTTTCAAGCATATGTTTCCAAATGAAGATGCATCATGAAAAAGGGATTTTCCCCAAATGAAATCCCAAATAGATAAGGGATCCAAGGATTCGAGGTTAGTGTATGTCTTTGCTACAATGTTATTATAGAGCTCAGAAATGCCATCATTCCCAAAATACTCATAGAACTAGAAGAATGACACATAGAGAGTGAAAAACAAAGAAAAATATTTTGGGTCAACATGGAAGAGACCTGTCTGGGGTGGGGAGACCTTGGGATGTTCTAAAATTGAATTTTATCCCATCGGGATCTTGTTTATGGAAGAATATCATCCACTGTAGAGAACTTATTGCTAAAGGTGTTACGTGGTTGTTGGGTGATGGCTCTAGGATTCTTTTTTTGGAAGATTTTTGGTGTGATAATGAACCACTGGTGAATCATGTGTGGGCCAATCCCATGGTTGATATTTGCAAACACCTGTTTGGTATTATGGTCGTTGACTATATTCAGAATGGTGCATGGAAGGAGTTTCAGAATTGGGATACTTTGTTGAATGTTCTTTAGGAGTCCCAATTTTTGATACCTGATTGTGTGATTTTTAGCCCCTTGTGCCAATGGTAATTTTTTTGTGGCCTCATTCTTTTTTAATTCCTTGGTGAAACCTGACCCCTGTCCATTCTGGGGGAAAGTGTGGAATAAGCTACTAATCCCTAAGGTGAATTTCTTCTTTTGGCTTCTAATGCAAAGCAAAGTGCTAACTCAGGATAATCTTTGTAAAATGGGATTTTTTGTTCCTAATAGATGTGTGCTTTGTGAATCTGATGTAGGGAGTTCTTTTCTTCTGCTCATTGGGTGCAATTTTTCTCATCTCATTTGGAGTAAGTTTCTTGATCTCTGGAATTTGAATTGGGTATTCTTGAGCTCTCCTAGTATCTTTTCTGATTAGTAGAAACACCCCTCTTCATCCCCCATCCTTTGAAGGTTTTGGGATCTTATGGCCCCTCACATTTCTTGAGGAATTTGGAAAGAAAGAAATAATCATATTTTCTAGGATTCTAAGCTCAAGGTGGAAAGAGTTTTTATCAAAATTCAAAGGGCTATTTTGGAGAATTTTTTTCTTCATTGTATTGACTCTCCCCGGTGTGCTATGTCCTACTTGGGTGGTTATGATTTACTATTAACCACCAAGTGGAGGACTTCATTTTTACCGTACGAGGTTGGTAAGTCGAGCATCAAAGCCAGATTGAGTACTAAGTGGAGACCCCCTCCTCCAGGGTGGGTTAAGATTAACTTTGATGGGGAATCCAAGGGTAATCTCAGGCTTGCACATTATGGGGGGTGTTGAGAGATGATGTTGGTAGATTCTTGGGTGCAGTGGCACTCCCATTGGAAAATAAGTCTAATCATTGTGTGGAAGCCGAGGTTGTTTTCATTAGTATCAATTTTGTGTTGAGCAGGGGATACTCCAAACTTTTGGTAGAGGGATATTCACTTAACATAATTAATTGCCTACATGGTATTCAATAGCCAAGCTGGAACATTGATCATTTGATCGAGAATTCTATAATTATGCTTAGATCCTTTGAGGAAACTCATGTTACTCATATCTATCGAGAAGGAAATTCATTCACAAATTTCTTTACTATGAGGCTATCAAAATTAATGATTTTAATGCATGGGAGTACTCCCTCCATCCTAAGGAAGCTAAGTCTTTATTGCAAAATGATGGCTATGGTTGAGCTCATTCTTTGGAGTGTTATTTTCATTATTAGTTGCACTTTCACAGCACACTTTGTGGGTTTTTCTCTTCTGGTTTGTTTTCTAATGTCTTCCTCTTTCTTGGGGTTTCTATTCAAAGTGTTTGTGATCATGGGAGTTGACAATAATAGGATTGATCCTTGCTCTTGTAAACAATGGAGGAAGAATAATAAAATTTGGAGGATTTTAGAGCATAGCAATTTCACGCCTTTCTTGGAAAGGCTTCACAGCCATGATCCTAAGGCCTCAATCGAATTTCTTAGCTATTGGCACGATAGAAGGTCTTAGGTCATGGGTATGAAATTTGTGATGAGTGGTATGTTTTTCAAGGAGAGGAAAAGCAATGAAGATGCCATGGAGCAGTTCTTTAAAGATGATGAATGAAAGAAGTTGATTAAGTTGGCATCATGGGGCTACAAACAATCTTCCTTGAAGAGAATTTGGGCTGATAATGCGGAGGTGATCATGTGGTATGTGACCCTAGATGGTTTTTATACTACAATTCTTGGTCACCATTTCACTTTGTTGAATCATTTTAGGCATGGGCTGTTTATCTCATTTCCCTTCTTTCTTTTATCCTCACTGGAAATGTTAGTATATGCCCATTTGAAAAATAAGTGGGCCCCTATTCTACATGATGGCCTTATTCTTCTCATAATGGAGCACATTAAGGCCCATACCTCTACCAAGTCATTGAAAGGGAAGGAGAATGCTATCAGTGAAGATTCCCTCTCAACTGGGTCAGATACTAGTGTGGCTGGTGAGGAGGATTGGAATGAAGAGGATGAGGATGGGTCTTCTTCCCCTACGTTGGACCCCTCTGAGAAGAGAAAAAATGGGAACCTCAAGAGGAAATGTGTCACTAAGAGGATAGTTTTATAGGATTTGGATTCCCCTTCCACTGGTAATCATACTGAGGTTAGTTCTAGTGACTCCTAATCTAAAGGAGACAAGGAGGTTACTAGTCATGATTCTACTATGGTTAGACAAAAGGAGGTTGTCTTGCTAGATAATGTTGATTCTAAGGAACACAAGTAAATTCCATGTAGGAATTCTAAGTGGATTAAAAAGCTAAAAATCAGGCTATTAAGGAGGATTTGAAGAGTATCAAGAACTAGGGTAAGGAGAAGGGTGTTGTGGATTCTATCATTGAAATTAATGACATCCCTATTTCTCTCTCACCTCTATGGTGGGAAGTCTGTGAATGAGGATGAGGGCCCAAAGACTAGTAAGCCAGCTCCATTAAAGGTAAATCTTCTCTTTGAAGATTTCACTTACCTTAATGATGATAGTACTTATATGTTACAGCTTCTAGACATGGCTCATTTAGGATCCACCTCCACGTTCAAGCTAGCCAAGTGGGTTCTACAAGAATTCAATAGGGTGAATATCAAAATAACAAGTCTGAAATAAAATTTGTAAAATGTGTCAAAGGGATCTTCCTCAGATATCTTGATTGAAAGAATCATTGACATAGAATGTTCCTTTGCATATTTTAAAACCCTGTGTGAGAAGCACCTCTCTGACATTGAGGAAAGGATTAATGAAACTAATGTGGAAATTAAGAATTTGTTGTATATTATCCATAGGTCAGTTAAGAATAGTGTTGAATCTTTGGAGGTCCTCTTTTGTAAGATAAGTGAGCTAAGAGAAGATCAACTTTACTTTGTTGAGCTGATGGAGAAGGACTAGTCCTCAAAAGGGAAAGGGAAGAAGGTCAAGAAAGATGAGGCAAAAATCCCAAGTACAAGGGCGAAGGGTAACTTGAGAAAGACCTTTAAAAAGGAGAAGAAAGAGCTGATGGACATGGTAGAGCTACATCGAAACTACAAAATTGAGGTGGTGAACACCATAAAGAATATGAAATAGTGTCCTTTTCTGTGTTATTTTCTATTACTAATTTTTTGTTGCTGGTTCTTTGTGTTCTAGCTATTGGAATGCTACTAGGTGTTGTTGATGCTTCAATGTTTTTAGTTGTGAGAAAAATTTTATGTTTTTTTTTGTAAAGGGTTTCAGGTCCCTTCAAAACCTATTTTTCCCATATAATCAAAACATGGAAGAAACTTAAATGTCTTAACATATTGCATCATCCCCAAAAGGAAAACGCAAGACAAAAGAAAAGATGAAGGCTTATGACATATAGAATAATGTAGGTACAAATAGAGGAATGAACATAAATACATGTCAAACAGAACAATATGGTGGAACACATTACGCACATGAAATAACACACAAATAATGTGAAAAAAAAGATGAAGAAAAGACTAGTAAAGCACATGTGAGTCCACTTATAGCAGGCCATCCACATCCCAATCTTGTTCATCATATGCAAAAGGTGGATAATTAACCAAAGAGAGAACAACAAGTGTTGTACTAAGAAAATCACTAGGTTCAACACGTGGTGAGTTACTCTATTTTGGAGGATCATCATGGTTTTTATTATCTAAGCTCATGGAAGAGGAAAACAAATAAATTCAGCTCATTATAAACTTCCTCATCAATCTTAGTAGTCTCATCATCATCATCCAAGGTAATCACAAGAGGTCTTATGATAATATCCATGGAAGGTACCTTTTCTTGTTGTGGTTGAGATATAGGATTTTCTTATTGTGGCGAAGGTGGAGAATCATCATGCATTGCTTGAGTTGTTGTTTGATTTTGAGTTGTTGATTCATCTTTTTCTTGTAACTGACGAGATATAGAATGATGTCTACACCTCCACTCTCTAACATTTTAATTTATTTTTGTATAGTTTTCAAGTTGTGATTGTGTAGGAGTGGGTTTATCAACCTAATGTTTCTTTTCTTCCTATAAGGGAGGAACAAAAGGAACCATGGAAGGTTTCTCAACCACTTTCTCTTTAACTTTCTAAAATTGTTTGGTTTTCAGAGGAACAAAGGGACTTGTATAGTTATCTCATGGTCTCTTATAGGAAATGGGTTGAGGATTTGTTATGATATGGTCTTGGTTACTTGGAAGGGATATTAGTTTAATCATGGTTTCATCAATGATAGGAGGTTCAATCATGGATTAAGGCATATTTCTAAGGGATAACTTTTCTATGCACTTTTCCTTAAAATTTTGATAAGATTTGAAAAAGAAGTGCTCATGAGGCCTAATAGGTTCCATAGGTTTAGGCCAATAGACATCTAATGAGAAAATCCCAAAGGAAGACACAAGATTAAATCCATTATGATGCATAGTAAATATTTCATTACCAAATGGAAAATTTAAGCATTTATACACTACTGATAGGATGACATCCATGGAGCATAGCCATGGGTAACCAAGCTTCACACATAATTGATATGATGTCAAGATGATGGAGAATGAGAAATTCAATATTTTCAGTCCAAATTATAACAAAATAGTTATCAAACCTATCATAGGGAAAGAAAAACCATTGCGTGTTTTGATCCATTCTTTCATTTGTTCATAATTATCTAGATGAATTTCATGGAAAAACAAGAATTATATAGTTATCATGTTCTCTACATAGATGGGATCAATTAGTATCCCATTAGTAGGCTTTTCATTGATTCTTCTAGCAATGTAAAGATGACCATCAGGTGCATGTTTAATTATGTATTTTTGTGAGAAATCAATGTCAAGAGACATATTGGTTAGGCCCTTATGAGGTTGAAATTCAATGATTCCAATCATACTATCCATAGGACTTTCCTCATTACTATTCATGTTGTTATTATTCATGTCAATGTTTATCACATCATTCTTGGCTTCACTAGCTTTTAAAAAGGAGATGTTATGATTTGGCATAGGATTGGTAAATATTTGCAAATTTTAGTTGGGAGGGGCAATAGAATTATTACCTTGATCATTAACACCACCAATTTGAATGTGATTAGAATCAATGAGGTCTTGCACAATATTTTTAAGACACAATGTTTTGTATCATGTCCATTTTGTTAGTGATAGTGGCAAAAGTAATTTTGTTTATAGTTTGGAGGTAAAGGCTTAGTAGGATCAGGAGCTCTAACAAGAGGTAAGGAAATTAAGTTCTTGTTTAAGAGCTACAACATGATGGAATGAAGGGTATCAAGTAGAGGGGTAAATTTTCTACTCCTCTTCCCAAATTTAAATGGATTTTTCATCTTTATAGCAGCCACTTGGGTGTCAACATTTTGAGTTGGTTGAGGAGCATTGAGTTGTATAAAGCGGGTATGTGCAGGATCATGATGGGCCAAAAAGTGGTGATATGATGGGTATGTGTAGGGTATGTGGTTGATGACTTTTTTTTGCCCAAAATTGATGAAATGAAAAGGGTTTTTAAAGGAGATTCTCAGCTTTCCACCAATATAAATTATGCTTTACTTTGAATTTAATAAATAGTTATTATTCATTTTCTATTTGAATTATGACTAAAGTCTTGATTGATAGGCTAATTGAAAAACATCTATAGCTTTTAAATGGTATCATATTTTTTACATCAGAAACATATGTCGCATTCTATGCTTCACATAGTATAGGATTAAAAGAAAAAAATCATCAAGTTTTGACCAAGTTAAGGTGGTTAGACATACGCGGTTTTATATTTTTTAAAATTTGTAATAAAAAATTCATAATTAATTATTTACTTGGAAACAAATTACAAAAATATATGCATCACATCGAGACATGAGTCCTCTACTTATATCTAAAATCTTATTAAAAAATATTATCATTTTATTGTGGTTAGGGTGGTCATACAGACACCTACTTCTTAATTTTTCACCTACTACATTGAAATTTCAATTTTTCACCAAATAGATTTCTCTTTTAAATAAACCTAGTAATTTAGAAACTACATTCAATTTGATATAGATTCTATTCTTATGTATTTTTGAAATAATATTGATAACTTATTCAATTTTTTACGTCAAGTTGCCTAACTCTAATTTTTTCTGAATTTTTTGCTACTTAAGGGTCTATTTTCTCCATGATGGTCTTGCACATTCCCAAGGCCTTATTTGGTTTTTTGAATGATTGGTAGTTGGTTTGAGGCATGGATTTGGATTTTTCATGATAGTTAGAGGGGGTTAGTATTCACTTCATGAATACTAACTAAATTTTTGTAATCACAAAGAGTTGTACACAATTGTGTGAAGGAGGGAAATTTCATCATCCAAATATTATCTTGAAGCATATGTTTGAAATTTTCAATGAAAATTTGTTGAAGATTAGGATTAGAATTCCTAATGTTGATTTGTGAGTAAAGAAACTGATAATGACAGATAAATTCAGTGACCTTTTCATCATCATTTTTCTTAAATTTCATTAAATCTACTAAGGTCATCGTAGGACCCATGTGTATTTGGAAATGATTGAGAAAGGAATCAACAAGTTTATTGAATGAACATATTGAATTATTTGGTAAGAAACAAAACTATTCCAAAGAGGTATCTTTCAAGGATCTAGGGAAGAGTTTATCCAAGATTTTATTCTAAAAAATGAAGTCACTACATAAGGCTATGTATCCAGAAACATGGCTAACAAGATATCCTTTTCCACCATATTTTTCAAATCTAGGAATCTCTATACCTTGTTGCATTTGTGTTCTCAATATCTCCAAGGATAATGGGTTCTTTTGACATAGTGTGAAGGTTGGCCATTTTGATTTTGATTCAATGTAGCAATTTGTTGTTGGATGGATAAAACACTTTGAAAGAGTTGGTTAAGGACAAGATCATTATTTTTGGTTTGAGATGAAGGTGAATATGGTGGAGGTGTATATGTGTTCAGAGGACAAGTGAATTGTAAATTTGTAAGGGGAGATGGGTTAGGAGATATGATATTTGAATGCACAAATCTAAAGGGATTCTTAGTGGAAATACCTAAGGTAGTATTAACATTGCTTATGGGTTGTATGGTTGTAGTAACAATTCAATTAGTGTATGTCAAAATAGAGGTCATAGTTGTGGAAGGAGAAATTGAATTTCTTCTTTGAATTTGAGTATACCCCAAAGTTTGAGCACAACTAGTCATTCTCCTCATGTTATCTATGATAGGAATCATAGTACCAACAATGTATTTGAAACTCACAAAGTTTTGCAATTTCTCTAATTCTTCATCCATTTGTCTTAGTTCTCCTTGAGGTACATTAGCAACCATTGATTCAGCATTAGTAACATTAATTTTTGGTAAGGAGGTCATATGAAATGAGGTTTCAAGGCTATGGTCCATGATGTGTTGAATATTGTCAACACTATGAGTGAAAGAGCTAGAGAACTCAAGATCCACGACGAATGTACTAGTGCAAGATGTAATTCGTTTAGAGATACATCTCACTAGAGTATTGGCAATAGGACACTGGGTTGTGAATCTCATACAAGTTTCACAAAACCTAGGGAGCACCCAAAATGGAGAATAGGCAAGGAATAATCAATAATAGAAAGTGCAATATAAAGAGAGCAATTTCTAGATATTAAGGAAGATAATATTTTGATTATACTATGTAGAAACCTGAAAATGATTCCTTTTAATTCCAATTTATGTTTTGAAATGCACTTGAATTGATCAATTAACCTTATTCTAAATGACTGCAGAAAATAAAAATTATAGAAATAGAAATAGAAACCTAAATGCTGAAAAATAGAATGTAGACAAAGAGTTTTTAGTGCCCAAGAATTCAAACACAGGCATGATTAGGGACTCATTCACCCATGGGTGAATGGGTCTTCTGTTAGGGTTTTGAAAAATTAAATTACATATTTCTAAGTTGATTTTTATGTTTCCAAATTCTAGTTACAAACAGGTAGTTACAATTTCATATTTCTAGAAAATTAGATCTAAATACAAGTATCAAATGATGCTAAATGAAAAGAAAAAGACCTAATTTTAAATGTAAATTTGATTCAGTTTTCTGATTTAAGTGACTAATCATGAAATATTATGTAAGAACTATGGAAAATTAATGATATTTTAGATTTTTTTAGATTTTAAAGAATGCAAAATACAAACCTAAAACCCTAAATAAGATGGAAACTAATGCAAGTAAACAACCCTAAATGAGATGCAAATAAATGAAATGTAATGAAAAGTAATGAAAATCCTAGATCTAGGGTTTGAATGGACTCCAAATTTAGAATGTTTATAGTGCAAGAATGTTAGGTTCACCAAAATGGAACATAGAAAAATAGGTTAAGGGGGGTTAAACAAAAATGATGCAAGGTGTGTGATATAGACAACCTATCTTCTTATTTTCATTAGGAAATTAGATCCACACAAATAATTGACTTACAACCCCTAGGTGAGTCAACTCAAAGAGGTAATCTATTGATTTCCTTATGATTCAAGATGAGGGTATCAAACTAAATAGAACTTTTGGTAGAAAAACTAATAAATAGTAAATCAACTCAATTATGCCCATTCAAACTCTAATAATCAATTTAAAGCATAATACAAACAAAAATAGAAATTTTTTGATAGATTTGGAAATGGTAGAGTGATGTGTACATGTCACCAAAATGCAGATTTAGGAGGCTAACTGGGACTAATTCACCTATAGGTGAATGCGTATTTGTGCAAAGGTTTCAACTAGCTTTTGGGATCTTCTGGTGTCAGTTTGTAGCTTCTATTTGATCCAGGTTTTAGTGTTAGAAAGTCAAAAATAAGATATATAGGTGAGGTTTTGTGAATTGACAAAAATAATGACAACTTTTGCAACTTTGACAACTTTTCCAAATTTTCTCTTCAAGAGATATTCAAACCTTCTTCAACCTAAGATCTGCAAAACAAACACAAGAGGGAAAAAAAAAATTGGTGGATGGGAGTTTTCCTTGATCAAACCCCATTTGGGTATGAAACATAGAAAAATAGGGTGAATTACCACAGTGAAATCATGGAAAATAGGGGAATGGTGGACCTTTTTCTCTAATTTCATTTAGGAAATGAGATCCAAACAATGAAATGACCGTCAACCAAAATAGGAGTCAAATCAAAGTGCCAATCTATAAATTTCCCTTTTATGCAAGGAAAGGGGTCTTGATTAAAAAACACTTTGGGGAGAAAGATTAAAAATAGAAAAATAACTCCAAATTGCAATATACAAAGCACATCTAGAAGATTAAGCTCAATTATGATGGAACTAGAAGTTAAATTGTAAATCTGGGAATAGGAAAGTGATGTGTACCAGTCACCAAAAGTACTTTTTCAAAGTAAATTGAGGACTCATTCACCCTATGGGGAATGGGTCTTGGCTAGGGCTCTTAAAAAATGGTTTCTAGGTTCTCTTCTATTGTGTCTGCACTCCCAAATTCCTGAATCTAAGAGTCATAAAGCTAGAAATAAATCTTCTAGGCCAGTTTTTGTGAAATTACAATAATGGTGACAACAAATGCAACTTTGACAACTTAACAATTTTTCCCTTCAAAAGATCTTCCACCTTAAATCTGCAAACACACATCAAGAGGGAAAAATATTGTTTTGTTAGGTGAATGGGGGTTTACCTTGGTCAAACCCCATTTTGGTAATTAAACTTTGTAATGAAATGAAATAGCATAAAGGAATGATGAATGAACAAATGAAATGTGACAACTCACCAAATCCTTGGATGAAGCTTTGATAATGGAGGTTTGCAACTTGTGTGAAATGGCTTCAATGGATGTGGATCTTGACTTTGAATATTTTCTTGAAATGATACTTTGAATGTGTGATTGAATCATGAAACCTACATCACAATGTTAGCTCCAAAAAAATGCACGACTCCACATAACTTTGACATAATACTGGGATCATGATTGCTGCAATAATCTTCAATAAATTTTCCCTTGAATGCCTTGAAAATTCTCTTGAATTGCACTTGACAATTCTCCTATAAAATATTAGGATGCTTCATTCAAATTTGCAAGGTAAAACATAGTGAAATTACCTCTTATTTATACATATGTTAACATTAATTCCTAAAATTCAAATAACACAATCCGACATGTGAATATACATTTGAAATCATTAAAATACCACTAAAAACATATTTGAAATTTAGGTCCTAGGTCTAAGTGAGGACCCATTCACCCTTGGGAAAATAGGTCCTAGGTCACTTACCTAGGACACACATTCTCCAATGTCAAGTGGTGTGTTATGTCATTGATGAATGTCAGGTTTTACCCTTCAAAAATTTCAATTAATTAGGCTTGGATTTGAATTAAAGGGGCCAATTAAGGCATAATTAACCTAAATTAATTAATAAATCCCTAGATTAGTTTGAAAGTACAAAGGTAAACCTTATAACACCACAAATAAGGCACAATTATGTCCATTTTAATTAATAATGACCTAAACTTAATGTGAATATGTAAAATACATATTACAACACTAAATTAAGGCATAATTTAGTCCTTTTATTATTAATGTTTCCCATTATAGTGAGAGTATGATCCCATGTCAAACTCACACATTAAAGACACACATGTATGTAGAAATGTCAAAGATACTCAATCATACAACATCAAATCCTAGAAGAAGAGGGAGGTAGATCAAGCTTTGAATGTCCCAACACAATTTGGAACATGGATGTTTGTCTAGGGAAGGAGTGGTGCAATCTTTGGCTATCTTAATGTGATGTGGAACATGGTTGTTTTTCCTTCTCATTCACAATAAAAACTTGATGTCCACTATGCAAATGACATGTACTCTCAAATGGGATAATTGAACCTCAAGCCATCCACTAGGTGAGCCCCCAGGAAAGTGGCTTAGTGAGAAATTCATGCCTTTGTCTAAGCTCTCACTATACTTACCATACCAAAGCTATCCCTTTGAAAACTCTGATAGGGTTCCACACACATTTTGGTTTCAAGATTCACAAGGTTAACAAGTTGTATTATGCTAAACACTTATGAACATTATATATGGTTTTGTTCAAAGGGGTATTTCTTAGTTCATGTAAGTTCTTCTTCTTAGGGATCATTTTTCCTAATGTCTCCAAGAGAGGACAAGTTCGGGATAAAAGTTTCATAACTTAGGGAATACAACACATAGCATCACCACTAAGAGGAAAGTTGTATGATAGGAAATATCATGCTCTTAGAGGACATCAAACCTAATGACACATACAAGAAATTGATGCATCACAAGAAGAAATAAAATCACACAAAGAAACATGACTGTTGATGTATGCCCCCACTTTAAAGTGATTGCTAACATCATTGTGTGAGCAATCTATTTTAAAGTAGAATAAAACATGAGACCTTATTCATAAATCCCTATGCTAGGTCATATGTTCCTGAATGAAGTTGCATCATGTGAAGGGGTCACCCCCAAAATGAAATCCCAAAACACAAAATGGATCCATAGATTCAGGGTCAGTATATCTTTGCTACAATGTTGTTATAGATCACAAAAACATCACCATTCCCTTAATACTCACATAACATGAAGAATGACACATAGAGAGCGAAAACAAAGAAAAGATTTTGGGTCAACATGGAAGAGACCTAAATTTCTTAACACCTTGAGTCATCCCCAAAATGAAAACATAAGACAAGTGAAAAGGTAAATGTTTATTACATAGAGAATAATGTAGATACATATAGAGGAATGCACATGAAGAGAGAGATACATCAAACAAAATAGTACAAGGGATCACATTATGCACATGCAATCACACAAAGAAAAATGAAAAAGAAAAATAAAGAAAAATACTAGTAACGAACATGTGAGTAAACCTATAGAAGGTCATATGCATGCTAATATTGTTTAGTATATGCAGAAGGAGGAAAACTAGCCAAAGGGACAACATCAAGTACCAAAACTAGGACAAGGCTACCTAACCCATTTCCCCCACTAAGTATAGGACAAGGATGAGCTGAAAATGGATGATGATATGTTGCTCCTTACAATATGATTCCATAAATCCAAGTTTATACCCTCATGCATGGTAATGAATATACTATGATACTACAACTACCACATGACAAGGAGCAACAACTAATGTTATTGATTATAATATGTAACTAATAAGATGTTCCAACATGTAGTATCTATTATTTTAGGATGCACCAAAGTTAAAGTTGTCTTGGAATAATCTTTTGTAAGAGTTTTGATGTTGAGTGAAGGCTTTTTTGATGCTTTTATTTTTTTCAAAGGGAAATAACCAAGACCATTAGTGGTTTCTTGTGTGTTAGGATCTATAGGGACATAGATACATTGTTCTCTAGCACCACATCCTTTTCCACTACAACCAAGTTGTTTCAAAAGTTCATAACCTCTTCCATAAATATTTTTTATTTCTTTTGGATTAGGTGGTTGTTCATAATCAACTTCATCAAATTATTTTTGTGTATTTTGTTTCTTCTTCTAAAGTGCTTGAAGTGGATGCTTTCAATTTTTTTGTTGACATTACCACTGGTTCTTTTCCCTTTTTAGACTCTTTTGTTGTGATCTTGTATTCTCCCATGAATGTAGATGTAAAATCCAATGATCCCAAATCATCCATCAATAACATTGTGAAGGGTTTAGGGTGCTTATCTTTTTGTTCTTCTTGCATGGGCTCTACTTGTGTAGTTGGTGTCAATGTTTTCAAATTATTTTCCTTTTCTTTCTCAATGTTCAAAAAAACTTATGGTTCAGGGTTGGCCTCAATTGTATACACTTTTTTGTTATAGAAATACTTCATTATAAGATGAAGAATAGAAGGCACCCCATTCATTGCATGAATCCATGGCCTACCAAAAGAAGAACATAAGATCGCAAGGCATAAAATGGATAGCAGTTTGTAATGTAACTTTGTCAACTCTCATAGGTAGCGTTATCACACCAAGAGGTTGCCTTCCCACACTATCAAAAATATGTATAGAGAAATATTCTGGTTGAATTTGGCTTTTGTATACTCCAATTTGCTTGAATATTTTTTCTAGATTTGACTGTGTTATTTTTTTCTATCAACCTTTCAAATCACACTACATGATCTATCATTAGGATGAAAGAGAGCTAAAGGAGGAGAAATGGTTAGTTGTAGACCAATATAACCTAAAAAGAGAGAGGGGGAGAGAAGGAAGGTGACACAATTTGAGGTCAAAGGATGAACAGGAAATTAGACAAAGCTACTTGATAACAAGAGGGGAAAAATAAAAAGCTCAAAGGAGGAGGAAGACACCCTAGGAGAACAAAGAAAAAATCTAAAAAGATAAAATTAAAAAGACCACAATCTAATTACAATGATAAAATATTTGTCTAAAGAATAAAAATCTATAGCTAGTATAAAGGTTATTAATAATCTTAATAATGACTACAACATAAATTAAATACAACCCAAAAAACTAAATACTAATAAAAGCTTATACTAATCAATATAAAGTAAATAATATAGATTAATAAACTTATCTACTATATACTAAACTGAAAAATATATTGATATAGGATAAACTTATAATATATTAATACAAAATACACTAAATAGTGCAAATAAAATAAACTTTTATTAAAAAGACCTCTAACAACTAGAAAATATTTTTTAAAAAAATTGAATGGAGAAAAAATAATGCAATTTAAAGAGAAAACACAAACAAAATAATACACTATACAAGTGTCCTAAAAATTGAAAAACAAATATATCAAACAAAAATAAAAATCAAAACAAAACAAACAATAACTAAGCATAAAATAAATGGGTATGTGCAGGATCATCATGGAAAAAATAGGCCCTTAAGTGGCAAAAAATTGAAAAAAATTAGAGTTAGGAAACTTGACATAAAACTTTGAATAAGTTATCTATATTATTTCAAAAATATGTAAGCATAGAATCTATAGCAAATTGAATGTAGTTTCTAAACTACTAGGTTTGTTTAAAAAGAAAAAAAATCTATTTGGTGAAAATTTGAAATTTCAATGCAGTAGTACTTAAATTTCAGGGAAAAAATAAGTAGGTGTTTGTTTGACCACCTAACCAAAATAAAATGATAATATTTTAGATATAAGTAGAGGACTCATGTCTCGATGTGATGCATATTTTTTATAATTTTTTCCAAGTAAATAATTAATTATGAATTTTTTATTACAAATTTTAGAAAACATAAAAACTCGTATGTTTGACCACCTTAACTTGGTCAAAACTTCATGAAATTCAATTTTATTTTTTTAATCCTATAGTATACGAAGCATAGAATGTGACGTGAGTTTTGGATTCAAAAAATGTGATGCCGTTTGAAAGCTATAGATGTTTTTCAATCAGCCTATCAATCAGGACTTTAATCGTAATTTGAATAGAAAATGAATAATAATTACTTATTAAATTCAAAGTAAAGCATAATTTATATTGGTGGAAATATGAGAATCTCCTTTAAAAACCCTTTTCATTTCATCAATTTTGGGTAAGAAAAAAGTTGTCAGCCACATACCCAGCATATTGCCACTTTTTGGGCCATCATGATCTTGCACATACCCAAATGGAAAACTAACAAACAAAGTATAAAGCATATAAATTTTATTGATATGTAATTAGTATAAAGATAGTTAATAAACTTTATACTATGCATACAAAACTTTTTATTGCAAATAACATAAAAGACAACCAAAACACTGTTATATTAATAAACAAAATGCCTCATAAAAGGATAACACAAACAAATAAAAAATAAAAAATGCATAATATAACAAAATAAAAAGAATAAATTTTATTGATATATAATTAGTATAAATTTTTTTAATAAGCTTTATACTATGTATATAGTAAACTTTATATGAAAAAGTAAAATAAAATACAAATAAAAAATATTTAATAAAACACGAAGACCTTTAAAAGGAACTCAGTGAATACTATAAATAAGATAACAAAAATACCAATAAAAGGAAAACATTAACAAGAATAAATTAAAAAATAAAGGATGAACCAAGGTCTAAGAGGGAAGAAGCAAAAGGAGACAGAGGGTGAGAAAAGCACGAAGAAGACATGGCTAAATTAAGAGGGGTGGGGATGGTGGTTTATGAGATTGGATAACAAAGGTTACCATGAAAGACTAAGATGCCAACCCTCATCTCAATTTAGGTTGGAGGGATGATTACTAATTTATATGGATTCCTTGTTTTTCCTCTTGAAAAAAAAATGTCTTCTTTGTACAAGACTTGGAAGACTTCTAAACAGATAGGGTTCTTGGTAGAAGATGAGTGTTCGACAAGAGAAGATTTGAAGACACACTCATGTTTGATGTCACCACTGTGTTCTTTAATCCTTGTGCTAAAACAACTACCGTTTTCTCCAATATAGGGTTTGCCACATGAGCAAACGACCTTGTAGACTCCAAAGTTATGAAGGATGTCCTTAGAGTCCTTGAGAGACAAGATGAGGTTTTTCACTGTTGAAAGGGGCTTGAAGGTGCAGTGTAGACCCTTTATGAGAAGGATCTTGGATATTTTGTGGGAGATTCCTTCAATAAAGGGAAGTGAGGAAATGGGGTGTAACCTTGGTTTGGGAGCAATGGTGTTGGAATGAAAAATGGCCTTGGTTTGGTTGAGGGCTCAAGAGATTTTCTTGCTATTCTCGAGCCCTCAACAAAACCAAGGCCATTTTTCATTATAACACCATTGCTCCCAAACCAAGGTTACACCCCATTGCCTCCCCTCCCTTTATTGAAGGAATCTCCCACAAAATATCCAAGATCCTTCTCAGAAAAGCTCTACACTACACCTTCAAGCTCCTTTAAACAATGAAAAACCTCATCCCATCTCTCAAGGATTCTAAGGACATCCTTCTTGACTCTAGAGTCTACAAGGTTGTTTGTTCATGTGACACACCCTATATCGGATAAACCAGTTGTTCTTTTAGCACAAGGATTAAAGAAGACAATACTTACATCAAACATGAGCATGTCTTAAAATCCTCTCTTGCCGAACACTCATCTTCTACCAAGCACCATATATGTTTAGAAGACTTCCAAGTCTTGTACAAAGAAGACAATTTTTTCAAGAGGAAACTCAAGGAAGCCATGTAAATTAGTAATCACCCCTCCAACCTCAATCAAGTTGAGGGTTGGAATCATATTCTTTTATGGCAACCTTTGTTATCCAATCTTTGAAACCACCATCCTCACCCCTCTTGATTTAGCCATGTCTTCTTCATGCTTTGCTCACCCTCTGTCTCTTTTGTGATTATCCTCCTTTCACTTCTCCCCCCTTGGACCTTGGTTCATCCTTTATTTTGGCATTTATTCTTGTTAGTGTTTTCCTTTTAATTATCTTATTTATATTTGTTATTGGGTTCCTTTTAAAGGTCTTTTTGTTTTATTAAATATTTTTTATTTGTCTTTTATTTTACTTTGTCATATAACATTTGCTATATACATAGTATAAAATTTATTAACAAACTTTATACTAATTGTATATCAATACACTTTATTCTTTTTAGTTTGTTAGATTATGCTATTTTTTTTTAATTTGTTTGTGTTATCTTTTTATGAATCTTTTTGTTTATTAATATAATATTATTTTGGTTTTCTTTTATGTTATTTGCAATATAATGTTTTTATATGAATAGTATAAAGTTTATTAACTAACTTTATACTAATTCCATATCAATAAAATTTATGCTTTATTTTATGTTATGTGTAGTTATTATTTGTTTTATTTTTATTTTGCTTTTTGGATATTTTTGTTTTGCAATTTTTAGGACACTTATATAGTGTATTATTTTGTTTGTGTTTTCCCTTTAAATTGCATTTATTTTTCTCCATTGTTTTCCCCTTTTAAAAATGATCTATTTTCTAGTTGTTAAAGGTATTTTTAATATAAGTTTATTTTCTTTGCAGTATTTAGTGTATTTTGTATTAATATATTATAACTTTATTATGTATGAATATATATTTTAGTTTAGTATATAGTATAAAGTTTATTAATCTATATCATTTATTTTATATTAATTAGCATAATATTTTGTTAGTATATAGCTTTTTGGGGTGTATTTAATTCTTGTTGTAGTCATTATTAAGCTTATTAATAAGCTTTATACTAGCTATAGATTTTTATTGTTTAGACAAATATTTTATTGTAGTAATTGGATTGTGATCTTTTTAATTTTATCTTTTCAAATTTTTTCTTTGTTTTCCTAAGGTGTCTTCCTCTTTTGAGCTTTTTGTTTTCCCCCTCTTGTTATCTTAGCTTTGTCTAATTTCCTATTCATCCTTTGAACTTGAACTGTGTGTCACCTTCCTTCTCTCCCCTCTCTCTTTTTAGCTTATATTGGTTTGGAACTAACCATTTCTCCTCCTTTAGCCCTCTTTCATCTTTATGATGGATCACATATTTGTGATTCAAAATTTTGACAGAAAAACAATAACACTTGTCAAATCAAAAAAAAATAAATCAAGCAATATTGGAGTAGACAAAATCCAAATTCAACTAGACTCTTTATCTATATGTGGTTTTGATAATGTGGTAAAGCACCTCTTGGTGTGATAATGCTACCTATGAAAGTTGATAGAGTTACATTGCAAAATACCATCCATGTTATGCCTAACAATCTTTCATACAATCTTCTTTAAGGTAGGCCGTGGATTCATGCAGTGAATGGGGTGCCTTCTACTCTTCATTGTAAAATGAATTATTTCTATAACAAAAAAGTGTATACAATCGAGGCCAACCCTGAACCAAAAAGTTGTTTGAACATTGAGAAAGATGTGGAAAATCCTTTGAAAACATTGAAGCCAACTACACAAGTATAACCCATGCAAGAAGAACAAAAATATAAGAACCCTAAACCCTTCACAATGTTATCAGTGGATGATTTGGGATCATTGGATTTTACACCTATATTTACGGGAGAATGCAAGATCACAACAAAAGAGTCTAAAAAGGGAAAAGAACCAGTGGTAATATCAAATTTTCTTTTGAAAAAATCCACTTCAACCACTTTAGAAGAAGAAACAAAATCCACAACAAAATTTGATGAAGTTGATTACGAACAACCACCTAATCCAAAAGAAATGAAAGAGATTTATAGAAGAGGTTATGAACTTTTGAAACAATTTTCTTATAGTAGAAAAGGACATGGTGCTATAGAACAAGGTATCTATGTCCCTATAGAGCCTAACACATAAGAAACCACTAATGGTCTTGGTTATTTTCCTTCAAAACAAATAAAATCATCAAAAAATCCTTCAATCAACATTAACACTCTTACAAAATATTCTTCCAAGACAAATTTAACTTTGGTGCATCCTAAACTAATAGATACTACATGTGGGAACATCTTATTAGACACATATTATAATCAATGACATTAGTTTCTGCTCCTTGTCATGTGGTATTTGTAGTATCATAGTATATTCATTACCATGCATGAGAGTATAAACTTGGATTTATTCAATCATATTGCAAGGAGCAGCATATCATCATCCATTTTTGGCTCATCCTTGTCCTACACTTATTGGGGGAAATGTTTTACATAGCCTTGTCCTAGTTTTGGTACTTGATGTTGTCCCTTTGGCTAGTTTTCCTCCTTTCACATATACTAAACAAGATTGGGATGCAAATGACCTTGTAAAGGTTTACACACATGTGCCTTACTAGTATTTTTCTTTATTTTTATTTTTCATGTTTCTTTGTTTGATTGCATTTGTGTAATGTGATCCTGAAACTGTTTTGTTTGATTTATCTCTCTCTTCATGTGCATTCCTCTATATGTATCTACATTATTCTCTATGTCGTAAACTTTTACCTTTTCAGTTTTCTTGTGTTTTCCTTTTGGGGATAACACAAGGCATCAAGACATTTAGGTCTCTTCAATGTTGACCCAAAAAAAATTCTTTGTTTTCGCTCTCTATGTGTCATTCTTCCTATTTTGTGAGTATTTGGGGAATGATGACATTTTTGTGCTCTATAGGAAACATTGTAGCAAAGATATACTGACCCCGAATCTATGGATACATTTTTTATTTTGGGATTTCATTTTGTGGGTGATCCCTTTACATTATGTAGCTTCATTTGGGAACATATGACTTGGCATAGGGCTTTCTGAATAAGCTCTCATGTGTTCTACTTTAAAGAAGATTGCTCACAACAATGGTGTTATAAATTGCTTTAAAGTGGGGGCATACATCAACACATGTTTCTTTGTGTAATTTTATTTCTTCTCATGATGCATCCTTTTCTTGGTGGTTTTGTTGGGTTTGATGTCCTTCGAGAGCATGATATTTCTTATCATACAACTTTCCTCTTAGTGATGATGCTACATGTTGCATTCCCTATGTTACGAAACTTTTATCTTAGACTTGTCCTCTCTTGGAGACATTAGGTGCAATGATGCCTAAGAAGAATACCTAACATGAAATAATAAAGATCTCTTTGAACAAAACCATGTATAATGTTCATAAATGTTTAGCATAATACAACTTGTTAAGCTTGTGAATCATGAGGCATTTTTCAAAACAACTTGCTACCTTGACAATGCTACCACATTGACAGGATAGTGAGCTCACTAGCCTGTCAATGTAGCATCATTGACAAGGTAGTGAGCTATTTGAAAAAAATGCCTCATAGAAATGGGGTATCTCTCTCTCTCTCTCTCTCTCTCTCTCTCTCTCTCTCTCTCTCTCTCTCTCTCTCTCTCTCTCTCTCTCTCTCTCTCACCCCACCTAGATAAGTCTCTCTCAATCCAATTCCCTCTCTCCCACTCCCTCTCTCTCTCCCTATCTCTTAGGTCTCTCCATCCCACACCCTCTCTCTCACTCACTCACTCACTCACTCGCTCACTCAATCCCTCTATCTCTCTCTCCCACTCCTCTCTCTCACTCTCACTCTACCACTCCCTCTCTCTCCTTATCTCTCAATTCTCTCCCTCTAGCACCCTATCTAGTTAACTTTGTACTTTTGTCCCTCTCTCTCTCTCTCTTTCCCTCTCTCTCTCTCCCCCTCTCTCTTAGCTCTCTTTTTCCCACACCCCCTCTCTCTCTCTCTACCTCTCCTTACCTCTATAGGTATCTTTATCTCCCCTCTCCCTCTCTCTACTTACCTCTTCCTCCACCACTCACTACCTCTCTCTATGTGTGTAAGAGATGGATATTAGCTCGACACTCAAGAAAATATATAAAAACAATGAAAACCTTCTACAAGAGGATATGCAAGAATATGAGCTTGATTGATACTAAGACCTCTTAAATGATGAGGTATGAAGTATGGTGAAGTATGATACAAATGATGCATAATAACCCTCCTTATATAGGCAAGGTTGAGATGTAGTAAGCTATATGACGTTGCCATGTGTCATGATCAAACAACATGTGACAACATGTAAACCCTACTAACTACCTAGGGAATGATGAACTAATTGAGATAAGTTCTAGATTATATTCTAGAAGGAATCTTATCTCCTAAATACATGGAAAGGGGGATGACCCCATTATTAATGATTTTCCTAATAATGCAACCTAGGAATTAATTAAATATAATGCCTAAGTAAACTTATGTTGGTGTAATTAAATAATTAATTACACCAACATCGCCCCATAAGTACAGCTTAGGGAGGAAATGAAAAATGCAATGATTATGCAAGGGATGATGGGTCCTAGCTACATGATGGCCATTTTAGGTACTCATTTACAAATGAAGATGAAATGCAAAAAATCTCCCATAAATGGAGCAAAGGGGAAACCTAGTGGGAAGAAAACCCCTCTCCAAAAAGGAGATGAAACACAGATAAGTGAGGAAGGATGGAGAACTCCATGATACCCCCCAAGTACACCATCCATCACATAGTTACAATACAAATATAATTAGCCCCCCCATAGGAGGGAAAGAGAGAGACTATATAGCCCCCTCATAATGTGTAATCATCTACAAAAATTGTAAGTGTTTGAAGAAAAAACATGATCCAATATCGACAAACAACTTGTCTCCCATTTGGAAGAAACAAAACCATGTACAAATACAGGAATGCTTCCCATCCCAGATAATAATTTTAGGAAGGAAGGATGAATATGGATGATGATGATGTCTTTGAAAGCTGCTCATGTATGTCTCCTTTCCTAATGAAGATGAAGATGCCACAATCAAATTAGGTACATGTCCAATCAATGTAGAAGGTGACAAACTAGGATGATGTGGAAACTGATGTTGAAAATTATCCAAAGACCATGTTGGTTCGACAATAGGTATGCAATGGTTGTCATCAAATAGGAGAGATATCCACTCAAATTTATCCTCCAAATCTGAAATGTGAGACTCCACAAACAAAGATGTAATGTTTGATAGATAGGAATCCTAATCAGGAAGACAATCAGATACTTGTGATGAATCATTGGATGTACTCAATGAATCACCACCATAGGATGAATGGTCCTACCAAATAGGAATGATAAGAGCCTCAATCAATGACTCTACACAAGAAATCACTGAAGGTATATCAACTATCTTTGATGGAGAAGTAGGAGCATTTGAAGAACCCTCATCGTCCTCATCTGAAGATTCAAAGTAGTCAAAATATTCAAACTCCCACATAGTATCTACATCATAGGGTATATTGTATGAAAGATGAAGAGGCACAAGACAATCTAAAATATGATCATTTGGGAATGGTTGAGTACCATGATCACCATGTATCTCCTAAATTTTAGTCCAAAGAGTGTGAGGGTAATCACAATGATCAACACCTTTCAAAGTGGAAATATAAATATGCATTACAATCACTCCGAAGACATGATCCCTTTTGAAATTCCATGCAAACTTCTTACTATCAGTACTAGGAGGGGGAACAAGATTATACAAATGTGACAACAAATGAATCCATTGGATATGTTTGATGATACCATTTCTCCATTGTTTATAGTTTTCCCTTTTCAACATAATCAAAGTAGGATGAAATGAAAACCCCATAATGAAATATGAATGATCTCAAAAATTACAAAGACAATATCCTTGAATATTAATTAGAATCTCCCAAATATGATATATACTACAAATGAAGTCTTCCCAAACTGATAAAACCTCTCCAAGAGTTAGGATGTCCAAGTAGTCAATCAAAATGCCAAATGTGCAAAATATTGAATAAATAATACTTGGGTCTGAATATGGAAAATGTGCATGTACATAATGATAGAATTCCTAAATAGCTTCCCAAATGCAACTTGAATCACCAAAATTAAAGAAATTGGCTGAAAGTTATGAGCTTAGAGGTAAAAATGGGAGATTTGACTTCAAATGGTTACAATTTGTACTTGCATCAAAATCTGGTAAAATGGACTACACCACTGTGAAGTACTTGGAACCATCTTTCCAATGATATCTCGTTTGCAAAATTTTGATACATGGTGAAAAGTTATGGTAAAATGAAAAAAAAAATGTTTTAGGCAATTTAAGGTACTCCAAGGCTAAATCAACACAAAAATGAAGGGTAAATTGGTGTGAAAAAATAGCACCTGGGTGTTGGCCCCAGGTCCACCATGTGACCACTTATCTCCTAGTTATAAAAAAATGTGTTGCCCCCAGGCAGAAGCAAAGCAGAGATGTGGCGGTGGCTAGGTCGTGCACCACTGATGGGAGGTGGAGTCCCTAGGCATCCAAAGGACCTTGGTACGGGACAAACACTGACAATGGAAGCGGGGAATATGCCGGCATAAGGATGAAGGTGTCAATGGTGACCAGAGATTGAAGCAGTGGTCAGGAGAAAGGTTGGTCAACCCTGATGGAATGGGTGGCCTGATGGGGCCAACAATGTCAGTGTTTATGGTATGATGGTACCAAAGGATGCAAGGTCCACACATTTAAAAAAAATGAAACCCCAAATTTAATATATATGAATCCACCAATATAATATCCCAAACAAATATAAATTCCCAATAAAATAAAAATTGCAGCCCAAAAAAATTAAAAAGCTCGATTCTAGAACATAGAAAATTAAAATATATTTTTTATTCTGCACAATCATACCATGTACCTGGCAAGCCGTACGGACTACTGGGTAAAAAATATTTTCGTCATGAATAGTTGACACTGAAATAGGGAATATTATATATCAATTTTCATCTCTCAAGCTCTATGGAACTAATGGAAAGGTCCAATCCGGCTTAAAGTGCACCAAAAGCTCTGCTACTCCCGATCTTGATTTTCTTCAAACCCTAATAACTTTGGCATAAAATATCAGATTTTAGTGAAACAAAAGTTGATTCTAACTTTTTCAATAGCCCTAGACTCAGATATGAGCTCATATTTCCTCCAACATGTGTTGAAAGTGACATTCCATGAAACCCTTGATATAGAGAAAACCTATAAAAATCACCAAGATCTTACAGCCATAGCTCAATTCTCAGATTTGGGAAAGGTCTTGCAGGAAAGGCTTTGAAACCATGTAAGAGTTGGAGATTAGCTCGACACTCAAGAACACTTGTAAGAACAATGAAACCTTCTACAAGAGGATATGCAAGAATTTGAGATTGCTTGATATTAAGACCTCTTAAATGATGAGGTATGATGTATGATAAAGTATGAGGTGCTGGCAAGAAGTTGAGTCCACTTTTTGGCCAAAAAGTGGAAGTGGTTTCCCTGATTTTCAGAATTTGTCACATTTGACCTTAAAATTTGAAGCACTTAGAGATGGAATCTTAGAAAAAGTCACTAACCATAAAATGTAGTACTCAGAGTCTAGTTTCCAAATATGTAATTTATTTTAAAACCCAGATGATACAAATTGATTTTCAATAGGCGTTTCTAAAAACCACTATTTAAAAGTTACTTTTTTTTACAGTACCATGCACATGTACGACATCCATATTTTGACCTGAATAATCATATTTTTCTAAATCCTTTTGGGAAAAGATTTGTAACTCACTTAAGCATGTTCTCCCTATTTTTTTTTATTTTTTATTAATAATTATTTTATTGTTAATTTTTTATTGGCCATATTTCGTGTTTTGAAAAATCGTGTCACGCATATAGATGACCTAAACTTATCATTTTTTGATGATTTTTTTTTCAAATTGAAAAGAATTGTCTGAAGTATGTTTACATTAAAAAAAAATCTAAAAAATTATTTTAATAAAAAGTTATTAAAATACTAAAAAACCCTGATAATTCAAGTTTATGGACCTATTTCATTAAAAAATAATTGAAAAATTAAAAAGATAATATAATTGCAAAAAAAATTACATATTTAGAATCTACACAATCTCATCTAAAATGGGTTTTAATTTCATAAAATAATTCTAAAAAAAAACCCCATCAACCATATTGGCATAGTCAGATTTTTCTCTCGATATTGACATTACCTTGTACTTGTAGGTCTAAGGCTAAGGGTTGAGTTACCATGAATTTTGTAAGCCTAAATCCAAATGAGAAACACAGATTGTGATTTTCAAACCTTTTGGAATGAGTACCCACTTTATAATGGGTACCTATTCTAAAAAATGAGTGACTACCTATTTTAAAGCTGAAAAATGACACTTCCACTAGAAGTGGACTCATAATATAATAACCCTCCTTATATAGGCAAGGTTGAGATGTAGTAAGCTATATTATGTTTCCATGTATCATGATCAAACAACATGTGACAACATGTAAACCCTAAATAAATACCTAGGGAATGATGAACTAATTGAGATAAGTTCTAGATGATATTCTAGAAGGAATCTTATCTCCTACATACATGGAAAGGGGGGGATGACCCCATTATTAATGATTTTCCTAATAATGCAACCTATGAATTAATTAAATATAATTCCTAAGTAAACTTATGCTAGTGTAATTAAATAATTAATTACACCAACAAATGATGAGGTATGAAGTATGATAAATTATGATACAAATGATACAATAACCCTCCTTATATAGGCAAGGTTGAGATGTAGTAAGCTATATGATGTTGTGTCATGATCAAACAACATATGAAAACATGTAAACCCTAAATAACTACCTGGGGAATGATGAACTGATTGAGATAAGTTCTAGATGATATTCTAGAAGGAATCTTATCTCCTAAATACATGGAAAGGGGGATGACCCCATTATTAATGATTTTCCTAATAATGCAACCTAGTAATTAATTAAATATAATGCCTAAGTAAACTTATGCTAGTGTAATTAAATAATTAATTACACCAATACTCTCTCTCTCTCTCTCTCTCTTAAGTCTCTCACTCCCACCCTACCTAGACAACACTCTTTCTCTCTTAAAATTATCCCTTCCTCTAAATACATACATACATACATATATATAAGCATACATACATACATACAACCATACATACATACCTACATACATAGAATCATACATACAATCTTACATACATGTACATACACTGATACATACATACATATACATATATTTATACATACATACATAGATACATAGATACATAAATATACATACACTGATACCTACATACATACATGCATACATAAATACATGTGTACATACATACATGCAAGCACGCATACATGCATACATACATGTCATACAAGAATACATACATACAAATATATTTATACATACATTTCATACACTATTATTTAACACGAAACAAGACATAATGTGAGCACATTATAACGCGCTTGCAATATGTCTTACTTAGGAAACTCTTAATCACAAATGTAAAAACTATGTCAAAACCATAAAATAATGCAAGCGTGTTATAATGTGAGCATGTTATAACGTGAGTGTGTTATAATGCGAGCATGTTTTAACACGAGCATGTTATAACACGAGCATGTTATAACGCGAGTGTATTATAACACGAGCATGTTATAACGCGAGTGTGTTATAACGCAAGCATGTTATAACATGAGTGTGTTATAACCCGAGCATGTTATAACGTGAGTGTGTTATAACACAAGCATGTTATAATGCGAGTGTGTTATAATGCAAGCATGTTATAAGCGAGCACGTTAATTCTTGCTTTGGGAATCCCCAAGCCTTAGGCTTGGTATTTTCTTTGAATTACCAACCCAAAGGCTTGGAATTCCTTCCCAATATCTGAAGATGTGTTTTTGCATATTCTATAATATTTCACATAATCGCATCTATGCTAACCATTAGGTTTGTACGTGTTTCAAGGTCGAACAAATCAAACACTTGGTATTGTTAGGATCTCTCTTAGTTATTTAACAATGTATTTTTTTTCACATTTTGACAATTTAAAGCCTTTCATCTTTAATTTCTTTTGTTTGTGTCCTTTTTTTGTCAAAAAGCATTGTTTAGTATTTTTTCGTTATAAATTAATTGTTCATTGAAATTTCAAATAAATTACATTTTTAGAAACTAGACCCCATTCTACACATATTTAAAAAATAAAAAATGATTTTCAATTAGTTTTCAAAAAATTTAGGGGTAGCACGGCCAAAATTCTATTTTTTAAGATGTTTCCACTTTGAAAATTAGTAAAAAATCAAATATTCATTAAAAAATTATCAGAAAAATTGGGCATAAACTACATGATGTTAGCTAATTTCTCCTTGAAGTGATTTTAAAAATACCAAAAAAAAGTTCAACTTTTGAGGGAGCCACAAAAGTCGCTATGTTATGTTTTTGACAAAAATAACACCAATTTTTGTGGCTCCCTCTTTTGAACCCCTTAATCTCTACCATTTTAAAAAAAAAGTAGTAGTTTAGAAAGTAGACTCGAAGCACTACGATCCTTGTTTTCATTGTATCTAATTTTTTTGAGTGTAACTATCGTCAATTTCACATCCAAGTTCAATATTTCCTAATTTTAGAAAAAAGATAGCCACTTAAGACCCCTTTTTGGCTCCCAATCTTTTTGCACTTACCTTAATAATCTATCAAAATTCATTAACCACAACCTTTTCATTCACTAAAATTAGGCTAATTCCCATTAGATTAAATAGAATTTTCTTTTGGAATTACCTAGAGGAGAGATTATTTCACCAAAATCAAGCATTCATGAAAGAGTTTACATAGCCCAAGATAAATACTTGGTTGTGTTGATAATGGGGTCAAAAAAACACAAAATTTAACTCTAGTAATTATGCCTCTTCTAGTATCCTGATACTTACTCTTCCTCATGTGTCTTGAATATCATTTTAATTTATTAGTGACCCTATGAGTATGTTACCTTGCGCACAGTGATGTATTACAAATGAAATTGCATGCTCGAGGTGGTGCCAAGTACATGCATTTCTCCACCTTTAAATTCCTTAACAATTCTACATTAATTATCCTAAAAAAGTACAATCCTAGTAGGTTAGGGCTCACATCATGGATCCTTCAGTTTCTACACAATGTCCCACCTTCGAAAAGAGGGTGGTGAAGGAAGTTGACATGGCACACTTACATATCTTGTTTGACCATGCCGAATAGGAGAGATTAAGTGCCTGGATCACATGCTAAGAAACTAGATTTGCAATTGAGGATGAAACATTTGACATATGTCATATGACTAAGAAATATTCATGTTGATATGTCACTTATGGGGTGAAAGGGGACTGGGTGCAAACAAGACCCGAGCATGGGAAAAAATGGGACCGATACTCTTTACTTAAACTCAACTTACAAAACTTAAGGTCTTTAGTGCCAAAGAAAAGAGAAACCAACAAATGGGTTTAGCTGAAGGAGAATGACACATTCAAACTTGAGGAAAACCTCCCCAAACAAAAAGAAAGTGGGTAAAAGCTCACTAGTTGTAGTGACCTACTGAGTAAAACCTGATCATTGCACAATTTGTACTCCACTTAGACCACCAACACCTGACACTCAAAAAATTGGGAATCTGAATAAGCAATAAAACTTCAAGGGACTTAGGATTTTTGAAATTCTAAGTTAGAGAGACAACTAATAAAATTGGGGGCCAGGCATTTCAAAACAAGGCCTTCATTTTATCATTTCCTCCAAAAGACACAACCAAAACAAGTAAGAAGAAAGGGGAAAAAAGGGATCCACATTTTTCCAAGGGAAAAATTGGGTGTGTTGTCAGACCACACAACACTACTATCCAAATCCAACCTACCAAAAAAATGAATCACTTACAATCATTAAGTAGGAACCAATCTACTAGAGACATTAATCCCCAATTGTATTTTTTAGGCACCAACCTACTAGAGACACCAATCCCCAACACAAGGATCTAAGTAACAACTTAATAGGGAAGACATAAATGTTACCAAATTATAAAAATGTGATTTATTGATCATGAAGACTGATTATAGAGCTTTGACTTGATTGTATCAACCTTACACACTCTGTCATATAATATATGATCTAATAATGACACACAATGATTGGGATGTAACTCCTATTACATTATCAAATATATCATTCACACTCATACACTCACATCATTGAATGAATCCTAGTCTTTAATATATGCATCCCAACATATTAACACTATCTCATGTCGTCCAAGAACCTCTTGACCATCCACAATTAGCCAAGTTGGCTCAGGTTAGACCTAAATTTGAATTGATATGAAACATGTAGTGGGCTAGTCCAAAATTGATTTTGTTACCACTAATAATAAATGATGTTACATGCTTCCTTTAGAGATCTTAAACTAGATATATTTCATCTTCACATGCTTCCTCCAACTGGTGCACACTTCCCTCATCTAGCACAAACACTCAAAAATTATTAACAATTATCTAGTCAACACAAACAATAATCTGTTACTTCTAAATGTTTGTCTACTAAATCTCAACCTCTAAAATTCCAAAATATAATACAATAGGAGTAAATTTATTTTAGTTCCAAACCACAAGACATAGCATTCAACTACAGTAAAATGCAGAGCAACAGACTATGACAATGTAATACAATTCATGTGTAGCAAACCCCAAAATACTATCGCAAACACTTCTAGACTACTTCCAACAATTGTAGTACATACAAGATGATATTTTAAGCATACACCAAGTATCATTATTCTTATTAATGATAATATTAACATTCTTTTGTTGATCATAGTTCTATTTGATCTCAAATGCTCTGACATGACATGATAGCAAAAATTCCTAATTTCAAGAGCTCATACAAGATAGAAGTAATTACATTTTATTCTCACTAATTTTCTAGCATCACTCCTTTGAAATCAATGAGCTTTTTTGACATCAATAACATATGTTAAACAATATTTAGAGGAGAAGGCCAATAAAATAAAACCAATATAGTAGGTAGATGTAGTGTAGCTTGTATAGGTACGTTAACTCCTTGCCTCATGTACCCAAGACCAATTCCATTTTAATCATGTTTAGAAATAATTTTTAATCCAATACCTAAAGCTTTCCTAGCTCAAAAGGAGGAGGACCAACATCACTAGCCTTCTCAAAATGAGATGTATATCTACATGTTGGAGAATCATAAGTATAATTAAAAAATATGAAGGTCTCCCAATACAATATTTTAATTTGATGTTCCATAAGAACCAAAATAATCACCAAGATAGGCAAAATAGGAATTATAATATGAATGATCTATGAGTGGTGCTAATTTAGTAATGGGAGATATCAATGGTATATCAGCTATAATTTAAGTAGAAGGGGCCACTAGATATATTAAATATAAATATCAATGTTGGGAATCTAACAATAGTAAAATGGGTTGATGAACAATTAGAGAATCAACCCCATCATGTGAATCCATTATTTGGTAAGAATAATATTGTAGAAAAATTCCTTGGCATGACATGGACTTTGGTAGGGAGGGTGATATGTCCCATTGATATAGGTAAATTAATGGTTCCCAAGGGATTGTGACAAACATTATCAAAACCCTTAATGGAAACTATAAATAGAGAAAAAGTGGAAATATAAAATTGAATTTATTTTATAGAGTCAAGACAACAATTTAGACCAAAAATATTATCAGTTAAGGTTTACTTGATGCCCATAGAGTTGATACCAACCTTGATGCAAATATGAAGGTTTTCTTTCTGAATCTCACAAGAATAAAGGTCAAATAAAAGAAATTTACTTTTCATCACATTAGAATAGATATGTTAGAACACAATGATCTACTGAGAGGAGGGTGAATTAGTAGATATTAAAAAATTTAGTTCTTAAACCCTTTTGCAAATTCAACCTTAACTTCAAATGTGTAGATTTAAATACTACTAGATATAATAGCCACAATCACAAGAGAGATCAACACATAACACAATACATACGTGGAAAACCCAAGATGGGAAAAACCATGGTGAGAAAGGTTGCTAGGATCTACTGTCCTAATCTAGCCTCACAAGCTTTAAAGTTTAGTTACAATGTTTAGGGTTGCAAGCTAAGGAAGCAACAACTCCCTATTTAGAAGATACAACTTCAAGGATGCTACTACACCCTGTTCTAAGCTACAACTTAGTGAAAAATGGAGGCTACAACCTCGTACAAAGTTTTGTAATATACTATGCATAAAATGGTTCTACAAAACCTGAGATGCATCAATACAACACATAAGCTCTTTTTCTCTCTTTGTGTTCTCCCTTACTCCACTGTTACCAACTACATGAATTTTTAGATTTTTCTTTCTATTACAGTTCACCTTCCTCTACATTTAGACTCTCTCTTCATTCTCCATTATCTCAATAATTCCCCTCATTTAGTTCATATACATTGAAATCACTGTTAGGGTTTTTCCACTTGCAACCTACTTCCATAATTGTTAGAGCATCAAGCAACACACATACTGTCCAACTCATCAGATATCACCATCCCTCTACATCAAGCCACACAACCTTTTATTTTGGTGTAGATTATTTTGGTGCATTCTGTCAAACCGTAGAATCTGATATGCATTTAATGCATTCTTGTGATCATTTGATCTGTATGATCTCAATCACTTCTGCAATCTATTCTGACACCTTGAAGATCAAATCTTCATTTAAATGGTCACTGACGTAGTTAGACATATTAATTCTTTCTCCTATGTCAGTTACCACTTGAAACCCTTGTTTACACTTGTCATAGCCATTTCAAATCTCTGCATTTGAACTCTGGCCATCGATCAACTCCTTCGCGCCTTGATCCTGTGATCATCATTCACTATTGTGACTTTAAACCCTAACTATTGGATAATCAGTCACATAAACTACCATCATTGATCTATCATATTGTTTCATCATTGGGACGTGCTTCAAGGTATTGTCAATACTCATCCTTCACACCGATGAAGCATCTTATCACCAAAATTGTCTAATCAACCTTCATCCTACATCATTGATCATAACTTACTTTAACTATCAAATCATACACATATATAATCATTGATTTGCAACAACGATGCAAAATCAGCCACTAGAAATTTTCCACATGTCTCCATATCAATCACTTTCGTTACTATCAAGTCCCACAATCGACATCATACTCCTATCGCCCAGTCGCTAAAAACTCAAACCTCAGAACCTCATGTCGGAGGTTATGAAGTTATGAAAACCCGCAACTCACTGACAATAGAGAGAACCTATGAAACTTCTTTCAAAATGACTAAGTCACTTTGATGAAAACAACAACACCCAATACATCATTCCAATGTGGGGTCCACATGTTGTTATCACATGTCCATGTCATCACCATGTCACAACTCAAACACATCATGCCACATATCTACATCGTCATTAAGGCTAGATCGCACATGGAGTGCTTCCTTACTCCTGATCACTCCATTTCTTAGTCACCAAGTCGAGAGGTTTCAAAACTTGAGAACCCAAGGACAAGGTTAGTAAAACTTAGAACCCCATGATACGATTCACTTTCGCCAACAATGAGGAGATCACTAAGTCAGAAGGTTTCAACACTTTAGAACCCTGTGACATAGGTTAGGAAAACTTGAAACTCTGTGACTCCATTCATTTTTTTCATCCTTATCACTTCATTAGCTAAGTCGCTAAGTTGGGAGGTTACGAAATTTGAGAACCCCACAACATAGGTTAGGAAAACATTGAACTCCATGACTCCTTACATCTTTGGCCTTAGAGTGAGAGCATGAACCAATGAATGAGGAAATTTTCATTGACATCATGACCTATACAATAATTTTCTAAAAATCTCTCAAGAAACCCACTCATTATACCAACAATCTCCCTTACATGATTTTTACTTTTGACATCAATGGAAAAAATAGTCCAACAATCTCCCCCTTTGGAATTGATGGAAAAAATCTAACTGTTCAATCAGGCACCACTGAAACTCAACACCAACTAGATTAACACACTATAACACTGCAACTCCCCCTATGGCATTCATCTCATCTCATCTTTTTAGCATCACATTTCTCCCCCTTTGACATCAATGAAAAATGGTACACTCCCCTTGAAGAAAGGCTTCAATTTTGAAACACTCCCCCTGAAGAAAGGATTTTATTTTGAACTCTACAACCATCAAGTTGTTAGAAATGCTCCAATTTTGAATTTTGCAATTTTCATGACTTGATCACATTAATCTTAACTAGGGTTGAATAACTGATCAATAAAGCTCCCCCTAGATACATACCCTATCACTAGAGTTTAGTGATATGAGGTGGGAGAAACTACTCCCAACTTCTACCTTAGGTATTCAAACTGCTCTGTAGGAAGGGATTTTGTAAATATATTAGCCACTTTTTCCTTGGTGGTAGTATACTTCATGCTGACTTCTTTATCTGCAACCTTTTCTCTGATGAAGTGATACTTGATTGATATATGCTTTTTTCTAGAGTTCATTACTGGATTCTTTGAGATATTAATGGCACTTGAATTGTCACAAAGAATCAAAATGGGATCATTGTACTCTACCTTGATTTCCTTTAATGTTTGCTTCATCTATAAGACTTGAGTGCAACATGCAGTTGTTGCAACATATTTTACTTCTGCAGTAGAAAGAGTAATAGGCTCTTTCTTTTTTCTCATCTAGGAAACCAATTTGTTCCCTAGAAAGAATTCTCCTCCACTGGTACTCTTTTTGTCATCCACACTACCTGCCCAATCTGCATTTATATATGTTGTTAATATGAAATATTTGCATTTGGAATACCATAAACCATAGTCAATAGTACTTTTGATGTATCTAAAGATTCTCTTTATTGCATTGACGTTTGATTCTTTTGGTTCTACTTGAAACTAGCTACCATACAAAATGCTTGCATTATGTCAAGCCTTGATGTAGTTAGATATAGTAGACTTCCAATCATTGATCTATACAAAGTCTGATTTGCATTAGGTGACTCATCTGATTTACTCAACTTGTAGCCAGTAACCATGGGAGTACTGACTGGTTTACAATCCTCCATGCCAAAAATTTTAAGCATTTATTTTGCATACTTGGTTTGTGATATAAAAATACCTTTATCAGTTTGTGTAATTTGCAAACCAAGAAAAAATATGAGTTCTGCTAACATGGGAATTTCAAACTCATCTTGCATGTTTGTAGCAAATATTTTTCACATCACATCACTGCTACCACCAAATATAATATCATCTACATAAACTACAACAATGATCATTTGCTTACCCTCATATTTGAGATATAGATTGCTATCAACACAACCTTTCTTGAATCCTTGTTGTTGTAGATATTGATCTAATCTTGAATACCAAGCCCTTGGTTCTTGCTTCAAACCATACAATTCTTTCCTCAATTTGCAGACATAATCATCATTCTCTGGCAGCTGGAAACCTTTAGACTACTCAATATATACTTCCTCTCCAAGGTTTCCATTTAAAAATGTAGATTTGACATCTATTTGATATACTTTAAAACCTTTATACACAAAAAATACAAGAAAAATTCTAATAGCTTCTAATCGTGCAACTGTTTCTTCAAAATCAATACCTTCTAATTGTGCATATCCTTTGCACACTAATCTTGCTTTGTTTCTAACCACAACTCCATCTTCATTCAACTTGTTTCTGAATACCCATTTTGTGCCAATTATATTCTTGCTTAATGGTCTAGGAACCAATCCCCAAGTTTTTTTCTTTTTCTATCTAATTGAATTCCTCTTCCATTGCTCTTAACCAACTTTCATCCTTACTAGCTTCATCAAAACTTATTGGTTCAATTTGAGACAAGAGAGAAAAGTTTACTTGTTCCTTGTCCTTTGCAAGTCTCCTTCTAGTGTGCATTCTTGCATTCTTGTCACTAATTATATGATCTATAGGACGATCTTTTTGCACATATTTTGTAGGAGCACGTTTAACCTCTTGCTCATTCTCTTCTTCTTGTTCCTCTTCTTCAACTCGTGCACCTATTTCATCTTCATCTGACTCACTTTCAAGATTGTTTATGCTAGGTTGACTCAGATTTTCACTTTCATTAACCCTAACATGTACACTCTCTACAGCTCTATGCAATATTTAATTTTAACAATTATAAGCTTTTCCTTGGTTGGAATACCCCAAGAATATTCCCTCATCACATCTTGACTCAAAACTTCCTAAGTCGTCATCTTGTCTTTTAATATAGCACTTATTGCCAAATACTTTGAAATGCTTGACTGATGCAGGCCAACCAAACCATAATTCATATGATGTTCTACCACTATTAGATCTTATAAGTGCTTTTTTCTGAATGTATACAATAGTTTGTACAACTTCTTTCCAAAATGTATCTACCAAGTTTTCCTCATTCAACATAGCTCTAGCCATCTCCTTCACAATTATGTTTCTTCTCTCTACCATGCCATTTTGTTGTGGTGTTCTTGGGGTTGAATACTGGTGCTTGATTCCATGATCTTCAAAATATTCCATGAATTCTCCACCTTTGTCTAGCCTGAGACATTTGACTATTCTCCCAATCATATTCTCTACTAGATTCTTATAACTTTTAAATTCTTAAAATCCTTAGCCTTCTCCCTCAAAAATGTGACATATGCCATTTTGGTATAGTCATCAATCAACAACATGAAATATATTTCTCCTTGAAATGCTCTTGTTCTCATTGGACCACATAGATTAGTATGGATTATTTCCAAGGGTTTCGTAGTATAGTAATCCTTTGTGGGAAATTTAGACTTTGTTTGATTTCCTTGCCGACAGCCTTGATAGATGATGTTGTCAAGCTTAGCAATCTTAGGCATATTTCTAACTAGGCCTTTTGAACTTATTTTCACCATGTTGTCAAAATTTACATGTCCTAGTCTTCTATTCCACAACCAACTTTCATCTTCTTGACTGATTAGACATGTTTGGCCTTCCACTTCACATAGATTGTAGAGATTACTATTAGTCCTTATCCATTGAGAAATTGTTTTACCATTCAGTCTTATCTTGCAGCCTTCAGAATCAAATACAACTTTGTATCCATTATCACACATCTGGCTAATGCTAAGAATATTGTGTTTTATACCTTCCACATAGAGCACATCTTTAGTTTTTCTCTTTCCATCTATTCTCAAAATTCATTTACCACGGATCTTGACAGCAGTATTATCACCTAGACTTACTGAACCTCCTTTTTTCATTTCAAGCTTAATGAATTTCTTTTTATCTCTAGTCATGTGCTTGGAGCAACCACTATCAACAATCCATAGATCTTGTTCCTTTGCATGTAAATATGTTTGGGAAATCATAGACTAAGTGATGCAATATCCCTGCTCTTTCTCCTTCCATATCTTCTTGGGCTTCTTCTTAGTTTTCTTTTCTTCTATCTCATAAGTCTTATTTCCTTTTTCTTTATTAGTAGGTGAGGATTTATTCTTCTAAGATTTCACACTTGGTCCTGTAAATCTTGCTCTACAGTTTCTACCTATATGAACAAAGTTGTTGCAACTATAACAAATTATATCCATATCAACCAAGGGAGCAAATGGATTCTTGCTTACAAAATTTGTATTCTTCCTTGGAATGATTGTACATTCTCTAGCCCTATGACCAAAATTGTTACAGGTATAGCAATACCCATTGAAATATGATGAGTACTAGGTCATGTAGTTTCCTTCAGCTGGATGAGGTGATCTTCTTTTTCTAGGCCTCATTGGATAGTGTACTCTTGTGAATCCATCATTGTCTAGTCTTTTTACTTTTTGCATCTTCTTTTGTTGTTCAGGAACTGTCTGGTTGTCCTCCTTAACTTTGACTGGTTTCTCTTCTTTATCATATTCTTTTTCATCTTTAGGAGCTTCCTCTTTGTCAGACTTTTCTTCACTTGGGATTGATTTTTCTCCTACTCTAAATCTTTCATAAAATTTTTTAGACATCCATAAATGAATTCTTCCCTTTTTCCAAACCTAAACTAGATTTCTCTTTATTTGTAGGCATTTGTGTACTTATTAATTCATTTAGAATATTTGTACCACCTTTCAACTTTAGTCCATTTCTGATCTACACATTGGCCTTCTTCAATTATTTCCTTAAATCAACTATTTATGCTTCAAGTTTTGAGCATCTATCCATCTCATACTGCAATTTAGATTCCACGACATCCTCAATTCTTTTAAGCTCTTCTACATGAACTTCCAGTCCTACTAACACCTTATTGGACTCTTCAAGTTCTAGTGTTAATCTATCAGTCTCCTTTTGAGCATTCCATTTTAGCTTCTTGTTTCTCTCTTAAGATCATCATATTTGTCTCTTAGTTCATCAAGATCTTCAAGAGAACTAATTAGTTCTCCTTCAAGATCAACAACTGCCTCCTCTTCTCCTTCATATGAGTCCTTGATTTGTGCATCTTCCTGATCCTTAGTTTCTTTAGCCATGAATATAAATTCTCTTCTATTATCTCTCATTACAAGGGCATGGCATTGATCCTCTTCTGAACAATCATTAGCATAATTAGATACTTCACTTTCTTCATTGATGTACAAGCTCTTCTTCTTCTTTCCAAAGTTCTTTCTTTTAGGGTAGAATTATTTCTTCTTTCTACTATAAAATTATTTCTTGGAATTGTCTTCTTTACCAAATGGAAACTTTGAAGCAAAATGACCTATTCTACCACAGTTAAAACACTTAAGAGGGAGCATATCTTTATACTTTCTAGATCCTCTTCTTAGCCTTCTTATGAAATTTGCTTCTTCCTCATTAGTTTCTTTATAATCAAATGCAATGACAACTTTTTCTTTCTTATCAGCTTCATCTTTTTCTTTCTTGAAAACCTTAAATGCAACTTCTATCCTAGATGATTCAACACTTGGAATTCTCATCTCATATGCAGTAATTATGCCATGCACCTCATCAAGAGTAAGTTTATCAATTTCTCTTGCTTCTTCAATAGAAAAATTCTTGGCATCAAATTTAGTTGTCATGGACCTGAGAACTTTCAACACAACATCTTCTTCTTTTAGATCTACACCATATCCTTTAATGACATATAACACATCATCATCTCTCCGAAGAAAGTATGCAATATTCTCTCCTTCATTCATCATCAACCCTTCAAATTTTTCTCTTAGCACTTGTAACTTTGGCAACTTCACTTTGGTGTCACCTTCATATATTTTATTAAGTTTTTCCCAGACATCATAAGAAGTTTTACAATGCATAACTTTTCTATACATAGGGTCACACAAATTGTTCATAATAATAAACCAAGCTTTAATATTGTCCTCATGAACCTTCTTTGTTGCAGGATCAATAGGAATAACATTAGGAATAGTATATTAGGTCAGAACGTATGCCCAAACTTCATTTCCAAGAGAAACTAAGTAGCCTTCCATTAATGAGCTCCATTTAGCATAGTTTATTCCATCAAACCTAGGTGGCTTATTTGAGCCTTCTTGAAATGCCATTGTGTTCACCAAACCAAGATCTACCCAAGCTAGTTAAGCTTCTCCTATGGAACTTGGTGCTCTGATACCAATTGTTAGAACACAATGATCTACTAAGATGGGGGTGAATAAGTAGATATTAAAAAAATTAGCTCTTAAACCCTTTTGTAGATTCAACCTTAACTTCAAATGTGCAGATTGAAATACTAACAGATATAATAGCCACAAGCACAAGAGAGATCAACACATAACACAATATGTATATGGAAAACCCAAGATGGGAAAAACCACAATGAGAAATGATGCTAGGATCTACTATCCTAATCAAGCCTCACAAGCTTTAAAGTTTAGTTACAATGTTTAGGGCTACAAGCCAAGGAAGCAACAACTCCCTATTTAGAAGCTACAACTTCAAGGATGCTACTACACCCTGTTCCAAGCTACAACTCAGTGTAAAATGGAGGCCACAACCACGTACAAAGTTTTGCAATATACTATGCATAAAATGGTTCTACAAAACCTGAGATGCATCAATACAACACATAAGCTCTTTCTCTATCTGTCTATTCTCCCTTACTCAATTGTAACCAGCTACATGAATTTTTAGATTTTGATTTCTGTTATAGTTCACCTTCCTCTACATTCAGACACTCTCTTCATTCTCCATTATCTCAATAATTCCCCTCATTTATTTCATATACATTAAAATAATTGTTAGGGTTTTTCCACTTGCAACCTACTTCTATAATTGTTAGAGCATCAAGCCAAACACATATTGTCCAGCTCATCAGATATCACCATCCCTCTGCATCAAGCTACACAACCTTTTATTCTAGTGTAGAAAATTTGCTAAAAATAACATTTTGTCAAACCCTAGAATATAATATGCATTTAATGCATTCTTGCGATCATTCAATCTGATTTTGATCTTGATCACTTCTACAATCTATTCTACCATCTTGAAGATCAAATCTTCATTTAAATGGTCATTGAGGTAGTTGGATAGATTAATTATTTATCCTTTTTCGGTTACCACTCAAAACTCGTGTTTACACTTGTCATAGCTATTTTAGATCTTTGCATTTGAACTCTAGCCATCGATCAACTCCTTTTCACCTTGATCCTATGATCAACATTCATTATTGTGACTTTAAACCCTGACCATTGGATAAATGGTTGCATAAATCACCATCATCGATCTATCATATTGTCCTATCATTGGGACATGCGTCAAGGTCTTTCCAATACTCATCCTTCACACTGATGAAGCATCTTATCACCAGCATTGTCTGATCAACCTTCTTCATCCTGCACCATTGATCTTTGTTGACTTTCACTATCAGATCATACACATATATAATCATTGATTTGCAACAACAATGCAAAATCAACCACTAGGAATTTTCCACATGTCACCATATCAATCACTTTCGTTACTATTGGGTCCCATAATTGGCATCATACTTCTATCGCCCATTCGCTAAAAACTCAAACCTCAGAACCTCATGTCAGAGGTTATGAAGTTTTGAAAACCCACGACTCGCCAATGACAAAGAGAACCTATGAAACTCCTTTCAAAATGACTAAGTCACTTCGATGAAAACAACAACATCCAATACATCATTCTAATGTGGGGTCCACATGTTGTTGTCACATGTCCACGTCATCGCCATATCACAACTCAAACTCATCATGCCACGTGTTTGCATCATCATTAAGGATAGGTCCCACATGGAGTGCTTCCTTACTTCTTATCACTCCATTGCATAGTCACCAAATTGGGAGGTTTCAAAACTTGAGAACCCTGTGACATGGTTAGTAAAACTTAGAACCCCATGATACCATTCACTTTCACCAACAACGAGGAGATCGTTAAGTCATAAGGTTTTGAAACTTTTGAAACTTGAAAACTCCACGACACAAGTTAGGAAAACTTGAAACTCCGTGACTCCATTCATTTTCGCCATCCTTATAAATTCATTAGCTAAGTTGCCAAGTTAGGAGGTTATGAAACTTGAGAACCCCATGACATAGGTTAGGAAAATGTTTAACTCTAAGACTCCTTACAACTTTGGCCTTAGATTGAGAGCATGAACCAATGAATGAGGAAATTTTCATTGACATCATGACTTGCACAATACTTGTCTGAAAATATCTCGAGAAACCTAGTCATTATGCTAACAATCTCCCTTACATGATTTATAGTTTTGACATTAATGGAAACAATAGTCCAACAAGATATAATCAATGAGATGGGATACTTTAGTTGAAATATCAAAAGGGGAAACATAGATCATCTATAAGTCCTTCTAAAGTATGTAAAAATAAGAATGTGAAGTTCTAATCAACTCCCAAAGAGAGATCTTAGCTTGAGTAGCCTAAATTTCCTTAATAAGATCATACTCCTTGATGGTTTTAATATGAAGACATGAAGGTAATGGAAGAATAAGAGTTAATAAAGGAAGAAAAATATGTACAAGATGAACATGTTTAGTTTTATCAATATTATATTTATAGGCTATTACATGGTGTTGGTGTAATTTTTTATATTCCTAGCAAGTTATTTTATTTTCCCTTTGTCCTACATTTTTTCTACACTAAATTAAAAATTCATGGGATAATAAAGTGAGTTTATTACTAGGAGATAAGTGTGTGGTGTCCCCTTCTTTAAAGGGTGAAACTACTTTCCACTTTTGGTGGAATCCTCTACTTTTTGTGGTTTATTCCTATTGGTTGGATTTTCCACTTACCTCCTCACCTAAGTTCTTTATAAACTCACTACCTAGCTTGTTTTTGTATCTTCATGCATTGATCTTCTCGCAATCTTTGTAGTGTATTCTTTTAGCTTGGAAGCTCTTAATATAATATTTTCACATTGACATTTCATAATCTCTCAGAGTCCTCATTTTCATTTTTGTGTTTTTCTATTTTATACACCTTTAGTTTTCTCATAAGAATTTCCTTGGGTTATTCAATCTATTTTAGATTTCTAACATGGTATTAGGCATTTCGTTTTAAGATATCTAAGTTCATAGATTCGTGATTGAGAGATTATTTTTTCATGTAAAGATCTTGTGAATTCATGTATGCTCTTCTCTTTTATTTTGAATGATCTAGGTAATCAGAAAGGATTTGCAAAGATCTAACAACATCTTCATATTTCATATGTGTTTTTTGAGATCCGGGTGATTGCAATATATTTTTCTACTAGTAGCCTTTTTTACTATTCCAACGCATCCAAAAGGCTCGAGAAGGTCATATTTGGCTTTTGTTTCATCAAAATTGGAGATCATTTGATAAAGTTCTAAACAAGGGTTTGAAGTTCAGATCTAGTGAAATAATTTTATTGGAGCTATTTTCATTTTTGCTTGAGAAATCTAGCTTCTGCTCATTGATAAAAAAATGATTTATCGGTCTTGTTTCCAAAGTCAACAAACCATCTCGATATTGATTAGATTTTTTATATCTTGAGTAGATCTAAAAATAATTCCTATTCAAAAAGTGTCATGCGTCCATTTTTCTATGAGCTTAAGGTAAAATAAACTTTATATTATCATCTTCTACTTGTTGGATCAAAAAACAAAATTCTAGGTTTTGTTTTTAAATCAAAATATTTTGGGGTTTTTGTTACTATCTACAAACAATGAGTAGATTTTTCAGAAATCAAATTAGAAGTAAAACTTTTTTTGCTAGAAAAAATTGTTTCCTACAAGCTAAATTCAGCCATTTTAAAAAAAAATTATAACTTTTCACCACGGTGTCCATTTTTAGCAAACAAGATATCATAGGAAGGCTAGATATGAGAACTTTCCATCAACAGAGGTATTAAAAATAGTTTTTTCCATTTTCAGCCAAATATTTCAGGTTGAAGTTGTTTGTGCTAATTTCTTCAATAGGCCATAACTTTTTCCCCATTGCTCTGTCTTTTAGAAACAAGTAGGCATTGGAAAGGTATTGGAGGGAACTACATAGCCATAAGAATATTTTCTCTATTTTTTGTCTCAGATTCATTTGGTATCAAAATTTGTAATTTTGGATATTTTGAGCCTATTGAGCATTGTATCTTGGAAAAAGGATTTGTAAATGAACTAAATTATCAAGTGACAACCTTATAATATTTGGAGGGGTGATCTTTGATACTAATGAAAGGGTAGGGGTGTTCTTGTGTTCACTTTATTTCCACATTTCCTTTTGCATTTCTTCATCATGACATCAATAACAATTCCTACTCTAACTGCATACAACTATTTTGAGTGAAAAATAAAAATAGGTATTCACTTAAGAAGACTTAGTTTGCATAGAGTAGTAATGGGACTAGAAATTGAAGCAACTAAAAATGAAGATAAGCCTGAGTGGTTTAACAAATCTGATAAAACATGTAGAGATTATGTGTGTCTGTATCTCCCGATTTACTCTTTCACATTAAATATTTGAATACTCCAAATGAAATATGGAAAAATATAGAATCTCTTTTCAGAACACAAGATTCTATGAAGGGTCATATATTGGAGAATGAACTAATTAGTTTAAATCCAGGGAACTTCAACACAATTCAAGATTTCTTCACCAAATTGAAATCACTAAGGCTACAGTTGCAACAATGTGGAATCACAAAGAAAGATGAACAACTAATTCTAATTATTCTCTCAAAACTATGTTTTGAATATTCAATATTTTTTCTACCAAGTTTTATGCTACTAAGGATTCCCTTGGGTCTCAATTCAAGATGTCATCTTTGGATGATTTTGCTACTTCTCTCTCAAGGGAGTAGGATAACCTAATTCAGATGGACACTCTAAAGTATTCTAAGTAAAATTCCTTGGTTGTCAATCTTGGCACAAATGAACAAAGAGGAAAAAGTATTAATTAGGATAAGAAACAAAAGAATAGAAAAGAGAAGAAGAATCAGAAATTAGCTACTCCAAAAGAAAGTAATGAGACCTCATCTTCTAAAGGTGACAAGCCCAAGAAAGAGAGGTTCAAATGTGCCTATTTTAAGAAACTAGGTAATGATGAGCACAAATGTTTGAAGAAACAAGTAGATCATTTGACACAAATTCTTGAGAAGAATAATCTTTGTGTCCCTTATTCAATCAAACAGAGTTCAAAAGATGGTTCTCACAAGGCCAAAGAAAACAAAAAGGGCAAAGGAAAGGGAAAGGCCCTTGTAGCAGTTGCTTCTCCACCATCCACATGGGTTCTTGATTTGGTGCACTTCACACCACATGTCTTAAACTGAAGATGAACTTGAAACTATGGATCCATGTATGGGTATGTGTAGGATCATCATGGAAAAAATAGGCCCTTAAGTGGCAAAAAATTTAGAAAATTCAAAGTTAGGCAACTTGACATAAAAATTTGAATAAGTTATCTATATTATTTCAAAAATATGAAAGAATAGAATCTGTAGAAAATTGAATGTAGTTTCTAAACTACTATGTTTTTTTTTTTTTAAATCTATTTGGTGAAAATTTGAAATTTCAATGCAATTACTTAAATTTCAAGGAAAAAACAAGAAGTAGGTATATGTTTGACCACCCTAGAACCACAATAAAATGATAATATTTTTTTATAAGATTTTAGATATAAATAGGAGTCATGTGCCGATGTGATGCATATTTTTTTGTAATTTCTTTTCAAGTAAATAATTAATTATGAATTTTTTATTACAAATTTTAAAAAATATAAAAACTCGTATGCCTGACCACCTTAACTTGGTCAAAAATTCATGAAATTCAATCTTATTTCTTTTAATCTTATAGTATGTGAAGCATAGAATGTGACACATGTTTTCGATTCAAAAAATGTGATACCATTTGAAAGCTATAGATTTTTTTCAATCAACCTATCAATTAGGACTTTAGTTGTAATTCAAATAGAAAATGAATAATAGTTATTTATTAAATTCAAATTAAAGCATAATTTATATTGGTGGAAAGTTGAGAATCTCCTTTAAAAACCCTTTTTGTTTCTTAAATTTTGGGTAAGAAAAAAGTCGCCAGCCACATACCCTACACATACCCATCATATCGCCAATTTTTGGCCCATCATGATCCTACACACACCCATACTATGCCTTCCATTTTGATGGGTGATGACACTCCACTTGAGGTGTGTGTGAGAGGGTTTGTTGATATGGGCTATGACACATTTTAGGATGTTCTTTGTGTGCCCTCATTATCAACTAATCTCCTATCAATCTATCAAATCACTCATATACATACAAGAAAGAGAGTTGAGTTTACTGTTGATTGAGTGGTGATATGTGAGATGTAGAATGATTCTACAGTTATAGTTGGGAGAGCAGGTCATCACTCTTAGCTTTATTTTCTCTCTCACTTTGTTCTTGATCCTCCTTCGACTATTCTACTCACTCATTCATATGATTTGAGTAACTTTTGGCATCAAGGATGTGGCTACTTGAACTATCACTACTTGTAGTATCTCAACAAATAGGACATGGTTACATAGTTACCTACCATTCGCTTTTGTAAAGGTGTTTGTCATGGTTGATTTCTTGGAAAGAATCCTAAAGAGAAGTTTTACAGAGGAAAAGCTTGGGGAGCCTCACATCTTTTGGAGTTGGTACATAGTGATTTGATAGGGCCATTTCCACAACCATGTTTTAATAGAGCCCAATATGTTTCGACATTCATTGAAGATTTCTCTAGATACACCATTGTGTACTTTCTCAAATAGAAGTTTGAATTCTTCAATTCATTCTTGGAGTATAAGGATTTTGAAGAAATCCAAACTAGAAAACCTATCAAAGTTTTACATATATATGATGGGGGATTATGTTAACCACATGTTTGTGTAGTATTATGCTTCAGAGGGTATTAATTGGTAGCATACACTCCTCTATAGTCCTAGTAGAATGGAGTTGCATAATAGAATAATTGGTCCTAGAAAGAGATGGATAATTATTTGATTCACTCCAAGTCTTTGACACCACCTTGTAGTCCTTCTCTCAACACTTCTCCTACCACCATCAATTTAGAGTCCTTGTATCATGATGATAGTTCTTCAAAGGTTCAAAATACTTCAAATCATGACAAGGATTCATTTTCCTCCACTTTAGATGATGATAGTGATCATGAGGATGCACATAGTTCATCTTTAGAGGATGATGATTCTCCTCTAGATTCTCCTCCTTCTCTAGTTGTAAGTCCTCTTTGGGTGTGTTAGACTTTGCAGTGAGTGAGTGATTGGGTAGGATATCCTTCAATTCATAGAAGAACTAGATCACAATTTTAGGATGCTCCACATGTCTTCCTTGCTTTAGCTTCTACTCCACAGAATTTTCAGGAAGCTTCTAGCATCCCTAAGTGAGATGTAGCCATGTAGGAAGAGTTCAGTTCATTGGAGAGGAACCACACTTGGGATCTTATCCCATTTCCTAAAGGAAGGAAACTTGTTCAATGCAATTGGATCTATAAAACAAAATATGCAACAGATGGGTCAATTGACAAGCATAAGGCTCACTATTGCCAAAGGATTCTCCCAAGTTCCATGGATTGACTACTTTGAGATTTTTGCACCAGTCACCAAAATGAATTCCATCCAGCTTGTTCTTGCTATAGCTACAACATGTAGTGTATTAAAATGCATACCCTTGCATTTTCACACTTTTTTGGGCCCGCCTTGCTTTACTTATGCTTCTTTATGGCTGAATTGGTCCTATTTTGCATCCACAAGCCTAATAAACTATATATTTCTATGGAAAATCCTAACAAACATCAAAAGATAAATGATCATTTAATTATTTTGTTTGTGTGTCCCTAATTTTTGGATTGGGACTAATACGCCATCTTGTGCTTCTTTTTCCTCCATGGGTCTTAGGACCCTAATTTTGAATGTACCTGAAAAGGTCCCTTTTTGGAGTTTGTGCCCCAAGATTTGAGCCTTGGTACTAAGACACCACCTAGGGAATCTTAGTCCTCTTATTTTTGAGATTTAATTTCAAATTCTGGCAGGATTTGGCCTCCTTTATTTAATGAATTACTACATAAACTTGTTGTGGTGTAATTTTAGGATATTAAGCATAGATAAGTATAAATACAAGGTTACTTCACTCATTTTTCATAACAAGCATTAAAGAATTCATTCCTAAGGAAATTTTATGCATTCAAGAGCAATTCATCAAGCATTTGGAGCCATCATCAAGATTCAAGCATCATATCAAGGGTTTGTGCATCCATTCATGTTGCTGAGCCAAGATTGTGGATGTAGCATTGAAGATCTATTTACAACCATTGTTCACATCAAATCCAAGGATCCGAGATCTACATTCTTCATGGCCACTACATGATATATTGCAGATTTTCTTCACAAGACATCATCCAAGGTGAGATCATTTACATATTTCATGTTTCATGCTTCATTTCATCATTTGGTTTAATTAAAAACAAGGGGTTTGACCAAGGAAAACCCGCATCCACTAAAAAACAACAAGTTTTCCCTTCTTGCATATTTGTGATTGTAGATTTAGGTTAAAGACTTGAAGATCATTTGAAGTGAAAAGTTGTAAAGTTGCAAAGTTGTCATCTTCACGGAAACTCACCTACAGGTTGAATCTAGAAGTTTCAGAACCTGAGATCGGAGAAGAAGCAAGTGCAGACCTTGGAGATCAAGACCACATTCAGAGTTTTTAGAAATTCAAAATGGGACTAATATGCCACCTTGGGCATCTTAGTCCTCCTGAGCATATTTTGTAGATATTCCTTCAAAACTTATTCCAACATCCAAAGATTTTGCATCTGCCCTGAAAAACAACAACATGACTATGACAATAGTAAGAGCATCTTAGTCCTCCCTAGCATGTTTTGACAACATTTTTGCATTTCCAAAAACCTCATCACATTTCTAGAATTCCTAGTTACATACCCCTTGACTTGTGGTTTGATTTTGTCATTTGATCTCTTTATTTGGCTTGCATTGCTTGATTTTGTGAGTTGAATATTCATTTATCATTTCCAAGCATTTTCTTGGTGGTGAACCCTTAAAATATTATAGAAACCCTTCCTAGGTCATCCTTATTGTGAATTGACTCACTTTGTGAGGTTGATAGTCAATCCAATTAGGACTCCTAGGACATTATTGAATGATAATAGGAGAATAGTGGTTTTTTATGACCTAGGTTATAAAGCACCCATTTTCCTATTGTTCACAACACATAGATGGGATGTTCATTAGATGGATGTGAAGAGTGATTTTCTTCATGGTGATCTTCAAGACTCAGAGATATACATGGAGAAACCATAGGGATTCATTTAGAATCCTTCACTTTTGTGTCGTCTTTGAAAGTCTCTCTTATGGCCTCAAACATGACCCTTAGGCTTGGTATGCCAAGATGGACTCCTTCCTTTTGACAGTTGGGTTCACTCGATGCTATTTTGATCCTAATGCCTAAATTTTTCAATAGGATGATACTTATAAATTCTTGGTTCTCTATTCCAATGACTTGTTGATCATAAGGAGTCACTCATCCACCATTTGGGCAGTGAAAACCACCCTTTATGATCAATTTTCAATGTTAGACTCAAGGGCTTGTTGCACCACTTCTTAGTGATTGAGGTCACTCAATATTCTTTAGGTATCACTCTTACACATTCTAGGTATGAACTTGACATGCTCTAGAGGTTTCACATGGTTGATTGTAAGCCTGCACCAACTCCATTCTTGTTAGAGGTCAAACTTGAGGCTAAGTATTCTTCACCGAAGTGGTTGATGTCACTTTGTATTGATGACTTGTTTTTAGTCTCATCTATTTGAATCATACGAGGTCTAACATTTCATATGCAGTAGGAATGGTATCAATTCATGCAGGAGCCACATGATATGCATTGGAAAGTAGCTAAGCATATTCTTCAATAAAAGTGTACTTACAAAATTATGGGATTCATTATGCAGCGGGCATGGATTTTGACTTAGTGGGACATATTGGGTAGGTGATTCTCAGGATCGTAAGTCTAATTCAAGGTTTTTCTTCTCCAAGTGGCTCTGGTCCATTTTGTTGGTCAAGTAAGAAGCGTTCTAGTATTGCGCTTTCATCTATAGAGGTTGAGCATCGAGGAGTAGTTAATGCTGCTACTGAGGCCATCTAGCTTCAAAAAATTTTACTAACTTTGGCATTCCCTTCTGTAATCCAATAATCATTTATCGTAACAATTAGAGTGTGATTCAGATCTCTCACAATCCAGTCCAACATTAGTAGACCAAGCAAATTGAGATCCATATGCACTACATTCAGGAGATGATTCATGGTGAGATCATTGATCTCAAGTACTTTTCAACATCAGATTAGGCTACAAACATCTTCACCAAACCCTTCACTAAGAGAAAGCTCCTTCATTTGCAAGCTTTGCTTGAGGTGTGGTTAGTGTCCTCTTTGGGGGGCTACTTAGTACTTTTCTTCTCTCTTTATTTTGGGGGGTGTTCTCTCTCTATTTGTGGGATGAGGGCTTCTTCTTCCTTGGGGGGAATTTGATATGTATATGGGTACCTAACATGGCCTCATTTGTTGGGATCCATCATCTTTTACATCCTCCTAAGATGTGCTTAAGGGGGGGTGTTGGTGTAGGTTTTTATTTTTCTAGTGGTTTTTTTTTTCCCTTAGTCCTACATTTTTCCTACACTTAATTAAGCTTTCTTAGGATAATAAAGTGAGTTTATTACTAGGAGATAAGTGTGTGGTGTCCCCTTTCTTAAAGGGTGGAACCACTTTCCACTTTTGGTGGAATCCTCCACTTTTGGCCGTCCATCTCCACTTTTTGTGGTTGATTCCTATTGGTTGGGTTTTCCACCTACCTCCTCTCCTAAGTTTTATTAAAAATCACTACCTAGCTTGTATTTTCATCTTCATGCATTGATCTTCTTGCAATCTTTGCAGTGTATTTTTTCATCTTGGAAGCTCTTAATGCAATATTGTTGCATCGACATTGCATAATCTCTCGGAGTCCTAGTTTGCATTCTTATGTTTTTCCAATTTATGTAACTTTGGTTTTCTCTTAAAATGTTCCTTGGGTTAATCAATATATTTTAGATTTCTAAGACATGGAAGTTAGTAGCCATAGGCATAGACCAAATTATAAACTAATAAATAAAAGTGTACAAATTATACTTGTTAGGGATAATTATGGATACCATGAATATTCATTATAGGAAGAGGAGGTGGAGGTGAACTAGGTTCAAGCATAATTATTTTAGGAATAAGTGGTGAAATTGCATATTGAATTGTTATGCATTTATTAATCATCACTATAGTACGTGGAATAAGCTTATTCTTGAATCACACATTAACTAGGAGAGTTTTGAAATTGGTAAGATAAGGTACAAATGAAGAAGTTGAAAGAATATGTTCAAGATATCTTCATTCATCATAAAATATGAGATGAGATTTGAAATCATAAGGGTATGTGCATGATCATCATGGAAAAAATAGGCCCTTAAGTGGCAAAAAATTTGGAAAAATCAGAGTTAGGAAACTTGACGTAAAAATTTGAATAAGTTATCTATATTATTTCAAAAATATGTAAGAATAGAATTTGTAGCAAATTGAATGTAGTTTCTAAAATACTAGGTTTATTTAAAAAAAATAAAAATCTATTTGGTGAAAATTTGAAATTTCAAAGAGTACTTAAATTTCGGGAAAAAAAATAAGTAGGTTTTTGTCTGACCACCTTAACCACAGAAATGATAATAATTTTTATAATATTTTAGATATAAGTAGAGGACTTATGTCCGGATGTGATGCATATTTTTTTGTAATTTTTTTCTAAGAAAATAATTAATTATGAATTTTTTATTACAAATTTTAAAAAATATAAAAAACTTGTATGTCTGACCACCTTAACTTGGTCAAAAATTTATGAAATTCAATTTTTCTTCTTTTAATCCTATAGTATGTGAAGCATAGAATGTGATGCATGATTTGGATTTAAAAAATGTGATACCATTTGAAAGCTATAGATGTTTTTCAATCAACCGATCAATCAAGACTTTAGTCATAATTTGAATAGAAAATGAATAATAATTACTTATTAAATTCAAAGTAAATCATAATTTATATTGGTGGAAAGCTAAGAATCTCTTTTAAAAACCCCTTTTGTTTCATCAATTTTGGGTAAAAAAAAGTCGTTAGCCACATACCCATCATATTGCCACTTTTTGGCCCATCATGATCCTACACATACCCATAAAATGATTTATCACTTATGGGGAAAGCACTAGAATGAGGAGAATGCAAGGTAATTTTGATAAAATGAGCAGTGATGTCATCATCTTAAATATCCCTAGAAGTAATAATACGGGTTTTAGGAGATAGGTTAGTACAATAGGATAATATAGGAAGAGCTAAGTCACTATCACATGTATATAATGAAGTATCATCATCTTGAATATTCTAATAAAACTAAGAAAGAGATGCAAGATCAGAGGATGACATATCCATTATGAAAAGTAGTAGGAAGTAAATAAAGGTGTAGAAAAATCCTATCAAAGGTCATAATTTTTCTCCTTTAGGATTATGGCATGGGGTTTGGGGTAGCACCCAAAATTTATTTTTGAGGAAACATTTTTTGTTGGATTTTGAAAGTAGTTGAAATTAAAAGATCTAGCCAAATACTATAATCTTCAAACCTCATACCAACAAGCTCATTAGAAAGTAATTGTATAGTGATATAACAACCTCCTTCCTAAAATCTTGGTCAAAATTTGCCTCATAATCAAAAATTTTTCCTTCATTATAAGAATTATCCATTAGACCGACAAAGATTATATTTTTAACTTGACACTTGTCTGTTATAGGATGAATATGGTGAGTTTTTCCTCAAAGGGTGAGGAATATGATGGCGATATTTTGGGATAAATAAATACACAACACTTAATAGGATAAAAAATTCTATAGTGGAAATGCACTAATATAGAATTTAGGATATGAAAAGGCTGAAATATAGAAATGAAATATATGATTTATCTAACACAAAATATTAATGCCAAAATCTAGGAGGTTGTTAGATTGGACAACTTCTTGAATAATTTTAAAGGGATAATTACATGTCGTGCATAAATAAACTTGGGAAAACAATACTTTAATATAAGAAAACGATTAGTCCTAGTTTAAAAGCTAATTTATAGTAAATTAAAACAATACACCTAGCTTTTCAAATCTTAAGAAAAGGATAAGGACTTAGCTTTATGTGTATCTCAATAAATTTTTATTTTAATATTGCTTACTAATTAAAAATTATGCTATATATCAAGTATGGTTCTAGAATTATTTTATAGATGACTAACTAAATTTTTTATCTACTATAGATTGAATTTGTGCCTACAAAATTAACTCCACACTTGTAGAAGTGAACCTTATTTTTGGATCCAATTGAGTTATTCATGTAAATGCTATGGAAATATTTGGTTACTTGAAACCTATTTAGCCCGCTTCTTGGAATCTAGATATGTAAAATAAGTGGTTTTGAAAAATAGCGTTGAGGATTTTTCTACAGAAGGTTCTTCTTCTTTAGTAAAAAACTGTATATTTAATTTAATAGTTTTTGTGCAAGTGTTCAATATAATAAGCAATTACACATTTTATTGAATTATATTGCCAAATGTAAATGTTGGTATAATCCACTAATGTAATGCTCTCTGTATGATTCAACGCAAGTCTAAATAAGAGCTTTCAAATAGATCAATAGTGAACTACAATTTGCTCATTTATAAAACACCCTAGCACAAGTTATCTTGGGTCAAAATATAAATTTGAATTCAAACATTTTAAGGTCAATTTAACACCATGGATTTGACCTAATTATATAAGAATAGATGAATTAAAAATCAAGACTAGCCCCTAAATATATGTGTACATTTATACATTTTTCACCATTACACAACTAAATATATACTTTAATATAAGAACATAGATAATTTCTTGACCTCTTCATATAACTATCTAAACTATGAAAATAATGATTACATACAAATTAAGATTCTAATCTTTGTTTGACAAAACACATATTAAATCACATCTTTCTTAACATAGATTGAATTAAACATTATTTTTTGTTTTCAATTTAAAAGAAGATATAATGATAACTAAACTAACATTTAAATTTTTTTATTTGAAAAAAATCAGAAGAGTACAAAATAACAAACATCAAACATATAATTTTCAAAAAGAGTGAAACTCACCATCAAACTCATAAAAAATTTACCACTTGAAAAATTAAAATAAAGTGAAACTAAATGCATTTAAAACTTGCAGTGTATTATTATTTATTATTTATAGAGTTACATTAAAAAAATCAAACGATTACAATTTAAACTTAAAACAAAAGGATCAGATCTCTATGATTAAATGTTATTAAAAAAAAAACCTAAGTTGAAATTTATGCAAGGACCAATTATCTTAAACACGCTCAACTAAAATAAATACAACGAAATAATCACGAAATCGACAAACTTTTGAAACGTGTACGGCCAATGGCGACTACATTTTTTCTTTCAATTTCATCATTGAATTCTAATAAATAGATACTGTTGTTTATCCAGCAATCATTCACATTTGATCGTATCTATTATTAGATTATTTAAATGATTTTGAATTTTAATTATATAATAATACGGTCAAATGTGCATCCCGTGCACATCATTTAATATGTTGTTGTCTAATTCTATAGAACGATGGACAGCTGGACTCTCTTTTTAATAAATAAATATTAGTGGAGTTTCATTAATAATATCTTTTAGTTAATGGAGAGAAAAATAAGATTATTCTTGTGACTCGTGTGGGCTTAGTCACAGAGATTTGTTTATTTTTTATTTTTGGTGTCCCCGTGATTTAGCCCAATGGCTTAGCAGCCCATACCTGGGTACCTGGGGCGAGCTAGGGCAAGACTAGCCCCCTACGGGTGGACGCCATAGCCCACATACAGGGCCACCAGTCAACCACGAGAAAGGGGGGTTGACCCTGAGACCTATGGGGAGCAAACACATGGCTCAAGCCAACTCCGCTACCTGGGCGAGCAGATTTGTTTCACTTTTATATACCGGTCAAATCATACAATTGTAAAAATAATTCTTGTAGAGTGTGGTGATAAAACTATAAAGGAAATAAATTTAGGGTTAATCTTGTGTTATCGAATGAAATAAACACAAGCATAATTAATTATATTAATTTTACTATTGAGTTTAATAATTAAAATGAGTGGGAAGTAAATAAAAAAAAGTGTATATAGTTCCATCATTAATAAATTTATAAAGATTGATAAAGATAAGGGTTTGATAAATTTTAGGATCAAGAATAATGAATGGTGGATCGACAATCATTTTATGATCTAAGTTTTTTAATATTTATGTAGGGATGAATACAACAATTTGAGATCAATAGTAACTACATATTCATCATGTATATGCAAATTTGTCATGTGTGTTTTACTAATTTCTTCAATTTGTCTCATCACTCTTGACTTCTATGTTTCTCAAATGTTTAGGTACTTGGTGATATTTAAAAATAGTTTAAGGGCACTCTTGACTTCTTCTAGGTTTCCCAAATGTTTGGGGACATGGTGTTTTTAAAAATAGCTTAAGGGGTATTAGTTGGTAATAAGCAACCAAATTCTCCTAGATCAAGCCTCATAAATTTAACATAAATGAAAATTATCTTTAGTCATATGAATTCTCCTTAAATGTCTATGTAGAACTAGATCCCTTTTAGTGCACCAATTTAACTATGCAATGTGAATCATACAAAAATATACCTCTCAAATGATTTGATGATTAGAATGAATTTACAAAGTTTACTTACATACACGAATATAGCAACATTTCATGTAAAACTAATTTTAGTTGGCCCTTGGTGGGAAAAGTAGTGGTGGGAAGTTAGTCACACTTTAAGACAAGTCCATGATTGCAAAGTAAAACATAAATCTACAAAAAAGACAATTTCATTAGTTGAAAATGATTAATTTGTCACTAAATCAAGTTTAGATGAAGTTAGCATAGATTCTCAAGTTGACTTGATTAATAAAAGGCATAGCTACACATATACAAGGATGCAAACCTCATCTCCCATGTCAAAATTTCTATTTGTCTAGAAGTTCCCAATGATTCAAAGGAATCTATTTGAATTGGATATCTTAGGTTGAGTCAATTTTATATAAGAATTAAAAATTATTAAAATATTTTATCTTGTTGAGAATGCATTTTTTATAGGAGAAAATTTGCACCCCCCTTGCAAATTCCCCTTTTACAACCTTCACCTTAGAAAAATTGAATCCAACCACGTAATTCCACATCACCCATCCAAACTCCATTCACTTGGCGCTTGTTTTTAGTGTCGATGGAGGAATTTCTGTCAGGGACATGTGCGCGGCGCACTACCGTCCTGATAGGATTCCTGCCTCTATAATTTGCAGAGGGGTTATGTTCTCCATTGGCGATGAAGCGTCATGCCCCTACACCCTCTTTCTGACCTTTGAACGACTCTTTCCCTCCTAATTGCCCTTCAAATGTCTTTCTCACTCTTCACATCCTCTACACACTCATTTGATCTTGCTTCACATTCTTGGCATTCTAACTCCATATTCTTGCAGCTTCAAGCTACTAGTTGGACTATAAACTCTTTCAACAATCACAACATGCTTCCATCTACCATAGAAGTTGCAACTTGGTGTCTTGTGAGACTACTTTTGGCGTCATTGCAGCCACGTCGAATTTTCCATAGTTGTAGACTTGCAAAGGTATGCCTATGAGAGACAAATAGGTGTCTTGATGCCTACCATGTCCATATGCATGGCTTAAATAGGCTCTTCGATCAGTGTTTCCTCTGCTCCTCAAACATCCCACACAATCAAGTTGAGTAGAATACCCCTTGGTTTTAGCTTCACCCCTCCTACTACCCCTGGTGGTGGGGGCTCTGATGGAATGAGTGGTGGTGGTTTTGGTATTAGTGGTGGTGCTAGCAGTGGTGGCTCTAGTGAAGGCCATGGTGGTGGCTCCAGCAGAGGCTATGCTAGTGGCCCCAATGGTGGTTCTGGTGGTGGTCACGACAGTGGCTCCAAATGTGGTTTTGAAGGAGGTTCTAGTGGCGGTCATTCTGGGGGAGGTTCTACTAGACCTTTATCATCTTTAGACCCTATTTTGAATGTGATGGCACCTTCAAAATTTTCAAATTTGAAGTGCCCATATTGAAAAATTTACCTTTGCACCCGTAGAAGTGCACTTGCAAAATCTGTCCAAGTGACCTACTTTGGAGGGTCATAAATCAAAGATAGTTGATTTTCATGTCAAATCCTTTCGTGGGAATACTCATGTGACATATGTGAACATGCATGTAAATTTTTAGCTTCCCATGATGAGTTTTGATTGTGTTTTGAAAAGCAAAGCTAAAGGGTTTGGGCATTGTTTTGTTGTTTGCAAACTCTGTCATGTGAAGTGGCCTCCTATTCAAGTTGATATTTTGCAACTGGATGATTTTCAAGAAAAATGGACTATTTCTCTCCATTCTCCTCACATTCATGTATTCCCTGGTCCGATTTCAAAGCCTCATGATCTGATTTTCTATTTTTTCAAGATCAAAAGCAAATGTAATTTGCTTTGTTTTCACACCTGCATTTTCAAAACTTTTCAAGGTGGTCAACTTTGACCCCTAATATCTTGCAAAGAATGAAGATTCAGGGAAATCCCTCTTGCACACGTATTCAGTGTACCCAAATGACCTAGTGTGTCCATTGGTAGTTCCCCAGGAGATGATATAGTATTTTTTCAAAGTAGCAACCAGGTGAGTGTTAATTGGTTTTGAAAAGGACAGTTGTAGAAAGGTCTGAGTAGGCCACTTTGACATTGAAAAATTTTCACCTCATGATCTATTTTACTAAGCCATTTGTTGCACACCATTCTTGGGTCAAACTTTTGCATGCTTGTAAATTTTTGTGACTTGAAGAGGTCGTTTAACTAGTTTCCTAGGGAAATTTCAGAGGTCACTTGACTTGTTTGGCTCACTATTCAAATATGCCATAAAGAACGTTTTAATGGCAACCCAGTTCATCATTTCACTTTAGATGCATATGAAAGCAGCCTCAAATCAATTCAAAGTAAAGTTTGTTTCAAAACAAAAAAAAAATTAGTCGGGCCCACAAGGGGACCCGACATGTGTCACACAACTGGAGGAAAGCATTCAACTCTTTGAATGAAATTAATGAGAGATATTCTCTACAGTTGGGAGTGGATGCTCTTCAAAAATTTCTTCTAGTAAAGGATATGCTAATAAAGGAATCTGCAGTTTCTCATGATGACTTGAAGTGCCAATTTGATATGGCCTCTAAGAAACTAATAGTTTTCTCTGAGGGAGCCAACCAAGGTGAAATGATTGGTGGATGATCATTATATTTAAGGATATGTTCTTGTGGAAAGCTTTCTTTTGCTTATTAAGAAGGATTTTTTCAACTGCAAAGTAAAGGAATTGACTTGGTCATAAAAAAATGTATGAAATAACACCAATTAGAAGGGGGCAGTGTTTCATTTAAGTCACCATGGGAAATTGAAACATTTTCTTTTGCTCCACTTAATGCTTTGCAATCACCCAGGGCAAAGAAGCCCCAAATTAATTTTTCATCCTCACCTATAGATTTAATAATGTCGGGTTCAAGAAAGACTGTGTTGGAGTCTTTACATCCACATAGATATCCAAGGGTCTTGCAGGATCAAGAAATGAGGACCATTGCAGGATCCTTTGTTGATAGTGAGGTGGAGAGCAACCAAAAGTCGATGGTATGGGGATCCATTGAAGATGATGTCAAGAAAGATGGTGGGGGTCTGCAGAGGAGGATTAACCTCAAAAAAATGGATGTTGTAATGCAGGTAGGACCTAGCCTATGCAAACTTATTCTCAGACATTCAAGGTGGCAGAGATGTTCAACAATTCAACATTCCATTAGTAGTACAACTTGAATTTCCTTCACCTTGTAGTTAAATAAAGAGATCGCCTATATTTGAGAATAGTTCTTGACTACTTTATTTTGTAATCTCCACAAACTATAACTTTAATGGCATTTCTTAAGGGACAACAACCATAAAGGTAAACATAAGAAGCCTAGAGATGGTAATTTCAAGATCATCAAATCATGAACATATGTGTGCAAGCTATGATTGTTGCAAATAGATCCTGAGAATGAAGGTGTGACATCTTTAGAGGCTTGTGAATTTTTCTATGAATGTTGATTTGTTTGCTCCAGTAGTAAGAAATAGACCAGTATGATGATATTCTTGCACCCGTCCAAGGCAATATGTATATGAAATTAGAAATTCATGGCTTGGGAAGATGTGAGAACAACATTGGAAGGTTTCAACAAAGTCAAAGAAGTGCTGGCAGGGGGCGAATATCATCCTAGCTACTGGGGACTAATCTAAAGAACATGGCAACCGATGGATGATCATCAACTTTTCATTTGCAAGCATTGAAATATGTTTGTAGCTTGGTGAAATAAAAGGAGGCAACATAGCTTAATGAGCTCGAACCATGTTAAAATTTGGCGCATACACCAAGAGATGGGGTTGTTGCACATGAGGCAAAGGTGGTCACCATTAAACATGTTGGCAGGGGTCATTTTAATGATGAAAAAAGAAGTTTTATATAGGTACAAATTGTTGTTGGAAGCGCCAGTGTTCAATATAGAGGGAGTAAATTAAACATAGCATATAAAGCTTTTTCATAGGAACAAGAGACTATTGCAGGAAACACCATTGTTTGAACACTTTGTGATTGAAAATCCAGCACAGGAGCATAGGGTAAATTGCACTTGTAGTGAAAATGTATCAAACTTGCTTGAGGAAATTCTATTTGGGCATTGAGATAAGAGTCATCGTGCCAGTTAAAGGGAACTCAATCAATGTGCAAAGGGAATTTCTACATTGTTTGAAGCAGAGTAATGGCACGGCATGAGTAAGAGTGAAGATGTAGAAAGGGAAATGAGTTCAGCCCGCTAGCCTGTGAAGAGAGGGGCTTATGTTAAAAGAGAGGCATGAAGGCATGAGGATTGGTCTCTAAGAAGAAATATTTTATGATTTAAAAATATTTCATTATTGTTGTTTTATGTTTTCCCCGCTAGCCCGAGTTAAATGTTGATGCCTTCAGAAAATACAACAGGTGCATAGGCATTAGAGGAAAAGAAAATGGTGGGCCCAAGAAAAATAATTTGAAGATTTTTAAACTTTAAAATGTGCTAGAGGTGGTGATTAAGTGTTTTCACTTAAAGGGGCAAATATTTTAATAAAATATTTCTAGGTAAAACAAAAGGTAAAAAGGCTTTTATGTTGGGCATTAAATTTTAATGTGCAAAGTAAAAGTGAGATGGGAGATTTGGGTAAAATGTTGTTGCTCGATAATATATAATATTTACAGCCTTCATCTTTCTTTTAAAATGCAAATTCTTTAAAACATAAAATGAAAGTGAAAAGGGCATGGGTGAATAAAGTGAATAATATATTCACTTCGTAAAATGTTTTCTTTGTTGGAGAAGAATTTTTTCACGGAGAACCAATTTTCACACAGTAGGTGAAAAATGAACAAAGGGGTGAAATATTTTTGCAAGGAAAATGTATTTTTAAATAGGAGAATAAACATGAATGATGACTATTCAAGGTGGAGAATTTTTTTTGTTGCAGGCAGTGCAAGTGCAAGAAGAATGAATCAAATTGTAGATTAGGGCTTTCTCTTAAGGCATTGGGTAGTTATTCATCAATGATACTGAGTTTTCCAAGTGTCTTCTTCATATATGAATTTAGGGTTTGTTTAGATCCTTAAGTGAATTTTTTTGAATCATTGTATTGAGTTAGTTGTTTTGGAATTATTCACGGAGAACATTGTAATACAAAACATTTCAGAATTAAGTCTTAGGTTTTGAGTTTGTCAATATGTATGTAATTTTGATAGAAATACTGGCATAATAATACTGAATGGTGCAAATTCAGACCATTTTCTCTCTTATGTACTAATTTTGTAAGCTATGAATAACATAATGAAGAGTTATTTTATTTATCTCCATTGAATTCCAGTGGATGTTTAGTTTTGTTCATGCTTATTGATTCAAGGAATTGATGTAAATGCTTGAGTGAGGCTACTAGTTTATGTTAAGCTGAGTGTTAGGATTCTGATAAGAAGTTATGGTTGAGATTTTATGTTGAAATACTATAATATAGTATCTTCAAAGCTTAGATGATGTTGTGTATTAAATTGTTATCAGGTTGTGTAGGTATTGGAGTTGAGTTCATTCCAAGGATGAGGCACTAATCTAAGTGTGTTATTCTTGTTTCATTTTGTTGATTAATTCAACAACAAATCACAAATATAAATCATTTTACTTATCAATCTCAGTTTGCTTGTGTGTGGAATTTAATGCTATACATCTCTCATGTTTGAATTAAACACTACCATGAAGGTCAACCAAAATTTTAGGGTATTGTGTCTTTCAAACAATTGGAGGAGAAACATTTCTTTACAATGTATTTGATACTTTGGAACACAAGTATCTATAAATATACTTTTGGGGAGACCCACCTTGGTTTAATAGAGCTAGAAGTGTAGGAGATTTCAATCTTTGACTGAATCTTATTCGTTGGCCAAATCCATCTTTAAGTCTAAAAATTAGAAAGTGTCTATTCTATAGGACTCATTGCATTTGTTGATTTGGGCACTAATAGATCGGCTACTCTACTAGGGAGAAGTGAATTATTTAGTTAATTCTATCCTAGAATCTTTGGTGAGAATTTGTTGAAGTCCATTTGGAAGGAGTAAAAAAGAATGAATGACTGGTTCAAAAGTTGAAGAAGTTTCAGATCTATAAATTGATTTGTAGCAACCCCAAATTCAAAATACTGTGAAGAGACTCTGTTGGAAGAACTCAGATTTTATTTGCATTAATGAAGATATCCTTGCTTCAAAGGTTTTCCTCTTGTTGAAGAGGTGACCACTGTACTCTACAATTTATACACATGAATGGCTATTGTTTGTTATTGTGACTTGAAAAAATGCTCTATTCAAAGTTGCAATAGCTGAAGATGTGAACACTAGTACACAAACAACAATATATGACTAAATAAACTACTAAAAATTGCATATAAATGACTAATTTTAGTCACGCGACTATTAGTGGTTTATTTGTAGTCATTTATAACACCACCAAATTTATGAATAAACTATTTTAGTCATTTATTTAGTCATTGATTTGGTCATTGATTTAGTCATTGATTTAGTCGTTAATTTAGTCATTTATTTAGTCATGGTAGTGATTTATTTAGTCAAATATTTATTCATTAATTTAGTCATATATTTAGTCATTAATTTATTCATTGATTGTTGTTAACTGGTCATTTATTTAGTCATGGTAGTCATATATTTAGTCATTACTTTAGTCATGTATATTTAGTCATTAATTTAGTCATATATTTAGTCATTAATTTAGTCATTACTTTAGTCATTAATTTAGTCATGTATTTAGTCATGTATTTAGTCATTACAAATCAAATCTAACTTAATTAATCCTCACAAATTTATGCATATAAACTTCAAGTATCATAGATATTCAAATGTTGAAGAAGCACCATGAAATGAAGACTAAAATGCTTGAACAAATATGATTGATCAGACACAAACACAAACATATTACAAATCAAGAGGAGCCACAACACAGTCTTTATGAGTGGAGAAAAAACCACTCTAAAAATTTACTTCATTAAGCCTCATTGGCAAATCAAAATCTCATTGGTTGTACATTCAATGTCTCAGTGACACTGTACAACTTATAGACACTATATAAACAGAATACTCCTATTTTCATATACTTATATTGTTTTCCCCTTCCTTAACTGCAGTCCTTTGGAAGGGCAGCGGCCTCCTATAGGTGTTTGACCCATTTAATCCCTTTGCAAATCCATAGCTTTCTCACCGCTATTAGTTTTGGCTCCTCCAAACCCTTCTTCGATGGTATTCACCTTTCACTTCTCCAATTTGAAGCTACAACCTGAAAATAAGGTTTCAAAATTTGCACATCGAAAATTCAAAACAGTCAAATAATATAGAGGATAAAATTCAAACATTTTCTTTTCATTTTCCAACTATGGCACCCTAAACTTAGGCGCTAGATATAATGTTTCCTAGTTATCTCTTACAATTTTTAAAATGATGAATTCATGCAAGACATCAAACAAATAGAAATATTCAATTAGTGATATACAACTGCCTTATTCCTGAACAACTGATCAATAGCTTGATTATTGATTGTAAATTTGTAATTGATATGCTTGAAAGTGTCCTTTCCTATGTGTGAATTGGATCTTTGGATGAGGATATGAACATCCATCAAAAGCATATTTGGAAGTATATTTTTCTCAGATATTGTAGTTGCAAGTTCCATTAATTATAATAAAGATAAATAGTTTTTACCTTTCTGCATCAACTAATGCAATTCTGATAAATTTTAGAGGATTGACAATGCTAGCCTTTTTATCATATCAGGTATGTGCAGATCATGGTATGCCAAAAGTGGCAATATTTGTAGGGTATGTATCGACAATTTTTTTCACCCAAAATTAATGAAACGAAAAGGGTTTTTAGAGGAGATTCTCACCTTTCCAAAAATATAAATTATGATTTAATTTGAATTTAATAAATAATTATTATTCATTTTCTATTAGAATTATGACTAAAGTCCTCGATCGATAGGCTGATTGAAAAACATCTATAACTTTCAAACGGTATCATATTTTTTGAATCCAAAACATGGTCACATTCTATGCTTTACATAATATAGGATTAAAAAAAGAAAAATTAAATTTCATGAATTTTTGACCAAGTTAAGGTGGTCAGACAGACGAGTTTTTATATTTTCTAAAAGTTGTAATAAAAAATCATAATTAATTATTTACTTGGAAAAAAATTACAAAAAAATATGCATCACATCCTAACATGAGTCCTCTACTTATATATAAAATCTACAAAAAATATTATCATTTTATTATGGTTAGGGTGGTCTATTGCACACCTACTTCTTATTTTTTCCTTAAAAATTTAAGTACTAATGATTGAAATTTCAAATTTTCACCAAATAGATTTTATTTATTTTAAATAACATAGTATTTTAGAAACTACATTCAATTTCTACAATTCCTATTCTTACATATTTTTGAAATAATATATATAACTTATTCAAATATTTACGCCAAGTTGCCTAACACCCATTTTTCTGAATTTTTGCCACTTAACCTGTTTTGCATACCATGATCCCAAGCATGCCCATCAACATACTCACCTGCAAGTTGCAACACAAACATTGAACTTATTAATTAGACTCAACATCTAAGAAAGAAAAAGAAACTTCAAACATTATCAATTTAGTAAAAAAATATCAATTTCAAAGATCAAAGTAGCCAATGCTTCACTCTCTACATCCTCTACTACAATCAAAAGAGGCCTTTGTTTCTGTGATAAATGCAACAAGAAATTATATTATTTGTCAAAACTTATCACTATGTACTTATGAACTCAAGATCATTCAAATTGTCAAACTAATCAACATGACTACCTAATTTATTTCTATCACATACACTTTGGGTATACAAGATCATTGAGAATCCCAATTATTGAACTATGAAATTCAGCAACGCAACAAAATTATATCTTAAGTAAAATGTAAATCAAATCAACATTACATGTCTCAGCTTATCAATTGATCTCAAATTGTATATACACCTTTGTCATATAGCTTAAGGACATCTACAATAGATATGCACAAAATGAATTTGGTGGAAAGGCTTTAAAAACTTTCAAGTGAATACAATTCACAGGTGTAAAGCCAAATTCCACAACCTTTGCCAACATCCTCCCTGCCTATGCCAAAATGGGAGCTTTGAAACAAGATATGAATATCCATCAATGCATAGACAATACATGACAGTATCCCTATAAGAAATGTGGTCTATGGATTGCAATATTGTAGGATATGCACAAAATGGATTTGTTGAAAAGGCTTTAGAAACTTTCAAGCAAATGCAATTGGTAGGTGTAAATCCAGATTCCACAACCTTTGCCAGCATACTCCCTTCCTGTAATAAAATGGGAGCTTTGGATAGGGTATGTACATCCATCAAAGCATAATAGAAGGTGGATTTCTATTAGATATTATGGTTGGAAATGCTCTAGTAGATATGCATGCAAAATGTGGAAGCACAGGCAAGGCATGTGAATTGTTTGACATAATGCCTCAAAGAGATGTCATCTCATGGAATGCAATGATTGCAGTTTTGCAAAAAAATGTTTGTTGAAAAGGCTTTCAAAACTTTCAAATGAATGCAATTGGTAGGTATAAAGCCAATTTTTTTTGCCAGAGTCCTCCCTGCCTGTGCCAAAATGGGAGCTTTGGGACGGGCTATGAACATGCACCAAAGCATAATGGTAGGGGATTTTTTGTCAGATGTTATAGTTGGATATTCTCTAGTAGACATATATGCAAGATGTGGAATCATAGACAAAAAACCTGAATTGCTTGGTAGAATGCCTCAAAGAGATGTCATCTCATGGAATGAAATGATTGATTGCAAAATGTGCACAAAATGAATTTTGCAAGGAACCTCTCAAAATCTTTGAATTAATGAAGCACTCTGGAAAAACTAGAAAAGGCTCAGACTTGGAAAATCAATTTCTAAACATTTATTTAAAATAACTAAAGCAAGCAGCTGAAATTTAATCAAACTACTTAGCAGATTCCCTTGGGTAAATATGGTGACATTATAGATTGCTAGTTTAAAACACAACTTGAAGTTATATATGACAAAGTAAATGAACCTACAATTTTGTGCTAATACCATGCAATGGCTAAACCATCTTTCACTATCATAGGTTCCAAAATGTTCTCCATGTTATACCATAATACAGTCATATTAAAATCTATATTCAAGTTATAAATGTATTTATTCCTGGAGCTTTTCAAAGCAAACGACTATTAGATTGATACTAGTTGTGTTTGCATATAACATTTTTTTTGTGCAACAAATGAATAAGTCAGTTCAAAACCAAAAATTACAAGTGTGACCTTTTTTTCCCCATTATATTGGGACTTATGGCTAATAAAATGAATCTAAAATGTGGTGATAATAATCAAATTTCTTACCTTACCCTCTGAATCCCTTTCAAAAGATGACATTACAGTTCCCTTAATGAACTGGACACCTTTACTCCTATAGTAGTCCTTGTAGAAAGCTGCTAACTTTGATGTAAATAAACGGGCCACTAAAATCATGGCCCTAAAGAAGGTGAATCTCCAGTATTTATTAAAAACAAAAGAATTGTAAGCATTATTCTATCACCATCATTGCACTATGTTATAAACCCAAATGTATTGATGAATAGTGAATCAACATGCATTAAAAATGGGAATCATAAATAATGATAAATACTTTGTGATTGTCAAGAATCATCAACATGTGGTATTTTACAATAATATGAAGAAGAAAAATAAAAATATGTATATACAAGATTGATATGAAAGAAAGCTTGCTTTAGCGTTTCTCTAGAAAGACCATTGTTGCATGCATATAAAATGGAGAAAGATGAAACTAAGTATATACAAGATGGATAGGGAAGAAATAAATCTTACTTAAGTGTTCCTCTGGAAACACCATTTTTACATGTATTTTATTGGTAACTAATGCTACAACACATTCCATGCCTATGTATCCACCACCAATTACAATAGCCTTGGCACCAGTGCATGAGGCCATAACATTCACAAGTTTGGTTGCATCATTTAAATCTCACAAATAACATATATTTTTAGCATCTAATCCATTTACTCCAAATTCCTCAAGCTTCAAAACCTAGATGAAAACATCGATTGACATGAGAACTTAATCAACTCAACAATCAAGCTCATTACCTCGTCATTCCCATTTGGGTGTCTTTGAAACCAACTAACATTGAAAACTTGCAACATCAAAAATCATAATCAACAACTCAACCAATCAAAACCAAGAATAAGCTAAGTAAATTAACAACTCAATCAATCAACTTTTTGATAGTCCAAAGACATGTTTGTATACCAAAACTATATGTAGTGAAAAACTATCAAACAATACAAATGAATCAAGTATAAACTAAGCAATCCTTTTGCTAAAGTCAAAGGCACAAGTGTATTATGTACATAACCATTGAACAAGCATTTTATTTAACTTAATAGACACAAGGCTAGACATACATATATAATATATGCTTTGCTAATAGAGGGACCCAATTTTTCATACCAAATATTGTTGAAATACATATCTTGCAAGACCATAGTGTAATAGTTTAGGTGTAAATATAGATTCCACAACCTTTGCTAGCATACTCCCTACCTGTAATAAAATGGGAGCTTTGGACAGGGTATGTACATCCATCAAAGCATAATAGAAGGTGGATTTATGTCAGATATTATGGTTGGAAATGCTCTAGTAGATATGCATGCAAAATGTGGAAGCACATGCAAGGCACGTGAACTGTTTGACAAAATGCCTCAAAGAGATGTCATCTCATGGAATGCAATGATTGTAGGTTATGCAATGAAAGCTATCTTTTATTGTATTTACTATCATAACAAGATTCCTATGGAAGTTGTTTGTGATGTGGTAGTATAATTGAAATGGTGTGGTAGGAAGCCAAGTTTTGTTCACTATAAAATGTTTGATTGTCACTTGGGTCCATATTCCATATGAAATGAGGAAAAATATTGATTCTAAGAACCATAAGTGCACAATGGAAATCCATGCAAAGGAAACCATGGCCTGAAAATCATGGGATCCTGGTAAAAGTCAAATTATCATTCAGAGGGATGCCATATTTGATGAGATAGCTTCATTTTAGGATGCATCAACATGCATTGCAACTCTCACTATTGTCTAATTATTTGGTGCAAATGAAGATAAGACACCTAGTTCTATTTTGGAGGCTCTCCTTTAGATGTGAATTTTCAAGATCTTTCAAGTGTTGATGAGGCTGTGTTAGATGATACTGCATCATTTCAGGTGTTCAGAGGAAAAAGATCTAGATTTTAGCTACACCATGTTGGGTGATGTTGATTTGAGACATGAGACTCCCATTTCCAGGGGGTATATTAATCAACTTGATCAACAACTAGATGGATGTTATTTTTCTTGGGGTGATGGAGCCAATAATTGAGATGGCATTGTTGCAGATGGGAGCATTTCTCATCATTTAAGGTCTTTCTACTACATTTAATGGATATGTTGTCTTATGGTGTGGCCATACCATGGATTCAACATTATTATTTTATCTTTACTTGCAAGAATTGGTTCAAGAAGAAATTCAGTTATCCATGATTATTGTCATTCAAAATATGATGTGTTGATTAGATGAACTATTCAAGGTTGTAATTCCCAAATCTAGAATCCTATGGTAAATCAAGTCATTAGCATTCTAGTGCTTTATTTCAGTTCACTGAAATGGATGTTTGGATCATGTAGATTAGTGAGCATTTGCAAATTGCATGGACTATTCATTAATTGAAATTTTTGTCCAATACACCATATCAGGGCTGAAATTTTGTCATTTGTTATCCCTTCACTAGCATTGTGGGGTGTAAATGGTGATGGACTTAGTATGAGATTGACAAACCATTTTAGTAATTTTGTTTCCCTAAAAATTTGATTTCCAGTAACTTTCTTTCTTTCTTAGTAATTATCTTTAGAGATTGTAGGTTTTAGGCCTTGAACATGGGATTTAATTGTCATTGTAGTTAAGAAGGCATTGAATTTCATTTTTGGAGTATATATTACTAGTTGACGATGATGAAGTTGTCTCAGGTTTTTCATGATCAGTTGGGACTCTAAAGGATGAATGTGAAAACCCTACAATTGTAAACAAGGCTGCACCCACCAATTAAACTTATTATATGATATTCCTATTTTTTCTTGAAGAAAATGTTTGTTCAAGAGGGTGACACTACCTCAAGATGGTTCCATTGTAACAAACTACATCCCATTATTTCACTCAATTCAGATGAGAATTGGTTTTTAATCACAATGAAAAAAGTGGGATATCTATGCCACTCTTTGTAGAAAGCAAAGGTTTGCCTATAATTTGATTCAGTCCTAGTATTGGGTCATGTGAGCAGTAGTATTGTTTTGCTCTACTCAAAGTAAGTTTGGATCAATGAATAACTTATATGATTGAAAATTATACCAAAAATACCACTAGATGTTGGGCATGTTATGACATTCATGTATCTAAGTAGTAGAGATTTTCCACACAATTGATTTCACAGGTTGCTAGATATTCTTTTCATGGAGAACTTGGAGTATTTATGGATTCCATTCATTCTATGAAAAGAAAAAAATTGGATTAAGAGAAAGTACTGAAATTGGTGTATGTTCAAAACTTCCTTATCTTTTGTCTAATGACAAAAAAAACTATACAGAGAGACAATTCAAGAAACAAGGCCAAAAGGTTGATGACATTACCTTAGGTAACAAATCTAAGAGAGATGGACTTATAGAATTTGCCTCTCTTTATGGATTGTCAAGATGAACCAAAGCTAGAGAGTAATGTTTATCCTATGAGTATTTTTGTTACAAGATGCATTTGATATTGACAATAAAATGATTGTAAGTACTAGTGGAATACTAGGCATAGTGGTATTGCAAATGTCGATTCAAGGTCTTGATAGCCTTTCATGACTAATGAAATAGTGAAATAAAAATTACATGTAGGGCATATGCATCTGTTAGTTCCACACATATTCATTTTTAATATAATGATGAAAATGAGTAGTTTAACTTTTTGACGAGTCTTTAAAATGCATGTTTGTGATAATCACAAATCAAAATCTATAATTTTTTGTATTTATCACTTAACATTATTGTCAATTGACTTATTAAATTTATTTTTTTGAGAGATGTGAGCCATTTCCATCATTTTAAACTCATAAATAAAATACCTTTTCATAGTAACCCACATCACTATGGAAATATCAATAAAAAATCATCAGGTGAAATTCAACTCTACACAAATTTTACCCTTAAAGATATCACATAGATTCTATTCCGCCTAAATATTAATATTCCATGTTTGATGTTAGCTTTTTCTGTCAAGTTTTTTATTAATGGAAGTTAGGTATGTTACCAGTCGAGAGGTAGGCGGTAGCGATAATATTAATCTTTGATCCACCTCATCATAGTTCTCTGCTCATTGCTCACATGAAAAATCATTGTCTCTTGATTGTTTCAAATCAGTAATGAATTTTTATTGTGTATATCCATTAAAGGAGCAAAAAACCCTAAAATTGGCATAATGTCACAAAGCTAAGATCCATCAGAGAGAAATGAATGTATCATAGTGACTTTCTTCAAGTCCCTTTGACAGGGCGAACATATTATATCAGGACTCTACAATATCGGTGTGAGTGATGCGGATGTCCCTCCAATATCCCAAAAACAAGCTAAGAATGCAAGTAGCTTCGTCAGAAGGAGAATGCTACATCAGTAGGAAAAGGGTTGTGGTCCCACCGATGGACCAACGAAGCATATCGAGGAGAAAATTGTTTATCAGCAAGAGTGAAGCATTAGTTGCGCCAATCATCCGATAACCCTTATTACTAAGATGCTAGTTAAATATGTGGTACATGTGGATCATATATGAATATAGGTTGAGTATTTCTAGCAACACTTCTTTTTTAGTTGGATCCTAAAAATGTTGCAACTTATGTTCTTCTCTAAAACATCAGTATGAGGTTCAAATAGTAAAGAGATTGATGAAAGATAGAGGAATTAAAAAGATACCTGGATGTAGTTGGATTGAAGGCAATAAATTGGTACATGTTTTTTGCGTAGGAGATAGATCACATCCACAAACATGTTAGAGCTATGAAAAGTAGGAGAAATTGGCTTGGAAAATAAAGGTAGTAGGATATAAAGAATCATTTATCTGCCACCATAGTGAAAATTTAGAAATTGCATTTGGTTTGTTAAACATGGCCCTTGGTACAACTATTAGAGTTGTTAAGAACCTTCAAGTATGTTTTGATTTCCACACTGCATTTCCATCTACATAGAAGATTCTATTTCCATCTAGCATATCCATCATCTATGGATCCACATGCAATGTCTCCCTCCTACTTTAGGTCTTCATCCAAAGCTGTAGTGCAACCAAGTTATCATTGTATCAAACAAATATATTCATTGATCCTTTGAAAAGGTGAATAATGAAAAGTTAGCCAACAAAGCATGCACTATCCTTAGGTTTTTCTTAATCCAAAGTTATCAAAAGCATGCTTTGTGCCCATCTAGAATATCACATTAATGAAAACTTCAAACATAATCAACCAAGAGATACAAGGATAATTCATTGCATTCTATACATTTTTTGGATTATTCAATAGAATACACTTATGATGATACCAACATCCATATCGTCTAAAAATGGCATTGTTCACCATTGAAGGGTGAATTTAGCATTACTTGACAAAACAATAGGCATGGGTGGGTAAAAGGATCTATCCTAAAAAGTAGTGTTGGCTTTATTCAGTATTCATGGAAACTGCCAAGTGTCTTAAATGTGTATTTTTTATCTTCTTAATAAGCAAGCTATTGTCTATCAAAAATAAAAGAATGTTGACCAAACTAATCCCAATGCTACTATGCAAGGAGGATTTGAACATTATAGAATTTCTTGAAGGAAAGATGTGCTACCATCTCAATTGGTAGGAAATGTTGAAAGAAGAGATACTCAAGTAACATAAATTGGCTTCTACAATCCCCACATAAAGTGAAAGAGAGAGGCCTCTAATGAATTACAATAAATAAACCTTGATAGAATTCTCCAGGGATTCTACAAAGCCATTATATCACAATAAGAAGATAGTTTCAAGAATTGCTATAGACAAAAAAAAATCAGCATCCCACAAAATTAGTTAATAATCCCAAAATAATTTGTCTTTTGGAATAAATAATGCCAAAAATAAGCGACATCTTCATTGAAAACTAGGTGTTCGACTTGGTTTCTTTACCCAATTCAATATCTAGAAAAATGTATTGGGGACAGAGTAATGGCCAAGATTCTAGTCAAATTTGTGGTACATGTGGATCATTTATGAATATAGGCTGAGTATTTCCAGCAACATGGATTTTTTAGTTAGATCCTAAAAATGCTGCAACTTATGTTCTTCTCTAAAACATCTCTATGAGGTTCAAATAGTAAAGAGATTGATGAAAGATAGAGGAATTAAAAAGATACCTGGATGTAGTTGGATTGAAGGCCATAAACTAGTACATGGTTTTTGTGTAGGAGATAGATCACATCCACAAACATGGTAGAGCTATGCAAAGTAGGAGAAATTGGCTTGGCAAATGAAGGAAACTGGGTATAAAGAATCATTTATTTACTACCATAGTGAAAAGTTAGCAATTGCATTTGGTTTGTTAAACATGGCCCTTGGTACAACTATTAGAGTTGTTAAGAACCTTCAAGTATGTTCTGATTGCCACACTGCATCTCAAAGGAGAAATTCAATACTTGGAGGGCTCAATTATCATGATGCCCACACCTCATGCACTACAAGACATTCCTTTGGATCATATTTTCTGTAGAACAAGGAAAAATATTCCTCAAATGCAAATGCATAATGCCTTAAGAGACCTAAATTTGTTGATTTGTAATGCCAATTAAATGGATGGAATACAACCCATAACTTAGGGAGTCAATCTCCTCAGTTTCCATGAACACTATGGGAAAAAATCAACTCTTAGCTACCATCTTCCCAAGTAGCAACTTGGAATCCAAATCATGGTTTTCCTCTAAAACTATACCCTTACAAGAAAACTCCTTGATCAATAAGAGTTAATCTTACTATGCCAAGTGTCCTTCAAATGTTTCTTATTCATTACTTGGATCCACCACCTTAATTTCCTAAACACAAGACAATATTAGCAATTGGGATTCTTTGGATTTGATGATCAATGATATCAATGGATAGTTGAACTACCAAGGTGGAAGGTGGACCAATCCACCAAAATCTACCAGATGACACCACATGGTTTTGCAAAAGCTAATTGATCATCCCTTATAATGTATGTTCTAACCCCACTCAATTAATGGTCTAGATCAATTTTATGTCAATATTAATGGTCAAGGGAGATCTTATCTTCAGCCCAAAATTACTTGAACATCTTTAAATCCAAAAGCCAACCAAGACATGTCATGTAAACTTATGTTTTTGCACTTGACTATATACCCTTTGATTCACCTTGAAGATCATACACCTCAACATCCCTTTGAAAAAGGCTCCATGTTGGAGATGCCCATGCTAACAATAGAGACCTTTTTGGCAGATCAATATATGGAAGGACATACTATAATTCCAATGGAGAAGGAATAATATTAATACGTCGTAGTGAGTTGCAATATTATCTATCCCTTATGAATCAACAATTACTAATTAAGAGCCAATTTATCTCAAAATTAGCAGATCATTTAAATGTAAAAATTGTCCTAGGTATAGTTCAAAATGCAAGGGAGGCATGGAAATGGTTGGGATACACTTATATTTACATTTGCAATATATGAAACCCAGTTCTATATGGTATATCTGCTGATGCTTTATTGAAAGACTACCTTAGAAGAGAGAAGGGAAGACTTGGTACGCATAGCTGTGATTTTCAATTTAGTACATAGTAATTTTACTATGGTATTGTTAGACAAGTATGACCCTTTCATTTTACTTTAATGGTACTTGTTAGTGCTTCTGATAAAATTGAACTCTTTATGTTAACAGATACATTCAACTGCAACTATCTTGGACAAAAGTAATTTGGTGAAATATGATTGGAAAAGTGGATATTTCTAGGTTAATGATCTAGGATAAATAGCTAATTATTACTACATCACTCAGTGTTTAGGAGTAACTAAAAACAACTTTACTGAAGCATGGACCTTGATGAAAGGGGAGTTCATAGCTCTCTCTAGTCATTTGCAATTATGAAGAATAGAACATGACCCCTACCCATGGTCAACAAGCACTATCACAGTATCAAGGACCTTTCTTAGATACATCTTACCCATCATCATATGAAACTGAGGTAAGGTGAACTGCCATTTTCTCAATGCATTCTACCAAAAAACTTATCTACTTTCAAAGGATATATAAGCATTTTTCTATAGGATTAACTGAAAAAGAAAATATCTTTCTCAAGAATATCTCAGTGAAACAAAATATAAAGACACTTTCAATAACTTGGGATATTATTGGTTAAAAAATGTAGAAAAAAAAGAAAGAAAAGTAACTGATGTTTTTTACATTTAATTCTATACTAATAGGCTAGAGAGTGAGAGAGTGAAAGTAAACGAGAGTTTGTGCCATGAATATTGAAATATGGAATTTCCTCATTTATTTTCAGATTGCATAGTTTGAATTCAAAGCTTGAATCCTCAAAATAAATTACACACCACAAACTACAAATGTTAAGCTACAAACTACAAAGTAACACAAAGTGGGCAGAGTCAATGAGGCTAGATACTATGAAGTATGATCAACTATGGGGCTGCAGTTCCTGATGTATTTGCAATGAGTTATACATGAGAAGTGAAAATAATCTCATGAAGCTTTTTTATATGAACAAGGTAATTAGATTAGATTGTCTTATACGAGCTGTATATAATTCAAACCCTCAAAATCTATTACATACCACAAACTACAATTGTCAAGCTGCAAAGTAACACAAAGTAGGTGGAGCCAATGAGGCTAGCTATTATGAAGTATGATAGCTATGGGGCTGCAGTTCTTGATGTTTTTGCAATGATTCATACATAATAAAGTGACGATTATCTCATCAAGGTTTTTTATTGAACAAGGTAAATAGATTAGATTGTCCTACATGAGCTAAATGTGATCATACAGTATAAACCATAGTGCTTACAATCACTTGGTTTAGTCATGCACTATATCACTATTCATTGCTAAATAATAAAATAAAAGGGCCTTCTTGTTACCAATCTGATGTAAATCCAGTGCAATTGTATCTGTTGATGTTAGTCAATCCTCATACTAGGGTTCAATGTTGTAAATTAGTGGGTAGGAGAAATAGCAAGGCACCATGTTTCTCATGATAGGAGAAACATCAAGGTACCATGTTTGTCATAAAGAAAAAATGCACCACCATTCCGATATCCTAAAGCATTGCTCATGACAGAGAGTTTCTATAGTGCTTAGAACATTCTATATTATAGCCATCATAACACCTTTCCCAAGAGATGTGCAGGGGTATTGACATAGCTCACATATTCTTACTTCCCTTGAGTAATTATAATTTGCACTCAAAAGTTCAAGGGAATCAAAAGGAACTATGGTTATATATCCTTCCAAACTGAGATATCTTCCAACTCCTTATTCTAAATTCTAACAAAGTTCTGAATAAACAAAGGTTCCCTTAACATGACCATAACACAAGATGCAAGGTGTACAAAGAGAACTAAATAATCTCATAAAGGAATAGGATACGGTTCCTGGTGTTGAATTTCCAATGTTCTGCTCACTTGTAATTTTATTCAACTACTCTTTGTCAAATACCTTGGCTATCCTAAAGGTATTAAAGTCGGTGCTTGGGAAACCCTAAAAACCAGTCTGTTTTGTAAAATTAGAGTAGAACGAACAATTGTATAGAGGGTGTGTTTGGTCAAGTGTGATAACCATCCTGATTGGAGATCTTTTGGTCTTTTCTTTATTTTTAGCAAATATGAGTATTTCTCTAGTATAAGTAGGTTCTTCCATAAGTAGTCTATTCTTTTTTTAGTTTTCTATGTGTAAGCATTGCATAAAAGGTTGGATCTCTCAGCCATAAAAAAATAGCAGTAAAGTAGGGCACCAACTTGCCAAGAGTAAAATATCAAGATTTGACAATTATAAAGGCCCAATTGAGAAGAGGAAAGCATGGAGAAAGAATCTAGCAAATCAAACTATCTTTTCTCTGACATTATTTCTGCAATAAAGCCAAAAAAAATTTATAGTTACAAATTAGTCACATTTTCCTACCTTAAATACCAGAAGAGCAAACCATGGATTCTATGGGTCCCATAAAATTTTTAAAACACCACCTCAGAAGCATGTATACTTTACATGTAGGGGGAGAATTTAAAGTGTTTGCACCAAAAATTGAAGAGGCAGTAGCAAAAAGTGGTTTCACTTATTGTCAAGATAATCTTAGTTGCATGAGCATACTGAGATGTTTTGCCACATGTCAGGGGTTTCATCATGGTGGCATTGGGCCAAGTATGTGCCTATAGTTGGAGGCTTTATGCTTTTCAAAAACATATGTATTGAGAAGATGGGGAATTTTCTTCAACCTTGCATTTTCCTTACTCTGACGTGGAAGTTGAGCTTGCGATAAATTTATTTTCCATGGTCTTTGTAGACGTTTTAGTTCATAATATCAACAACATAACAATGCAATTTACATTGCAATTTAAATCAAATTATGTTCAACAAATGAAAAGGGGAAACCAAATATCTGACTGATCAATTGGCTATGTATAGTCCATCACAATTAAGATACTAGTACAAGAAATTCCATAGGTCCATAGATCCACATAAGTAAGGCTATAAAATTTCCTGCTAATACATAAAATGAAGATAAAATGTACAAAACTATGTGGTTGGGACAAAATTAGAAGGGACGGTCACACTGAAACCCCCTTGTTCAAGGTCCCAATTTTTCTTTGCCACATCTCCATTGGACATACATTAATTTGTTCCTTTAACCACAGTTCCATACATAAAGATTATAGAGCTCAGTTATTCATGCTGTGAGCTCACCACCTAGCAATAATGCAAGCATATGCATCCCCCTCAAATGAGATACAAACTGTGTGGGCACACATTTTCTTCTAATCCAACTTCAACCCCTACTATAGAAGAAGAACTAAGTGATTTTAGGCCCAACCTTGGCTCTACTAAGGCCTCTAATTTATTGAATCTCTCCTCATAACCCTGATTTACTTGTTCTTGTGTTGACCTAGTATCTAACAAGTAATTGACCATTTAGACAATGTCACAAAAGGGATTCATGGGAATCAAAACCTCCAAATGAGTTTTGTACCAAAACTAGCAAATATAGATTCCATCATCATTAAAAACTTAAAACTATGGGTCATCGTTATGGCCAAACTATCCACAAGGAATGTACTCCAATAGTGAGTTCATGATTCAAGCTTTAAAGTTAAGCTAGATCTCTAGCTCAACATTCAAAATAAATGCAACAACTCTATCCCAATTTAGACATAGTCTGTTAGCATCTTGTGGTAATTAGTAAAATTTGTCAAATCCTTCATGCCCCACCATCACTTCAAATTTTTAAAAAGTAGATTTGATCAGATCCTCTCTCAACTTCAAATTAGAGGCATATATGAATACAATATTCTAACCATATTACATGAACTAAGTATACAATATGCAATTTGAGTGTTACACCATAGTAGATTCCTTAAGCTATAACAATTTGATGTAAATTTACTATTAAGTAAATACCACTGGTGCTCACTACTGGTTAGGCATGTTGGCAATTATTTCAAATAAATCTTAAAAATATGATTAATCTATCTCTATTGTTAGTAAGAGAGATAAAAAGGATCCTATACAAAACTAGTTATGCAATGATAATATTTATTCCACTTTGAATAGTGAATAGTAATAAAAATTAGTCAATTACACAAGTAAGTTATTCTTCTAATGTGGTGACAAAAAGTAGATTTTAAAACATGAAGTAGCATGTGCATAGCCTTGTGCATAACAAATATGTTAAATAGGTAGCTCTACATGAGGTACTTTTAGCAGGGCACAAGGAATGTTTGGAGACTGAATATGTCTACAACAATACAAAAGTTCCTTGAAAAAATGCTTCAAGGTTGAAGCAACATTTTTCTAGTGTTTCAATTTTTAAAGTAAGACAAAATATTTAACTTTTTTTTTTAACGAGGGGAATCGGGTGCAGCACGGCCCCCCATATAACTCCCCACCGCCGATAAACTTTTTACCATGACCGGTAGTGCTGGCGGGACACAAGACAAAATATTTAACTTGAAGAAACTTGTTCTGTGAATTAATTGATCATGGAACATGCCTCTCAACTAGCTTGTCACATGTTTTAAAACACTAGTAAGTAAAACAAGAAGAGACTTTTATCAGGGAACTAGTCATTTTTATTTGTGAAATGTTAAATTTTTTTATAAAATATGTGAAGGCCTTAAGACTACACTGAGAGGCAATTCCTTCCATGCAATAGGTGTTTTTGGTGCACTAAACAACCTAGGCGGCCAAATGGCCCACTTAGGTAGGGGTCCCATGAGGGGGGCTTAAGCTCTATGGATTATGATAAAATTTGAAAGAAAAAAGAATAGAGGGGAATAGTCATTTTTATTTGTCTAATATTAGTCATTTATTTAGTCATTTTTATTTTTTTGATATCAGTCATTTAGTCGTGATTTTACCCGATGACCAAATTAGTCACTTATAAATGACCAAATTAGTCATTTATTTGCCAAATTCTACTAGTGTTAGTCACGTTACTAAAATTTTTAGTCATAGTCATTTATTTTCCAAATTCTACTAGTGGAAGGTACATGATTCGATACATACTTTCCTTTGTTGAACCTGTTATATTGAATGCAATTGTTGTTTCATTTAGAGTATTTGTCTAAGTACTCCCAAATTTGCTAGTATGGATGGTTAGAATGAATTTTAATATCCTAGGGATTTCTCTCCACTTGCATTATCATATGTTTCAAGCCCATGTTACCACCATATTAGCAATTATCCTACCGATCCTTCATATTGTCATGGTTATGATTATGTACAATTAGTTAAACCAAAGTTTGCATATATCTATGGATTACCAAAAGGAAATAACCATGCCATTAGAAACCTTGATGCATATATTGTCAAGAAGCTTTAGAAGTCTGATAATCCTCAAACAGTTGACACAAAAAGTGCATGAACTCAAGTGTGAACAAGCCTAGGCTAAGCTGGGAATGGAAGGCTATGTTTAAAAATAAAATTGAAGAGTTGAAGAAAAGGCACCTAATGGCTATACAAGCCCAGTTAAGAGATAATGATACTAGATCTACTAACCAAATTGTTGCACCTTTTTTCAATTCTTTTGATCCATTGTATGACCAATTAGACTTATCATGGGTTGATTACAAGTTTAAAAGTATGCCATCTTGAGTATATAAGCAAATGCCTAGATTTAACCGATACAATGTGTGTGAAGGAGATGCACATGTCCAAAGTTTTTATAGCTTCATGGTGAAACATTCATTTGGAGATCAAGATATGTGGATGGGATTTTTTTCATATCTCTTGAAGCTAGAGCTAGGGACTGGTACTTAAGTTTTCTTGAGAAGTCCTTTCCTTGTTGGGATAAACTAACGGATGCTTATAGAAAATAATTTGCAAAAGAAACTTCTGACCTTGTGACAAGGTTAAAGTGGATTAAGAAACAAAACGAAGATTCAAGCATTGCTTTCAGTCACAAATTTGTTGTTGCTCTTTCACTAATCCATAAAGATTTCAAACCTAGTATCTCAGATTGCATTCACATGTATTTTGAAGCTTTTGAGGAGGGATCTAGTGCACTGTTAAAGGATTTTAGAATATTGAGTATGAAGATGGCTTGCACATGTTTAGATAATATAGAAAAAATGAGGAATGAATATGTGTAAAGTCTGTTGTCTTCAATTGTGGATAAACGTGTTGATGGAATTAGCAGTTGTGTGAATACAAGTGATCAAATGTCTTCAACTTTAAATTTAGAAAAGTGCATACTTGAGAAGGAAGAAGTTAAGAGTGATAAAATGTCTATCATTAATGATCATGATAGTGAAGTTGTTTGTGTTTATCCTCAAGAGGATGTAAGTGACCAATTCAATGATGACACCCAGTCCAATGTTGAAATGCGAAAAGATGTAGATTGTTGTCATGAAAACCTAAACAAGAATGAAAAAAATGGACTACCTGTCATTTGTGATGGATTGTGACCATAATTTTCACAAGGTTGTTAGCGATTCAATCTCTTATGACTGGGAAAATCTAGTTTATGATCAACCTATTGAGTTTTAAGATTTTGGTGAGGGTGGCATCATGGTATATCCGGATTTACAACTTGGTAATGCATATTTCTCTAGTGGAAGTCAAGAAGAGGAAGTGGTTGAAAGAATGGATCATAACAATGGTCTATTAAGCAATGAACAAATTTCAAATCTATTAACCACTCAATATCAGAAATATACACATGTGAATAACCCTCAATTGTTATGTGTTGCCCATATTTATTTTAACAGTGATGATAATATTCACTATGCAAGATATGATGCATGTGTATTTGATCTTCCTTCTAGTTATGAACCAGTTGGTTAGCATGATGATAATGTGGATAAAGACAAGCAACCATTTGATAGTAATGATGCATTGTATGATGAGTGTGAAAGTATGCAGGCTGATGCAAGTTCAAAAATATGTTTTGATGAGTTAGCAATAGTAGATAACCATAAGGTTTGTGTATCCAATGAGCCAAGTGTTGAAAATTTTAATGAAGATTTGGACAAGTGTCTATTTCCTGACTTAGATGAGCCTAGTTATGAGTTTTTCCATGTGGATATGGTTTCTGATTTGAAAGTAAAATCAAATTATCTTTTTGAACTAGAATTACTCACTTTTGAACAAGCTTTGGATGCTGAAGATGTTGATATGTTATGTTTAGAAGATATCAAAGTGAGTAAGGATAAGGATACGTTAGATATTCTTGATGATTCTCTATACCAGCATGATGAGGGGAAGTCACAATGCGTGCCAATGTATGAGTGTATCTCTTTACATACACTTGGAGATAGTTTTCATGATGTGCATAATCTTTTGATTAGTTCCTATGACTATTTCACCTTTGACATGAAAACTATTAATCAGATTGAGCTTGATAGGACCAGCCATGTGGTAGAATATGAGTGCCATTTTTTTCAGCTAGATGAAGTTTTCTTATAGTGTGGTGACATGCAGAACATTGAAGAATTTTGTTTTCAGCCTGAAAATGTTTTAAATGATAAATATTGTAAGTTGCTAGATGCATGATAATTTTAAATATGTTAATAATGTTGTATATAATGGGCTTTTGGAAAATTCTAGCATGTTTAATTAGGTATACTGCATTGATATTTTTGGATTGGCCTCAGTAAAATGTGATGAGAAATTTTTCTATGGCAGAGGAAAGAAGAAACCTATAGTTTTGGGTGGTGTTGGACCATCAAATATGGCTTGAATTGTCAAACCAAAGCAGTAGGGGGAAAAGATGACCTTTTGACTTTGTCACCTAATGGACTTGGCACCTGGTCTGCTTCTCTAGAGGATCTAGATTCTTGCTATGCCCACAAGGGGAATACATCCCTAATCGGAGCCACTGATGGAACCTTCAAAATTTTCAAATTTTAAGTGCCCATATTGAAAAATTTGCCTCAGCATCCTTAAAAGTGCACTTGCAAAATTTTCCCAAGTGACCTACTTTGGAGGGTCATAAATCGAAGCTAGCTGATTTTCATGTCAAATCCTTTTGTGGGAATACTCATGCGAGATATGTGAACATGCATGTTAGTTTTAGCTTCCCATGATGAGCTTTGATAGTGTTTTGAAAAGCGAAGCTAGAGGGTTCAGGCACTATTTTGTTGTTTGCAAACTCTTTGTCCTATGAAGTGGCCTCCTGTTCAAGTTGATATTTTACAACTGGATGGTTTTCAAGAAAAATAGATTGTTTCTCTACATTCTCCTCACATTTATGTACTCCTTGGTCTAATTTCAAAGCCTCATGATTTGATTTGGTATTTTTTCAAGATCAAAAGCAAATGAAATTTGCTTTGTTTTGACACCTGCATTTTCAAAACTTTTCAAGGTGGTCAAATTTGACCCCTAATATCTTGCGAAGAATGATGATTCAGGGAAATCCCTCTTGCACACCTATTCAGTGTACCCAAATGACCTAGTGTGTCTAGTGGAAGTTCCTGAGGAGATGATTTAGTATTTTTTCAAAGTAGCAACCAGGTGAGTTTTAATTGGTTTTGAAAAGGTACAATTGCAAAAATGTCTGAGTAGGCCAATTTGACATTGAATATTTTTCACCTCATGATTTTTTTTACTGAGTTGTTTGTTGCACTCCATTCTTGGTTCAAATGTCTGCATGCTTGTAAATTTTCGTGACTTGAAGAGGTCGTTTGACTAGTTTCCTAGAGCAATTCAAGAGGCCAATTGACCTGTTTGGCTCACTGCTCAAATATGCCAAAAAACAAGTTTTAATGGCAACCTAGTTCATTTTTTCACTTTATATGCATACGCAAGCAACCTTAGATCAATTCAAAATGAATTTTTTTCAAAACAATTTTTTTTTAGTTGGTCCTACAAGGGGATCCGACATGTGTCACACAACTGGAGGAAAACATTCAACTTTCTGAATGAAATTAATGAGAGATATTCTCTACACTTGGGAGTGGATGCTTTTCACAAATTTCTTCTAGTAAATGATATGTTGATAAAGGCATCTACAGATTCTCATGATGACTTGAAGTGCCAATTTGATATGGCCTTTGAGAAACTAATAGTTCTCTTTGAGGGATCCACCCAAGGTGAAAAGATTGGTAGATCATCATTATATTTAAGGATATGTTATTGAGGCAAGATTTCTTTTGCTTATTAAGAAGGATTTTTTGAACTGCATAGTAAAGGAATTGACTTGGACATAAATATTGTATGAAATAACACCAATTAGAAGGGGGTAGTGTTTCATTTAAGTCACCATGGGAAATTGAAACATTTTCTTCTACTCCACTTAATGCTTTGCAAGCATCTATGTCAAAGAAGCCCCAAATTAATTTGTCATCCTCACCTATAGATTTAATAATGTCTAGTTCAAGCAAGACTCTGTTGGAGTCTTCACATCCACATAGATATCGAGGGTCTTGTAGGATCAAGAAATGAGGACCATTGCATGATCCTTTGTTGATAGTGAGGTGGAGAACAACCAAAAGCCCCTAGTATGGGGATACATTGAAGATGATATCAAGCAAGATGGTGGGGTCTCCAGAGGAGCATTAACCTCAGAACAATGGATGTTGCAATGTAGGTAGGACTTAGTCTATGTAGAATTCTTCACAAATATTCAAGGTGGCAGAGATGTTTAGCAATTCAACATTCCATCATTAGTACAACTTGAATTTCCTTCACCTTGCAGTTAAATAAAGAGATTGCTTGTATTTGAGAATAGTTCTTGGCTACTTTATTTTGTAATCTCCACAAACTGCAACTTTAATGACATTTCTTGAGGGACAATGACCATAAAGTAAGCATAGGAAGCCTATATATGATAATTTCAAGATCATGAAATCATGAACATAGACTAGTATGATGAGATTCTTGGACCCGTTGAAGGAAATATGTATATGAAATAACAAACTCATGGCTTGGGAAGATGCGAGAACAACATTAGAAGGTTTCAAAAAAGTCAAAGAAGTGTTGGCAGGGGGTGGCCATCATCCTAGCTACTGTGGACTAATCCAAAGAACATGGCAGCCAATGGATGAGCATCAACTTTTCATTTGGCAGTATTGAAATAGGTTTGTAGCTTGGAAAAATAAAAGGAGGCAACACAACTTAAGGAGCTCAAACCATGTTAAATTTTGGCACATACACCAAGAGATGAGGTTGTTGCACTTGGGGCAAAGGTGGACGCCATTAAACATGCTAGCAGGGGTCATTTTAATGATGAAAGATAAGTTTTACATAGGTACAAATTACTACTGGAAGCGCTAGTGTTAAATACAGAGGGAGTAAATTAAACATAGCATATAAAGCTTTTGCACATGAGAGGCTACTGCAGGAAACATCATTGTTTGAATAGTTTGTGATTGAAAATACAATGCAGGAGCATAGGGGAAATTTTGCTTGTAGTTGAAATGCATCAAACTTGTTTGAGGAAATTCTATTTGTGCATTGAGATCAAAGCCATCGTGCCAGCTAAAGGCAACACAATCGATGTGCAAAGGGAATTTCTACATAGTTTGAAGTTGAGTAATGGTGTGGCATGAGTAAAAGTGAAGATGCATAAATGGAAATGTGTTCAACCTACTAGCCTATGAAGAGAGGGGCTTACATTAGAAGAGAGGCACAAGGGAATGGGGATTGGTCTCCCAGAAGAAATATTTATGATTTAAAAATATTTCATTATTGTTGTTTTATGTTTTCCCCACTTGCCCGAGTTAAATGTTGATGTCGTCAAAAAATACAATGGGTGCATGGACATTGGAGGAAAAGAAAATGGTGGGCCCAAGTAAAATATTTTAAAGTTTTTTAAACTTTAAAATGTGCCTGAGGTGGTGATTAAGTGTTTTCACTTAAAGGGGAAAATATTTTAATAAAATATTTCTGAGTAAAACAAAAGGTAAAAGGCTTTTATGTTGGGCATTAAATTTTAATGTGCAAAGTAAAAGTGAGATGAGAGATTTGGGTAAAATTTTGTTGACTAATAATATATAATATTTGCAGCCTTCATATTTCTTTTAAAAGGAAAATGCTTTAAAACATAAAATGAAAGTGAAAAGGGCATAGGTGAATAAATTGAATAATATATTCACTGTGTAAAATTTTTTCTTTGCTAGAGAAGAAGTTTTTCATAGAGAACTAGTTTTCACAGAGCAAGTTAAAAATGAACAAAATGGTGAAATCTTTTTGCAAGGCAAAGGTATTTTTCAATAGGAGAATAAAGAGAAATGATGGATATTCAAGGTGGAGAATATTTTTTGTTGCAGGTAGGGCAAGTGCAAGAAGTGTGAATCAAATTGTAGATTAGGGCTTTCTCTTTAGGCGGTGGGAAATTATTCATCAATGATCCTATGTTTGCCAAGTGTCTTCTTCTGATGTGCATTTAGGGTTTCTTTCTCCTTAAAAGAATTTTTTTGATTCATTATATTGAGTTAGCTATTTTGGAATTATTCACAAAGAACATTGTAATACAGAACATTTCAGAGTTAAGTCTTAAGTTTTGAGTTTGTCAATATGTATGTAATTTTTATAGCAATACTAGAATAATAATACTAAATGGTGCAAATTTAGGTCATTTTCTCTCCTATGTACTGGTTTTATAAGTTATGAATAACATAATCAAGAGTTATTTTATTTGTCTCCATTAAATTCTAATGGATGTTTAGCTTTTTTCATGCTTATTGATTCAAGGAATTGATGTAAATGCTTGAGTGAGGCTACTGGTTTATGTTAAGCCAAGTGTTGGGATTTTTATAAGAAGTTATGGTTGAGATGTTATGTTGAAATACTGTAATACAGTATCTTCAAAGCTTAGATGATGTTGTGTATTAAATTGTTATCAGGTTGTGTAGGTATTGGAGTTGACTTCTTTCCAAGGATGAGGCACTGATCTAAGTGTGTTATTCTTGTTTCATTATGTTGATTAATTCAGAAAAAAATCACAAATATAAATCATTTTACTTATCAATCTTAATTTGTATGTGTGTGGAATTTAATGATATAAATCTCTCATGTTTGAATTAAACATTGCCATGAAGGTCAGTCAAACATTTAGGGTACTATGTATTTCAAAAAATTGGAGGAGAAGCATCTATTTAAAGTGTATTTGATACTTTGGCACACAAGTATCTGTAAATATACTATTGGGGAGACCCGCCTTGGTTTAACAGAGCCAAAAGTGTAGTCGATTTCAGTCTTTGACTGAATCTTGTTCATTGGCCAAATCCATCTTTGACTCTAAATATTAGAAAGTGACTATTCTATAGGACTCATTACATCTATTGATTTGGGCACCAACAAAATTCCTTCTTACAAAATATGGGTCAAATGAAAAACTAGGTGATGAACCTGTCTCAGGCCTATTCCTAGCCTATCTTTTAGCCCTTCCCTTGACATAGTCCGTTGTTGGTGACAAATTTGAGCACTCCTTTCCCTCAAGAAATGGAAATTCCTAAGTTTGAAAAATATGGTGGTAAGGGAGATTCATAGACACATGTATCATATTTTAATGCCATGTGCACAAATTTATTCCACCATGATGCCCTGATGGTGAAGCTTTTCCATTGATCTCTCAAGGATACAATAGTTGAGTGGTACTATTCCTTACTTGAAAAATATATATTCTCATTTGACCAGCTTCTCAGTCAGTTTCTTTGTTAATTCTAGCCTAACATTAGTCTGAAGATGACCTTCTCGCATCTCATCTGATGTTTACACAATGAAATCAATTATCTTCTTGTGTTCAGGGGATCCTCCTCGTGCTCCCATTCTAAAGAAAAATCCATAGTGTCCATTTTAGGAAAAGGAAAGTCTGTTGCAAATGTAGTTTCCATGACTAATGATCAAGGCCTTAGGTGTAACAAAAAGTTTACGAAATTATTTGAATCTTATTCTTCTATTCTACAAAAAATATTAAAGGATAAGATTATAACATTAGAAAATCCTCAACCTTTGAAGTAGCCTTATCCTGATTGGTATGATGGTCTACCAATACAATTGTGTTCACATGCATGATACTGAATGTTGCATGTGCCTACATCATGAGATAGAGGACCACATTATTGATGGAACCATCCATCTCAATGGAAAGAACCAAAATACAAATAAGTCAATGGCAAAGGCAAGTAGTGAGTTATAGATTTATACGGACCCATTTCCATCTCACTCTATGAACTTGATTATTTATCCTTCTAATGTATCTCCTAAAGCCTCAACATACATGAATGTGGTCTCGTTCATTCCTACTCCTCCCCCATAGCCTGTGACTGGCTCCCCAGATGTTATTTTCACCTAACAGGACTTTCCTTTGAATAGTAATCCCTCTCCCCTATACATTCCTACTTACGTAAATGGAAATGTTGTAACAGGAGTCCTTGTCGACCCCATGAGTCAAGTGAAGGTTATTACAGAGGAGACCTTATGGCTAAATTCATTACTGAGGGAGGAATATGAGAAAAAAAAAATACTATATGTATGCACGATGGTCTCTCTCTTGCTCTATATGGTTCTATAACTCTTTCCATCCTAGTAGGAATGCAGGCTATGGATCATACTACTTTTTATGTCATTATAGAATCCAGTATGTTTATGGTGAAGTTGGGCATCCCTTGGTTGGCTTCCATCAATGGAATGGATTTTTTATTCATAAATTTTTGAATTTATCTCATGAAGATATCATGCACATCATGCACAACACTGGGTACTAGCCATTGGTATCCTATGGGGGTTACTCCTTGGATAGTTTTTGGCCTACCCCGGTTGGTCTTCTCCCTCCTAGAATGGACCTACTTTACCGAAATTATGTAAAGTACAAAACTAGGGGAAAGGGATAGCCAAAAGTGACTCACCTTTTAGAGCAACAAAAAGTTTCCTCTTCCTCTTAAAATGGAAAGGGGAAGCTCTCCCATGCTTAGGGCCCCGTCGTTTCCTCCCTCCCTGCAGAGGCACTTTGGGTTATTGCTCTCTTTCACATAAGGAGTTTGATGGTGCCCAATTGGAAAAAGGAAAATTTTTGTATAGTAAGTGAATGGGAAGAGGCATGTTGTTGAGTCATTAGAGTCTACTCCCCCTATTGTTGTTCCATCATCCTCTTAATCTCTTCCTCTTTTTCTCATCCAGGAGTCCATCCATTAGAAATAGCTATGATAGATACTTTGATGGTCGAAAAAGAGTCTTCCATCCCTTCTTAGGTTGTAGCCTCTAGCTCCTAGAGTCATAGAAACCACTTTGCGTGTGAGAAAAAGAATTGGAGGAAGGCTTTGGCTGCTGAGCAAACCACCTTATAGAAGAAGGAAGAGGAGCCAACAACTTCTTTAGAATCTTCTTCTGTGTCCTCCACTTTCATCCTTTCTACTTTAGTTCCTTTAGCCTCAGCCTTGGTTCTAGCTCTTGTCATGAGCATGAACTATCCTCACCTGAAGAGGGTGTAGGTATTCATTCCTCCTTCGGTTGAGGTACCCCTTCTGGTGTCCCTTTTGGACATCCCACCATTCTCAAAACTTATGGACATGTCAAATACCTTGGTGGTGTTTGTCATAGTTTTCTCTTCTTCCACCGCACCCTCTGCTTCATCTGTGGGGATCTCAAAGTCCTTAATGAAGTGGAAGATGGAGGATGAATTTGCTATAAATAGGGGTCAGAAGAAGGGATCACCTTTTTTGGAGGGTGCTTCTACATTGGCTTGTACTGTCCTAGTGATGGAGGAAGCCCCAACATCCCTTGAGTTTGTCATTGCTCCCAAACCTTCCGGTGAGCCTAGCAATGGATCTTGGGTGCCACCTCCATCACCCAAAAATTTGATGTAAGAAACTCCTATTAAGTGCATGTTCAACTCTATGGATGAGGTCCTAGCCCTATCAGTGATTTTCATGAGATTGTTGATGTTCATTGCATAGGAACTGAGTGGAGAAGACCTCAAGGGGCCTTCTTCCTTGGATCTTATTTTAGGAGGGTCAGAGGGTTCCCCCCTTGATATTCTTCCCTTGCAATCTCATTAGCCCTCCCCTTATAATGATTTGGGAGAACGATGACCTCTTGGTTGATGAGGACTAGGTGGCACCTCTTCTTTACCTATAGATTAGATTATGTGTGTGTTTTGTAGTGCTCCCCTATGCTTGTTTAATATGTTCTTGGATGACCCTTGTCATCCGCTATAAGTAAGCATAGCTGGAGTAAAATCCAAGCGGGAATCTAATAAATATTGTCCTACATAGCCTTAAGTTGTACATTTTTGATGTGTTTTACCAATGTGTTTTTAAAATTTTTTTGAACAAAACATCATACATTGGAAGTGAAAACCTTGATTCATAAAACATCCTTTGAAACAACCAATTCTTTGACTAGAAAATCAAAAAAATTCAACATAAACTTGCAAGAAACTATGACATTTTCCTAGTTTAGCGCATCTGACTACTATTATAGCGCATCTGTGCAATCTTTTAGCACATCCAACTGCTGTTATAGTGCATCCGTGTATAATTTCAGTAAATTAATTCCCTGTTATAGCGCATATGAGCATTTTTTCAATGCATTTACCCTCTTTTATAACACATATGATCATTCCTATAGTGCATCCATTCACTATTATAGTGCATCTATGCAATTTTCTAGTTCATCCAGGCTCTATTACAGCTCATCCATGCAATATTTTAGCACATCCGGGCTCTATTTTAGCGCATCCATTAAATGAAAAACCCAAGAGTTAAATCTATCCCCTGTTTCACAGTTTGAACCAAAATTCAGAATCTTTTTCAGTCCAAAATCATTCCTTAGGTACCATAGAGTCTAAACTTGTCAAAACTGACCTCTACAAGTGGAATTCTCCAACCTAAACCAAGATCTAACATCTCAAAGTGCCTAAATCATCAAATTTATCACACCTTTGATTATTAAGCCTAGTTTCATCATCAAGATTTGTCATCCTTTCATCATGGAATGAAGCTATATAGTCAAAAATCAAACTTAGTCTCATTAGAATTTGTCATTCTATTTGACTTAGTTGTAATTCTTGGCACTCTTCCAAACAAAGATCAAAGTTTAGTGAAAACTATAACACTTGTATTCCCATTCAAACAAGGTTGCAAAAATACAAACTCAAGGAAAAACAACTTGAAGCACAAAACATTGAAACTCCAAACATCAAAATGCAAAACATTGAAATTCCAAACATTGAAACTCCAAACATCGAAACTCAAAACATAGAATCTCAAAACAATGAAACTCAAAACACCATGGCAAAAGCCAAAGAGAATCCTTTCCATGGAATCCACAACAATGAAGGGGAAGAAATAACTGAGGAAGATATCCAAAATTCTGAACAAGATCCAAACTTCCACAAATGCTTAGAAAATATTTTTGAAAGAAATGGGAAAAAAAACTTACTCATGATAGCCAAACAAGGTATCAAATTGCTTGAGAAATTTGATGTGAATCAATTGAAAGTGCCTCCCAAAAATCCTGAAAATGATCTAGAACAAGTGGTTTCCCTAACCCATCAAATGAAGAACATTCAACAAAAAATTCTTGATATGCAAAGGGGAATGTCAAAAAGATACTTGATACAAGATATTTATCCTTATCCATTTGATCAAAGTATCCACATGATCCCTTTTTCCAAACATTGTGAATTCCCAAAGTATGACAAATACAATGGTAAAACTGATCCAATCAACCATGTGAGGGAATTTAGAACCACGATTCTTGAATTTCCCTATGAAGAAACTTACTTGATGAGATTATTTCCACGAAGCCTAGGTGGAAAATGTCTTGAATGGTTCTCCAAACTTGCACCACCCATTAACACCTTTGAAGAATTTTTCAACAAGTTCATCACCCAATACTCTTATAACATTCAACATGACATAAGAATGAAAGAGCTTTGTACATTGAAACAAAAGAAGGGTGAAGCATTCCTTGTATTCTTGCAAAAATGGAGAAGGTTGTTTGCAAGATATTCTTGTCCTGTACCTGAAAAGGAAAAGATAGAAATCTTCATCGATAATTTAAATGACAAGATGAGCTATAGATTAGAATTACAATGTCCACCTACCTTCGAAAAACTAATTGAAAATGGAATTAAAATCAAAGAGGCTTTGGTTAAGAGAGGAGTCATCAAACTTTACAATGAAAAAAAATCATCAAATTCATCTAATAATTACAACAACAGTGATAAACCAAAGTTTTGGCAACAAAACAAGAATGTTGGAAACAATGACAGTGCAGTTGAAACCCAAAATGAAAAAACTGTATTCAACTTAACTGCAGCTTCCACCAAAACCAGTCATAATAACAATTCAAACAACAATCCAATGAACAACCAAAATGTCAACCCAAACAACAATCAAGGTAATGCTGGATCTAGAATGCCATGATATCGACAATCCTCAAATCAAATAAGGTTTACACCTTTAGGAAAATCATCAGAATCAACATTAAAGGAGTTTCTTGAAGCTAAAGTCATAAAATTACCAGAGGAAAGAAATTGGGAGCCACAAGTTAAACCTCCATGGTGGAATGAGGCACATTTCTACAATTATCATCACAACAAAGGACATAAAACCAATGACTGCATTGAATTGAAGCACTTGATACAAGACTTGATTGATGACAAGATGATATTTGTAGGACTCCAAACAAACAATGATCATGGGGTGTTCAAGAACCCTCTACCCAATTATGAAAAAGGGGAATCTTCTTCTTCAAATACCAAAGGAAAAAACATAAACTATGTCTATGATTCTACCATTCTTTGTGTTGAGGTGGTGGAGAACCCAATTAAAGACATCGAAATCAAGAGCCAAACAAACATTACTATAATTGAAAATGAACATCATGATATCGACACCACCCCACATCAAATCAATGACCTTGTGCCCATAAATTTGATTGCCAACATCACTGCAAATGACAATCAAATTAATGTCATCAAAATCTTAGAAAAACAAAACAATTCACCGATCAATGTAATCACAAGAGGACAAGCCAAGGTAACATTAAAAGGAGCTACCCCTTCCACATCCAAAGCAACTATTGTTGTCCCTACAACCCAATATAACAAAGTTGATCAGTTGTAGAAAATACCCACCAAAATATCCATATTAGAACTTCTCAAAATTTCACCCACTCACAAGGAAATCTTAGAACAAGCTCTAATTGCCACCATGATGCCAAATAATTTGGAAGATTTCCAATTTTAGACTATGGTGGGACATTTGACCACACCACATTGCTTATCATTTTCCAAACATGATGATGTATCCATCACCCACCCACACAATGCTTCCCTCCACATTGATGTCTTAATCCATAAACATCGTGTTAAATGTGTCCTAATAGATGGAGGAGCTGGCCTGAATATCGGTACTTTGAAACTTGTTTGTGCACTTGGGTATTCTGAAAATGCTATTGATCCTAGAAGGAAAATCACAATAAAAGCATATGATGATGAAGAGAGATCTTCACAAGGGTTGATAGTGCTACCTATTCAAGTCGGACTAGTTGTCAAAGACATAGTCTGCCAGGTGTTGGATAAAGAATTGACATATAACATACTCTTGGGAAGACCTTGGATTCATAATATGCAAGCAGTTCCATCCACATATCACCAATGTTTAAAGTTCCCTTTCAATGGGAAGGAAATCACTATTGCAGCCAACTCAAACAATCCCCAATATTGCAACAATCTCAAGACAACTCAAGATACTTTTGTACCTCACAACAGGTAAGCTCCAATGCATGGTTCATCAAATGATGGGAAACAACTAAATTCGTTGTCAAAGGGGGTTGAGAAAAAGGACCAGCCAAAGGATAAAGGTATTGGTAAGCCTACTCCAAAAAGTAAGGAAATTCAACTTAAGTCCTTATCAAAACAAGTTACCAAGATCCAATTGAAAGATAAAGGCATGTGGGAATACTCATTTGAGCAATCCTTATGTTTGTCACAACTTTCATCTTCTCCTAAGACATATGGGCAACCATCAAAACCAAGACAATAATCATCACAACCAACCACACTCTTTGATGGCTCTTTTGTAAGAGCAGGCACATTAGTGGATGAGTCAGATGACAAGGAGGTTTTAAACTAGTTGTATAAGATGAAGAATCAACAAAAGCATCCAACTCAAATGTACAAACAAAGCAATATGGAAAAGGGAAGAAAATATTGGAAAAGATGGGATATGAGGGAAAAGGTCTTGTGGGTAAATGACAAGAAGGCATTGTAGAACCAATACAACCTACTACAATGCATGCCAAAGAAAAAAAAAGACTAGGGTTTAGAGAAGAATCAAGAGAAGAAGCAAGATGAAAAGCTATTGAAAGAATCCTACAACTACAAGCTAGTGATGATCATGAAATAGATTCAAATGAATATGAGAGGGATTCGCTATCTGAAGAGTCTTGTCATGACAAGGAAATTGATGTGATACACTAGTATACACCCATATGCGAGGAGGGTAAAAGTTCAAGTTACAGACCACTTGAAATAGGATCACAACATATGGATGACTCCAACGAAGACGATCAAGCTTAGAGTGAAATAAATATTTTTGAGGAGAGTTACCTTATAGACATTGATTTCCCTATTGGATACTCTGAAGACACCACCATTAGGACCCTCACTAGCTTTGACTTTAGGCAATCCAACGGTTCCTTACACTTAGTACACCCCAAACTCATAGATTGGGACCAAACTAAGCCATATGACATCCCCATCTTTTCAAATGATGACGCTATTGCCAACTTCCTTTGTTCCACCAATCCTGAAATAGATTCCACCATTGAATGTCATAATGAAGCTTCCAACTAGGAGAGTGTCAAATCTTCTAGCTACAAAATGAATAATACAAGAAATAGATCTAATGGCAAAAACCATTCAATGGTAGTATCAAATCCAAAAAAAGTAAAAATAAAGAGCGTATCCAATGGCAAAAACCTCTTTGAGGTGCTGAAGGATGGAAGATTTTTCACACTTCCTAAACATTTTCAAGAGTGATCTAAGGTATTGATTAAGCCCACATAGTCCATCAATATCGGCAATGAAGAAACAGTGAAGAATGTCCATCTAGCAAAATCCTTGACAGATCAAGAAAAACCAAACTTCATCAAATTCTTCATAGGAAGACAAATAAAATTTGCTTGGTCATATGCCGACATGCGAGGGATTGATCCAAAACTCATCGTGCATCACCTATCTCTACTAGTAGGAGTAAAACTGGTCAAACAAAAATTAAGGAAAATGCATCTACATATTGCCATATTGCTAAAAGTAGAACTGAGGAAGTTATTAGATGCCGGATTCATTAGATCGATCAACTATTCTGAATGGATATCAAACATTGTACCTATTTCAAAACTAGACAAAAGCATGAGGATCTGCACAAATTTTAGGGATCTCAACAAGGCTTTCCCTAAATATGATTTTCCTTTTCCTAACATAGATATCATCGTCAACCTAACAACAGGAGATGGCATGTTTTCACTCATGGATTTTTTTTTTCTGGTTATAATCAAATCAAGATAGCTCCATAGGATCAAGAAGAAAAAACCTTCACATGTCTATGGGGAACATTCTATTGGAACGTCATGCTATTCAGATTGAAGAATGTAGGAGCCACTTATCAGCACACCATGACAACAATCTTTCATGATATGATGCATACCTTCATGGAATACTATGTGGATGATTTGTTAGCCAAATCATACACTAGTGAAGGACACCTAGAAATCCTAGACAAGATCTTTACTAGACTAGAAAGGTTCAATGTATGACTAAATCCAAAGAAATGTGTGTTTGGAGTGACTTCAACAAAAATATTGGGATACATGGTTTCAAAAAAAGGAATTGAGGTAGATCTCGTAAAGTTCAAAGCTATCATGGAGATGTCACTGCTCAAGAACACTAGTTAGCTACGATTTCTACAAGGGAGATTCTAATCAATCCGAAGATTTATCTCACAACTGGCATACAAGACCCATCCTTTCATGCACTTGTTGCACAAAAATGTTTCTTTTTGATGGGATGAAAGATGTGAAGAGGCCTTCAACCAATTAAAAAATTATCTAATGAGTCCACCCGTCTTAATACCACCAGCAGAAGGAAAGCCACTCTTGTTATACATAGCAACAACTGAGAGATCATTGGGAGCTTTGTTAGCACAAGAGGATTCAACAGGAAAGGAAAGGTAAGTTTATTATATTAGCAAAATGTTAAATGGCTATGAAATCAATTACATGCATCCATTGAAAAGGATTGTGTTGGCAGTAGTGTTCGCTACCCAACAATTTCAACACTACATGCTAACTCATACCATCAAATTAATAGCCAAGATAGATCCACTGAAATACCTTCTTAGCAAAGCTAATCTAACTAGAAGAATAGCTAAATGGGTCATGATGCTGAGTGAATTTGACATCCAGTATGCTGATAGAAAAGAAATCAAAGGACAAGCAATCACAAACCAGTTGGCTAAATCACCTTTAACAGATTATCATCCTTTACACATTAATTTTCTAGATGCCAATGTTATCACATTTACACAACAATGGACATTATATTTTGATGGATCACACACCCAACATGGATCAGGAGCCAAAATTTTATTTATTACTCCACAAGGATATACCATCCCAAAATCATACAGATTGATGTTCCCTTGTACCAATAACATGGCGGAATATGAAGCATTAATCATTGGCATCAAGACATCAGTACAATGAAAAATCATGGAATTACTAGTCTATGGAGATTCTCAGTTGGTCATTAACCAGGTCAATGATGATTATCAGACAAAGGATGACATGATAATTCCCTATAAATGAATGATTGATGAGTTTAAGAAATACTTTGTGGACATCAAATTTGCATAGATTTCAAGAGTGGATAGTAAAGTTGTCGATGTCGTGGCCACCATTACTTCCTTATTACAAATTCCAGAGAAAAGAAGTCATTATGAGTTCATGGTGGAAAAACTATTTACCCCTATCTATGGTGATACTGAATCCCAAGAAATATGTCACCTAGATGATGCCAATACCTCAATCTATGATAAAATCTACACCAACCTAAAAGATAATGCCTTCCCACCTGATTTATCCCAAAACCAAAAATAGAACTTCATTCGTCAAGCTGCTTGACATACCCTTATTGTGGATGTCCTTTATCAATGAGGTCTTAATGAAACTATCATTCGATGTATAGAATGTGATGAGTCTGAAATGGCTTTACAGGAAGTTCATGAAGGTATTTATGGAACTCATTCAAGTGGTTTAACCTTAGCCAAGAAACTCCTTTGTTTGGGATATTACTGGCTGAATATGGAGAAGGATTCTTTTCAATATGTCAAGAAATGCCAAAAGTATCAGATTCATGGAAATCTCATCCATGCACGAGCACAAGAACTTGAACCATTTGCATCTACATGGACCTTTTATTAGTGGGGATTAGATCTTGTAGGGAAAATTCATCCACCTTCATCCAATGGACACAAGTTTATCATTACCACCACAAAGTATTTCATGAAGTGGATTGAATTTGTTCCCCTAACCACCATCACAGGAAAGAAAATTTCATCCTTCATCCTCAATTATATCATATGTCCGTATGGAATTCCTCAGTCCATTATGATGGATAATGGAAGACCTTTCAAGAATTAGGATATTCAAGAATTTTGTGAGAGATTCCACATCTAGCATCAGTTTTCTACCCCTTACTATCCTCAAGGAAACGACCAAGCAAAGGCCTCAAATAAAACCATCCTAAAAATCTTGAAGAAAACCATCAATGATGCTAGATGTGACTAGCACATCCAACTGAATCCTGGTCTATGGGCTTACAGAACTAGCATCTGCACCTTGACTAGAGCCACACCCTATGCTTTAGTCTATGGATCAGAATCTATTCTACCAATCGAGGTTAAAATACCATCACTTCGTGTGTCACTAAAGGGGATCATTTCATATGAGGATTATAGAGTGTCTAGACTATAGGAATTAGAACTGTTAGATGATTGTCGACAGTAGGCCATAGATCACCTAAAAGCATACCAATAGAGGATATCTAGAAGTTACAATCACAAAGTGAAGCCTAGAACATTTCAAGTGGGTGACTTAGTTTTGAAAGAAAATCCTCATAACCAATAGGATTGAGAAAAGAAGGGGAAATTTGAACCAAACTGGCTAGGCCCCTTTGTTATTGTATATATCTTTAGATCAGGATCATATCAGTTGCCCACACCTAAATGGGATTTGTTTGATGAACCCCTCAATAGCCTTCATCTTAAGAAATTCTATGCCTGATTCATCTAGTGCATTGGACAAAAGTTCAAAAAAAAAAAAAATGTCCTAAAAAATGGTTTCCTTGATGAAAACCTAGAAAATAGGTGTCTTGATAACAACAAAAAATTAAAAAAGATCAAAATTACAAAAGAAAAAAGAAAAAGAGAAAAATACAAAAAAGTAAAAAATAAAAAAAATAAAAAAAATAGAAAATGTGCAATAAAAACAAGTAGTGAAAACTTGGCAATAGGAACTATTTGTGATAGGTTAGATTTTCCATCTATTTGAGCATGCCGACCATTCACTTTTTCCATCTATCTTCCTAGCTATCATCAGGAAGCATCATGTACATATCTTGGCATCACGGTTATGTCTCACCCTAGACTGGGGGAAAAATCCTGAACTCATTGGGGGAAATAAACTTTGAGCTTGAAACAATAGAAAAATAGTAGTAGGACAAAAACAACAAGCACAAAGATTATGGTGCAACTCAACATTGAACATCAATGACACAATCAATAACACATCAACCATCAATATCAAACAGCTGAATCAATCAAATCAAAGCAAACTTTCAATGGATGGTGTTCCTTCTGAATCATGGCTTTATCACTTCGGCACAAATGTTCAACTATTGTACTTTGATTTTTGTTATCATATCTCTGGAGCACCTCGATAATGTATTGAAATAGAGGAGCTAGGAAGGAGTATGATATTTTTCTTTGTCTGATGTTTGTGAGTTGATCACTATTACTTTGCAAATTGTTGTAGGACGTGCTCTACAGAGTATCACTAATGACATTCTGAATTTGCATAGGAAAATGGTTAACTCTTGTCTATTTATGCAAGCAATACTCAAGTCATCTCGGTTTAATTATACTTAGATGCTTGTGTTAACTTGAAATATCAAAACTCATGGAAGTAGTACTTAGGTCATCATGGTCTAAATATACCATCGATGTTTGTACTCACTTTCAAAATTTTAAAGGCCCAATGATGATAAAAAGCATGATAAATCATATATTATGAATGACCACATCTACATATTATATTTGCATGGTTAAAGTAGATTGCATCCATGTTAGTTCTACATATGTACTTATAGGATTTACAAGGATGAAACAATGATGTTATCTCTATTATTAATGGATTGAGTACATTTGACATTAACCAAAAATGCATCATTCTCATATAGTTGCATATCAGTTGCATCATCATTTGCATACATTGGAAAAGCATTTTCATATCATATACCATATCACATCATTCATACATCCATGCATTATATCATCAAAAAAAAAAATGTGAATTGCATCTCATTTACATAATCAAAATCATTTCATATAGTTGCATTAAGAAAGTGGTCCACTAAGCTTAAATGAGTGAGTATCTTCAAATTTCCAAGAGAGTTGGTAAATATGTCAGGTTTTGTGAAGCTTAACTTAACAAATAATCAACTTACTACAACCTTCCCACAACTCTTGGAAGTTGGATAGATTCACTCATTTAAGCTTGAGGCCCTAGAGGTTTTGAAGTCTTGCAAAATCAGTTAAGCATAATCATTTTCATCACATATCATTTGCATCACACATCATTTACATTGCAAAATCCATCTCACATAGCATAAAACATCACTCATCAAGCATATAGAATCATCAATCATCCATTACCATATCATCCTTGCATACATCATCTCATCATTACATAATCATCATAATCATCATGATCATCACCATATAAACATCATAAACACCTAGAACTATGCACCATCATGCGATGATTTTATCCATCATTCATCCATTCATTACATCATCTATTTTCATTATAAAAGTACAAAAACATAAAATCCATCACATGGGCATCATAGAATCATAACACATTAGCTGCATCATCATTTTCATCCATAGTATATAATATCATTGTCATATAGAACATCACATCAACATCATAACATAGAAATTAAATGCATCCATCATGAAATCATAAACACATGTAGATCACTAATCATCGATGCATATCATATAAATCTCAAAATCATAATGTCAAGTGTATAATGATATCCAAATATCTCAAAGAGATACATCAACAAAGTGGAAGAGATCACAAAATATCTGACTGAATAAGTGTATACATCAAGTATCGGTACATCATCAAGTCTCAGTACATTAATCAATCCTATACTAGGGCATATCAATCAAAGATGATAAACCACATTAACTGATAATATTTAAATCGACCTGTACCAGGTGTGAAATCAACTCCCACGTCCTAGGGAAACTCTCAAATCTAAAGATTCAACAAAGAATCCTATCATCACAAAAGGTCACAAATCAATAATCTTGTCAATCAATCAAAATCAATCAACCTATCAATCTAATCGGCTCTATTGAAACTTTGATCAAATCTCATGAGCATCAATCTATCATTCAACCTCGCCCATCATGAGGTTCATCAATCAATTCAACCTTGCCTATCATGGGGTTCATTAGTCAATTCAACATTTCCTATCATGAGGTTCATCAATCAATTCAACATTGCCTATCATGAGATTTATCAATCAATCAATGCACCTCACCTATCATGAGGTTAATCAATCAATCAAACTATCATTGATCCTCGCCTATCATGAGGTCAATTATCAGTATCATATCATTGATCCTCACCTATCATGAGGTCAATCATCATCATCCTATCATTTTTCCTCACCTATCATGAGGTCAATCTATCAACATCATCAAATCAAACAATCAGCTAAAGTGATTATCAATCATCAAACACAAGGAGTCAAAAATGGGTTTAATTAATCACTCCATGATTTGACGTCTTAAACATCATTTTTCAGGAGATAAATTTTTTTTGGAGCATAAAATTTTGGAATAACATCAAATCATTGAAAAATCATCAAAATTTCCAAAAAATTCTAAAAATCCTGAAAATTCAAAAATTCATCGATTTATCTCCCGAGGGGGCATATATTCGTCATCACCTAAAAATCAGTGTCTGAGGCATCAATTTTTTTTTCTTGGCATCAGTATTAAATTTTTCTTTGAAGCAACATGTAAACACATTACTTCAAAGAGGGGAAAAATGTATACACCTAAAATCGGTCAAGACATTTAATTAATTAAATACTAGTTATTTAATTAATATTTAATCTACTTATAAATGAATATTTAATTTATTTATATAGTTCATATCTTCTAATTCTTCAAATTTAAAGTCATATTCCTCTAAATTAATTAAATAAACAAATTTCCATAAGTTTTTTTTATTTAATTAATTCTCAGTAATCCCAAATTAGGAATTCAAGCACATGTCTACAACTTTTCATGCCACCTCACCAAGGTAACATGAAATTAAATAATTCTTATTTTTAAATTAGAATTATCTTCAACAAATTTTCAAACACATGGCTTATTCCTCACACACTTCTTCAACAAACTTTCAAACACATGGTCTTTTTCTCACACACTTGATTCCTTCATCCATATGGCATGTTGTCTGGTCAAGGGAAAAACTTCTTGATTCTCTCCATCTCCACCATTCATTCTTCCTGTTTGAATCTGGACCATCAATCATTGCCACATCACAAGATGCTTGAAAAGGCCTATAAGTACAACCCTTTTCCATTGTATTTTGCATATCATATTTTAGAAAACTTACCATGCAAGAATAAATTTGAGCATTTGGAGAATTTTGGAGTCTTATAGTTAAATTTTATATCATGTCTTGTTTTAGAGTTACATCTTAGAATCATTTTGCTTCATAGTTGCATTTTATATCATACTTTCGATCATAGTTGCATTTTAGTTTATCATATTCGTAGTTAGTATTTGAGCATATGTAGAATCATCATAGATTCATACCATAGCATTTACATTGTATAATCTAACACCATTCATCCATTTATCAATATCACCATTATCGTATTATCATGGTTTTCATCACATAGTTTCGTGTAGGAATGTAGTTTTCTTGCATAATAATCTTGTTTCTCAAGTGTCATTCCAATAGCCTTAGTGCACATAAAATTTGAGAGCCAAATGGGTAAAGGAATCTTTGAGGGTAAAGGACAATGAAGCATTTTTAAAGATTTAATTAACTGCAATTTAGAGTAGTTTTTTTGATTTGAATCTTTAATATAATTCATATCATTGATGTTTTGTGTGCTTTAGTATTAATTTTCTAACCCCCATATTTCACACATACAGTAGGTATTCATTCATGTGGAGCTTACAAGTGAACTAGAATTTTTGTGAGTTAAATATTCACTGCCTTTGTTCTTGTCACTTCTATATCATCTTTCTCATTGTTTTAGTTATTCTATCATTTATCATTTTAGTTATAACTTTAAACCTCAACTACTAAGTTGTTAGTGGGTTTCCTGCACTTTTGATTGTTCTCTTCCACTGTTTGTTTGTGCAGACACTAGCACACATGTGAGATGCCAGGGTGACATGTTGTCATCCCTATTTTGTGTTGTTGTCCTCTTGCAAAGAGTTGTTCGAGGTGTAGTCTAGTTTCTTGGAACCTCCTCATTTAGACCCATTAAAAATCTTGGATTAACAAAGTAGTTGAAGCACCGGGAGTGCTTTTCATTCTCTATCCTTGACATCAAACAATCATCCAACTTGAGGTAGATTAGGGAAACCTACTTGCGGCTCTCCATGACCTAGAGCCTTGGTGTGGTCAGTCTCCCTCCTCTACACATTTATACAAGACTTAAAACTTGAAGGTACATCAACAATCATAAATTCATGACTATTTTCCTAAAACTTTGGAATAGTAAATGATAATTATTCTAGTTTTGGAAATATCAATAAAGGAAGGGATAGACCTTAATGAGTCATTATATGATAAAGGAATTTGATCAAATTATTTATTCAATAACAATTATATATAAAGTGTAAAATATGTATAAATCAACAAATAATAGTTTATGGTTGAACTAATTCAATCAACTTATGATTGGAAACATAAACCTAATGATCTAATAGAAATATTCAACTAATTAACATTACAAGAAATAACACTTCTCTTCAACACATTCCTAAAATTCATTCATTTTATTTTGAATATAATTGTTTAGGAAGTAAAATTTGCATTTAAATTTATAATTAAAATAAAAGACTATCAATAATATCTTTATCCTTGTGTAAAATTTACACAAATTCAAATAATTTGAATAATGAATTCAAGTATGTAACTACTTAGTTGAGACCCCAAATAGTTCAATCATTTTTGCACAATACCTTGAAGAAGAGGAGTATCGAGGCTCATTACCTAAAAATTTGTTGTATATAGTGTATCATTAGAATTAAAAAAAAAACATCTCTTTAATCTATTGCAATAATTTTCCTTTCTTTCTCTCTTTTTATCATTGTGTTAAATAAATTCATGGTTGATCTTTAGTGTAGATTTACCCATTCCCTTCCACCTCTATGGATTTACATTTCTTTTTAGCTAATATTTTTAATTGACATTTTTTTTTTATATCTAAAATTTGTAGAATTCATTTGATTATTGTGAATAATAGGGAAATGGGCCTAAGTGTTTACGAATATAGCTCTAATTACTATGGTCGATAGTAAATAAATTTATTTATTCACAATCATCTAATGAAGTAAGCATTATTTTTTTGATAGCTCTAATTGTTCTGGATTAAATTAGTAATTATCTTTAGGGAGATCAGTTTAGTAGTTATACTTATTAACCTTACCTTTTTCATCTTAAATGTTTTGAATCTTTTTCCTTTGAATTTGTAATTCTATGTTAACTAGAGATTCTATTTTTATTTTTAATAAATTCACTATTGTCTAAATTGAATCAATATTTATTATGACTTTTTTATTCCCAACATGTCGAAGGGTAAAAATTCAACCGAAGGTTTTCTTCCCGGTTCTTTCCCGCCGATATGCTCTTTTGAACCAAGTTTTGTAATATTTTATATATATATATATAATAATTTATAGTGGCTTGCCACTTTTGCTAAAAAATAAATTCAAAGCTAATTCCCACTTTTAAAAAGGTAATAGACAATATTGTTCTAAATCTTTGACTTAAATAATCAGGAAGCAAGATATATGATTTGAATTTTAAAATTCTATAAAATAATGAAATATGATTTTTTTTTATATCTTTTATGTTTATATGTTTTAAATAAAATTATTATTTTAATGTATCTTTCTATAAAATTGATACATATATTTTAGTTGCTAATAAAATGTTAAAAAAATAAGTTTAAATATGATGTCACTTTTTATATAAAAAAATTTATTTTCTTTATAAATTTTTATCATGATTTTATAACTTGAAATTTTAGTGCATGAATTATTTTTTTTCCATTTCAATTAAATTTATATTCTAAGTAAATCTTGAGTTGCATGTACTAAAATATAATTATTTCTATGACATGCATTTTTTTGTCGTAGTTATATATCAAAAATAGAAAGAAAGAAAATATCATCTTGACATGAGTCCCTCATCTAGTGCATCATATTTATTTCAATTTTTTAAAATAATTTTTAGTATATTTCCTTGAGAAAATAATCAACCTTATATTTTAGGGCCTATGCGATAATTCTAATTTTATTTTTTTTAAAAAAATACTAATTAATGTATTAAAAAGTTATATTTTGAAAAATACACTTCTACATATATTGAGTAACATTTTTAGATTAGTTTTTAAAATTATTAATGTAAGAGTTGTAAGAACATCAAAATATTTAAATAATTTCAATTTTTTACAAATTGGCCCTAAAGTGATGCTACATATGCATTTAGTAGGTAATTTTAGATGAAAAATTTATAATATAGATCTAATTTAGCTAAAATAAATCTACTTAGAACATATGTTTAACCAAAATTTACGTTTAGTTGAAAATGATGAAATTCATTTGTGTTGGCATTAAGTGAGACATAGATTTGAAATTTCACCCTAATGCCTAATTTGGTCTCAAATACTTTCAAGTTTAATTCTTTGTCTTTTTTTTGTGTGTTATATTTTGGTTTTACTTTTTTTCATTGTTGGTTGTAGTATCTTGTATTTGAATTTTGTCTTTAGGATTTTTCATTTGTTTCTTGGTTAGGAGTTCATAGCCATCTTTATATTTGATACAATAATATATTTTTTGGTTCATAAATTTCATGGGGCTTCTCTTTTCTCTGTGTGTTTTTTATCGATATCTTTATGAGAATTCATGGTATTCCAAGTTACTTAAATTTGTGCATGCAAGAATCAAGCACTGTTTTGCATCAAATTTCTTAATCTCAACTTGACCTCACACTTTATTTTTTAATTATCTGATGAATTTATACCCAAATCACTATTAACTTAATTCATTTCTAAGAAATATTATGAATTTAAAAATTAGCATCAAACCCTTAGTTCACCATCTTACACATTATTTGTTTATCTAGGCCCTACAATCACCGATCTTAAATGCAAAGTACCATATGTTATTTCATCAATGGTTATGTATGGCTTTATTATATTAGCTAAAAAAATTATGCTATTGTTTGATGCTTTGAAACACACTTCTATAAAAGTAAGCATGATTTATTTTAATTAATAATTGTACAATTTGTTGAGTTAGCATGAAACCTTACAAATAATAATAGGTTTATTTGGTGATATTGTTTATTATGGTTGGTCACAGTATATTGGTTACTTCATTAGCAACTCCTTTAATTTCCTTTTGATGCATTAAGACTTTTATGTTCAAAGAGTGAGAGATTGAGGGTTTGAGAATGTTATAACCCTAAGGAATGTGTCATAATACTATTTTTTATACTAAAATAACTATAGTGGTGACATGCATATTTGTGCTTACTTTCTGATTTTCAATCATATTTGTAAGATATAAAATTGTCACCTCAAGGGTTTTAGGACCTAGGGAAACAAGCTTTCTATGCTCCACATTCAAGGATTCCCTAGGGATCTTAATCAAATGATGAGAGTGAGAGAAAGGTATTTGCTAAGGGACTATCCTAGGGTATGATTTTAGATTACAAGAGGGGTTCACCACCAAGATAGGCCTTGGAAAAATGTATGAAATGAGAGATCTAATGATTGAACTCAATGATGCATAAAAATTCACTAAATAAACTATAAATGCAAATAAATTAGAACAACAAACTGGAAAAGTATAGAGAAGCACCTGGAAACCTGAGAGGGCTTGAATGGAATCCTGAAATGATGAATAACCTAAAATTTAGGCCTACTAGGACTCATTCACTATTCTGGGTGAATCAATCCTAGATGAGGGCTTTTGCACAAGAATAGGTTTATGAAAAAAGGGTATTCAAAAATGTCAAAATCTAAAAAATGACCTAAAATGGGACTCATATGCTAGGACTAGTGAATGAGTCTAGTTAGGATTTTCTAGAGCTTTAAAGCCTAATTTGGCCTTCAATGTCTGCTCTTTCTGTTCCTCTTCGTTTTCAGATTTGAAACTTTGATTTTGGGTTTGTAGGTTTTTTTTAGTAAATATTACAACCTTACAAATGAGAGGACAATTCCAACAACTTCCTTCAAGTTTGTAACCTAATATTCAAGTGATTTTAAAGCTCCAAGACACCTAGATCTGCAACCACACATGTAAAGAGGAGAAAACTTGTTGATTGTTAGTGAATAAGGGTTTTCCTTGGTCAAACCTCATTTAGGTAATTAAACCAAATGATCAAACACCGAAAAAAGAACATGAAACATGAAACATGGGACATGAAATGTGAACAATGATACCTTGAATGGTGCCTTGGAAATGATTCTTTGTAAATATGCAATCTAACATGAAATGGCCGTGAAGTATGTAGATGTTGATCTTGATAATAGGTATAGAACAATGCTTGATCTTTGATCTTCAATGCTACATCATAACACTAGCTCAATAACATGTTTGATTCTTGATATCCTTGACATGATGATGGATCTTGAATTATTGCACCAATTGATGAAGAAATCTACCCTTGAATGCCTTAGAAATGGTCATGTAAACTCTTGAATGCTCTTGTGAACTCAAACTTGCTATTATGAATGCTCTCACTAAAGTCTTAGGTAAAAATGAGTGCAAGAACTTTGTATTTTATACTTAATTACATATGCAAGAATTCCCAAAATTACAACACTACAAATCGACTTCAGATATAGGAAGATAAAATCCCACCAAAAATTTGAATTAATTTTGATTTTGGGCCACACGAGACTCATTCGCCCAAGGTGGTGAATGAGTCCCATTAGGCATAATTTATAGGACCATTTTTAAAAATTTATAGAAAGGTGTAAAAAAAGGATCGTGAAAGTGTTAAAAATAGATTTATTAGGTTTAACTAATTAATAAAACCTTAGAAAAGTGTGAAAGTGTGTTAGAACAATTCACAACACCTTAACAAGGTACCATTTAAGCTCATTAGTTCACAAGGGCCCAAGACCTAATGTGAATATGTTAGAAACATTGCAACACTAAATCAAGGCAATATTAAGTCCAATTTATGATGTAGGAGCATCCCAGGTTTCAAGCAATCTTGCATCAACCAAAAATATTTGCATTCATGTTTTCTTGCATTTTAGTAGTTAACTGTCATGACCCAGTCTCAGCATTTCATACCACATTGTAACATCAGAGCTCACAGAGTAGGATATATGATCTTAATTGCAAAATCTATATCATATATAGAATTAAAGTGTTTTGGAGATCCCAATATGAAGATATCACTATCAAAATATTAGCTATAATTGGACAGAGAGAATTCACCAACCAATCTTGTCTTTTCAAGTGTATGGACTTATCCCATGACTTACGGAGCTTAGGAAACAATTTCATAAGGATGCACATTCATTGAGGAACCTTCATTCTAATATGCATGATTTTTAACTAAGGATCAAAGGAGAATTAGATGTTTTGGACGACCTTTACACGTTTCATCAACTTTAGTGTTTTGGGACCTCTTGAGGCCTACACAAACCTTTTCTGAAGTTGGGAATTGATATATATAAGCATTGTGTAGTTGCATTAGACAGTATGATAAGAGTGATAGAGTGATAGAGAAATAGAAAGATATAGGAGATAAGGGCTTTGACCCACATTGTGTTTCTAGGCTTAACACCATATCATTTTGTAATCTATAAGCTAAAAGGTAGGGCATGTTTCCTATGAATAATTGATCATTATCTATATATCCATGTGGGATTGCTATTCCAATTCTTTGAGTTTCCATTGTGTCTAATCTTGTTGCAAGGTTGGACAATCCTATTCCTGGACCCTCCATCCTTGACTGCACCAAGTGGTATTAGAGTGAAGTTGTGGACCTTGGGAGAGGATAGCAAAGCTAAGCAAGGCATTTCGTAAGATCTTTGTGTGGATAGATCACTAACTTGAGGCAGTCTACTTGTGTTTATCAACAAATCTTCGATTGTTAGGCACTTGCAACTCTATATCTAGATCTCCAACTTGAGGAAGTTGCACCAGATCCTAGGAAGAGATGCCATCGAGGAGAATTCATACTACAGTTAATGTTGCTGGAAAGATGGATAAGATGATGGAAATGATGTAAATAATGAAAGTGAGACTGGATAATGTTGAAGAAGACAGAAGAAAATGCTTAAACCCTAGACCTAATGATGAAAGTGATGATGATGAAGTTCAAGCCACATATCTAACTAGAGAAACCTTAGAAGAGGAAGAATCAGATCAGATGAAGATGTTGAAGGCTATTTCAAAAATAGAAAAGTGACCTAGAATGGAGATTTCAAACTATACCGGTAACCTAAACCCTAAGGAGTTGATTCATTGGATACATGACATTGAAGAATACTTTGAATATGAAGAAATTGAAGATCTAGAGAGAGTGAGATTTGCGAAGACTAAACTGAAAGGAAATCTTGCAATATGGTGGAAGGAAGTTCAATTGGATAGAAATAGAAAGGGTAAAGAGAAGATTGTGAAATGGGATAGAATGGTGACAAAATTGAAGAACTAGTTTATACCTACAGACTATGATTTGGAGCTGTCGAAGAGATTGCAAAACCTGAGATAGAAGGAAAATACTATGAAAGAATACACTAAGGAATTTCATAAGATCATCATTAGGACTAGAAATAGTGAAGCAAGCAAGGAGAAAGTGGCAAGATATATCAATGGGCTAAGGATGAACATTCAGGAAAAGTTGAGTATGGTAAGGATGAATTCTGTAGAAGAAGCATATCAGTTTGCATTAAAGGTGGAGGACAAGCTAAACAAAGACATGAACAAAATCAGAGAGGAAGAGGAGGTAGATTTGAGAAAGGAAGGTCACATTCTAGAGTAGAAAAATCATATGCAGAGCAAAAAAAGGATAGAGATTCATACCACAAAGAAGAGAGGGATTCCAATTCATACCATAAAGGGAGAGATGACATAAATTGTTATCACCACAACAAAGGAGGCTACAATTCTTATTGCAATGATAGATATTAGAGATATGAGAAAGGATATGATAAGAAATTTTTTAGAGGAACATGTTTTAAGTGCAGAGAAGGACATAGAGAATTTGAGTGTCTCAAAGAAAGTAAGAAGATTGAAAATCACACAAGAACCAGATATGTGGAGGAAGAACTAGTGGAACCATCGAGTTCTGAAGGAAGTCTTGAGAAGGGAGAATCATTATTTATGAGGAGAGCACTATTTTAGGATAAAGAAGTACCTAAGGAAGCATCGCAGAGGAAAATTTTGTTCCAAACTAGATGCAAAGCAAGAGGTAAGTGTTGCAAAGTTATCATTGATAGTGGTAGTACAAATAACCCAGTCTATGAGGAAATGGTGACAAAGTTGAATTTGGAAAGAAGAAAACATCTGAAGCCTTATAGGATAGTTTGGACTCAAGATGAGCAAAAGATACTAGTAAGTGAGCAATGTTTAGTAAAATTTCATATAGGGTCATGCCATGATGAAGTATTATGTAATATTATGCCAATGTATGTATGCCATATGTTGTTGGGTAGACCTTAGCAATATGATAAGAAATCTATACATGATGGGAGAAAGAATACCTATTCCATAACTTCCAATGGAAAGAGAATCACCTTAAAACCTTTGGAAGATGAACCTGAAAGTGATGTATGTGGAACAACTAGAATCAATTTGGTAGATGGAATGAAATTTCTGGATGGACTGAAACATGAAATCCTGAGTTTTTATTTGATTCCAAGGAAGTGTGGAGCCCTAGATGCAGAAAGAATCACTGTATGAGAAGAAAGTCACTAAACTATTGACATAGTACCAAGATCTTCTATCAAAGAATGTGCCTGATGTATTACAACCAATCTAGAGTATTAGTCATCATATGGATATTATTCCAGGATCTAGTTTTTCAAACAAAGCTACACATCAGATGACACCAACAGAGAATGTGGAGCTAAACAGACAGATACATGAAATGCTAAAGAAAGGATTGACTAGAGAAAATATGAGCCCATGTGCAATATTGGTTTTACTTGCACCTAAGAAAGATGGAGAATGGAGGATGTGTACAGATTCAAGATCTATCAATAATATCACAATGAAGTATAGATTCTGATTTCATAGGATGGATGGCATCATGGACAGTCTGAGTGGAGAAAAGTATTTCACCAAGATAGACCTAAATAGTGGATACCATCAAATCAAGATCAAAGAGGGAGATGAATGGAAGACTACTTTGAAGACAAATGAGGGATTACACGAGTGGTTGGTCATGCCATTTGGACTAACTAATGCACTTATTACATTTATGAGGTTGATGAATGAAGTATTAAAGAAATTCTTGGGCAATTTTGTCATTGTTTATCTGGATGATATTCTAATTTTTAGTAAGACTAAGGAAGAACATTTGGAGCACATCAGACAAGTATTTTAGAGGCTTAGAGAAGAGAATTTGTTTATAAGCATCAAGAAGTGTAGTTTCATGAAGGATGAACTAGTATATTTGGGGTTTGTGATATATGCAGAAGGATTGAAGATGGACCTTGAGAAGGTTAGAGCAATAGTTGAATGGCCTACACCTATGAACATAGGAGAGGTAAGATCATTTCATGGACTAGCAAGCTTTTACCAAAAGTTCATCAAGAATTTTAGTAGTATTTTCACACCTATGATAGAGATAATGAGGGGTGACCAAAAGGATTTCAAGTGGACATCAGGAGCACATAAGAGTTTTGAGTTGTTGAAGAAAAAGGTGACAAAATAACCTATGTTGGAATGACCATACTTTGATAAGTATTCCAAGTAGATTGTGATGCTAGTGGAAGTGCAATAGGAGTTGTGTTAAGTCAATAATGGAGACCAATAATGTACTTTAGTGAAAAATTGAATGATGCTAGGAGGAGTTATTCAGTTTATGATCAAGAATTCTATGCAATAATGCAAGCCTTGAAGAAGTGGATACATTACTTGTTACCTATGGAATTTGTGTTGTATACAAATCATCAAGCTTTACAATATTTGAATAGTTAAGTGAAGTTGAACCATAGACATATGAGATTGGTAGAGTTCTTGTAGAGTTACAAATTTGTGTTGAAGAACCAGAGTGGAAAGTCAAACAAGGTTACAGATGCATTGAGCAAGAGAAGAAGTTTGTTGACAAAGATAAGAATTTAAGTATTAGATTTTGAAGGACTAAAGTGTATGTATGAGGATGACATTGATTTTGCAGAGGCATGGAAGGCTTGCAAGGAACCTATAGAGATAGATAGAAGCAAATGGCTTGATTATTTCATTCAGGAAGGTATGTTATTCAAGAACAATCAGTTATGTATCCCTAGAAGTTCAATGAGAGAGAATTTAATCAAGGAAAAGAATTGTAGAGGATTAGTAGGAAATTTTGTAATTGATAGGAGTGTAGCATTGGTGAGTGATTTTTTTTTTGGTTGCAGTTGTATAAGGATGTCAGGAAATATGTTCAAAGTTGTAGGATTTGTCAAGTTGCAAAAGGAAACGGTCAGAACACTGGAATGTATACACCATTGTCACTACCAAAGAGACCATGGGAAGACATTAGCATGAATTTTGTGTTGGGATTACCTAAGACACCAAGAGGATTTGACTCTATATTTGTGGTTGTGGATTTATATTCTAAGATGGTGTATTTCATACCTTGTAAGAAAACCAGTGATGTAGTACATGTTGCAAACCTATTTTTCAAGGAGATTGTGAGATTACATAGAGTACCAAAGAGTATAGTATCAGACAAAGACAATAGATTCATTGATATTTTTGGAAAAAATTGTTGAAGATGAAGAAAGATTTGAAGTATAGTTCAACATTTCACCCACAGACAGATGGACAAAAAAGGTGGTAAATAGGAGTTTGGGGAAATTGTTGATATGTTTGACTAAAGGTAAAGCAGGAAATTGGGACTTAATACTACTACAAGTAGAATTTACATACAACAATTTAGTAAATCAAAGGACAAGGAGGACACCATTTGAAATTGTGATAGGACAATGACCCAGAGGAGTGGAAGAATTAAGAGATAATAGTATGGAGAATAAAAGGAGTGTGGAGGTAGAGAAGAAGATGAGGTATATTTTAGAAAGGAAGGTCACATTCTAGAGTGGAAAAACCATATGCAAAACAAAACAAGGGAAAAGATTCATACCACAAGGAAGAGAGGGATTCCAATTCATACCATAAACGGAGAGATGACATAAATTCTTATTGCCACAACAAAGGAAGCTACAATTCTTACCGCAATGATGGATATCATTGAGATGAGAAAAGATATGACAAGAGAACTTTCAGAGGAACCTATTTTAAGAGTAGAGAAGGACATAGAGCATTTGAGTGTTGCCAAGAAAGTAAGAAGATTGAAAATCACATAAGAACCAGATATGTAGGGGAAGAACCAGTGGAACAATTGAGTTCTGGAGGAAGTTTTGAGACGGGAGAATCATTATTCATGAGGAGAGCACTATTTAAAGAGAAAGAAGTACCTAAGGAAGCACTGTAGAGGAAAATTTTGTTTTGGACCAGATGCAAAGCAAGAGGTAAGTGTTGAAAAGTTATCATTGATAGTGGTAGTATAGATAACCTAGTTTCTGAGAAAATGATGAAAAAGTTGAATTTGGAAAGTAGAAAACATATGAAGCCTTATGGGATAACTTGGATTAAAGATGAGCACAAGATACTAGTAAGTGAGCAATGTTTAGTAAAATTTCAAATAGAATCATATCATGATGAAGTAATATGTGATATTATGTAGATGGATGTATGCCATATTTTGTTGGGTAGACCTTAGTAGTATGATAAGAAAGCTAGATACATGATGGGAGAAAAAATACCTATACCATAATGTCCAATGGAAAGAGAATCACCTTGACACCTTTGGAAGATGAACCTGAACTTAGTGAAGTATGTGGAACAACTAGAATCAATTTGGTAGATGGAAGGAAATTTTTGGATGGATTGAGACATGAAAACATGTGTTTTGATTTGATTCCAAGGAAGTTTGGAGCCCTAGATGTAGAAAAAATTACCATAAGAGAAGAAGAATCACTAGAGAAGGAAGTCACTAAACTATTGACAAAGTACCAATAGTCTAGTGAATTACCATAAGAGAAGAAGAATCATTGGAGACCATGGGAAGACATTAGCATGGATTTTGTGGTTGGATTACGTAAGACACCAAGAGGATTTGACTCTATATTTGTGGTTGTGAATTGATATTCTAAGATGGTGCATTTCATACCTTGGAAGAAAAATAGTGATGCAGTACATGTTGTAATCCTATTTTTCAAGGAGCTTGTGAAATTACATGGACTACCAAAGAGTATAGTGTCAGACAGACACACTAGATTCATTGGATATTTTTGGAAAAAATTGTGGAAGAAGATGAAGACAAATTTGAAGTATAGTTCAGCATTTCACCCACAAACAGATGAACAAACATAAGTGGTAAATAGGAGTTTGTTTGATTGAAGGTAAAGTAGGAAATTGGGACTTAATAATACTACAAGTAGAATTTTCATACAATTTAGTAAAACGGAGCACAGGGAAGACACCATTGCAATTGTGACAGGACAATGACCCAGAGGAGTAGTAGAATTAAGAGATATCAATATGGAGAATAAAAGGAGTGCAGAGGTAGAAGAATTTGCAGGATTCATGGAAACAATGCATACTCAAGTTAAGGGGCATCTGGAGAAGATGAAAAATACCTATAAGGAGAAAGCAGATGAGAAGAGAAAACATAAGGAGTTTGCAGTAGGAGAGGAAGTAAAGGTATATCTAAGGAAATAAATATTTCGAGTTGGGACATATTATAAGTTGAAGATGAAGAAGTTTGGACCTTGTAAGATCATTAATAAGTTTGATTCTAGAAATATGAAGTGGAACTACCAGAGGAATTTGGAATATCACCTATATTTAACATTGTAGACTTATACCAGTATCATGAACGAGATTCATTGGAGGAAAGAGAAGTTGGTTTGCAAGACTAGATTGCACAACATCCAGAGGAAATTGAGAAAAATTTAGATAACAGAGTTGGAAGTAGTATTAGAGGAAGGAAATACAAGGAGTATCTAGTCAGATGGAAAGAAGACCGAAGGAAGATTCATCATGGATTTCTCAGGATGAGGTGGACCACATTGGTTTTCCTCTAGCCCCTAGAAAGTGAGAAGCTCACTTTTCTTCAACCTCGGGTGTTTGATGCAGGAGCATCCTAGGTTTCAAGCAATCTTGCATCAACCAAAAATATTTGCATTCATGTTTTCTTGCATTTTAGTAGTTAACTATCAAGACCCAGTCTCTGTATTTCATACCGCATTATACCGCATTATAACATCATAGCTCACGGAGTAGGTTATATGATATTCATTGTAACATCTACACCATATCTAGAATTCAAGTTTTTTAAAGATCCCAATACGAAGATATCACTAACAGAATATTATTTGTAATTGAACAGAGAGCACTCACTGACTAGTCTTGGATTTTCAAGTGTGCAAACCTATCCCATGACTTGCAGAGCTCAATAAACCATTTCATAAAGATTCACATTCATCGAGGAACCTTCCTTCCAATTTGCATCATGTTTAACTAGGGATCAAAGGAGAATCAGATCTGTCGAACCTTCACACATTTCATCAACTTCAAGGTTTTGGGAACTCTTGAGGCTGACATGGACCTTTTCTGGAGCTAGGAATTGATATATATAAGCATAGTGTAGTTGCATTAGACACTGTAATAGTCATGATAGAGTGATAGAGAAGTAGGAAGATATTAGAGATAAGGGCTTTGACCCACATTGTATTTTTGGGCTTAATGCCAAATCATTCTATAATTTATAATCCAGAAGGTAGGGCATGTTGCCTATGAATAATTGATCATTATCTATATATCCATGTGGGATTGTTATTCCAATTTTTTGAGTTTCCATTATGTCTACTCTTGCTACAAGGTTGGATAGTCCTATTCCTGGACCCTCCATCCTTGACTACACCAATTTATCATTCGTTGTTCCTAGATTAAGAGAAATTGTACCATTTCCAAGGAGGGGGTCAATTTTTGTCATTAAAGTATTGTCTTTGAAAATTATTTGTGATATCCTTGTAACCCTATTATCCTTTTTTTATAGTGAAAGCAAGATTTCTAGCCTGGCACATGCTAGTAGAACGACATGGAGGCCACAAATGGGGGGACTCTTCCTCAACATGAATGGAAGAAAAAGTTCACTCCTATGAGCATGATAGTCAAATAGGCACATAGATCCCATGAGTGCACCAACCCAACAAGGGAATGGGCCTTAGGCATGAATGCATGACACATGGCATGAATTCCATCAACAACCTCAATGTTGTGGGTGAAGCCTATGAGCACATTATATCAACAAAGGCATAGTGCTTGCGATCACAATAGCCCAACAAAGACTTGAACCTTGGTGGCCACAACAAAAACACCACCACTTAATCATCACATGATGGGATGAACCCTTTCCTATTAGACTTTAGCTGAAATAAAAAAAAATGTTATGCTCATTTAACTTTCCTTGTAGACCTATTTTAATTCATCATTGAATTATTTGAAGGTGATATGAGGTGTTATTATTAGAAACAAAAAAATGGATAAATATTAATTCATAAAGTCCATTTTTCTTACTTTTTGCATCATTTGTATCTTAAATTTTATGATTCCCAACCACTAATCGGGTAGCACGACCCCCTATAAATTGCAGTGTTCCTGGTAAAATTTTTAACGTGACCGGCGGTGCTGGCGCGACACGCCCTCTAGTACCACGGGGGTGGGGGAGATTAGAACTCATGACCAACCTCCTACAATAGGAAAGATTTAGCCAACCAAGCTAGGGCTCCAACCCCGCAAACATGTACCATATTATCCCCACTATATTTTTTAGTTTCCTCTTATAGGGATGATATATATATTGGAACTTGACTTAATTTTATTTCTCATTTATATGATAATCTTATGTGTATCTCATTTCATTTTAGGTATGGGTGAGTGCAAGATCATGGGGGTCCAAAAAGTGGTTGACAATTTTTTTTCTCCAAATTTGATGAAACGAAAAGGGTTTATTGATAAAATTTTCAGCTTTCCACCAATATAAGATATGCCATGTTTGGTATTAAATAGATAGTCATTATTGATTTTTGACATGCATTCTGACTAAAGTCTTGATTGAGGGGCTGATTGAAAAACATCTATAGTTCTCAAAAAATTTCACATTTTTTGAATCTAAAAGATGTGACACATTCTATGCTTCCCATACTACAGGACGGAAAAAAAAAATTGAATTTCATAAAATTTTGACCAAGTTATGGTGGTCAGACAAACATGTTTTAATATTTTAAAAAAATTCTAATAAAAAAATCATAAAAAAATTATTTACTTGTAAAAACATATTAAAAAATTGCAGCACATTCGAGCATGTGCCCTCTACTTATATTGAAAGTTTCAAAAAATGTATTAGTTTTTTCTTGTACTTAGGTTGGTCAGACATACACTTACTTTTTATTTTTTTCTTGAAAATTTAGTACTATTGAATTGAAAGTTCAAATATCCACCAAATAGATTTACTTTTTTTCTAAAAGGACTAGTATCTTAGAAATTACATTTAATTTTCTACAAATTTTGTTCTTACGTAGTTTCTAATTATGTTAATAACCTATTCAAATTTTTAAGTCAAGTTGCTTAACTCTTTTTTCTGAATTTTTATTACCATTTAAGGGCCTAGTTTGGGCCCCCATGATCCTGCACAGACCCGTATGCCTTATAGAAAAAAACCAATTAATTCTCAAGTTTCTTTATAAATTGGTAATTGTGAACACTATCCAAATTATAAGCTCAACTATGAATTTAAGGAATACAATTTCTAAATTTATCTCACATCCACATGATGAGAAAACATGCATTAGACTATAACAAGAAAATAAATTAAAAAACGTATGTCAATAAAAAAACATTTACCAAAGAAAATTTTATTTTTCAACCAAATCAAAGTGAAGTGATTATTATAACTTTAAAAAATTATTTCTTTTCATGATCGATTATTTTGAATTTTTTAAAGTTAAATTTTATGCCTTTGATTGGTGCATAGGGATTCTATTGAAGGAATAATTCTAGTTTGATCTAGTTAGACTATTATGATTGAAAGGTGGATAGTTATGATAGGAGGCATAATTTAGTGAGTCTTGTTTCTAGCTATAGTAGTTATATAAATGCATAAATAATTCATTTGAAACATGTAATGATCAAATTCTTGAGACCATTAACTAAAAAAATACATAAGAGATAAAATTAGGTTCACTATATTTATTTAAATGTTATAATATATATTAAAAATTATTTGATTTTGTTTGAAAATCACATTGTCACTTGGTGAGGTATGGTTTCCCTCCTAAACTTAAATTAATATATGAAATTAATGGGATTATGTTGTATTATATACAAATATTGTATATCTAAATAATATGTTTCTCTATTTTGAAAAAATATAGTCCCATTTATAAAGGCATCCCCAATCTAAGTTTCTTGGAAATCTAAATTTATGTTTAATTCTTTACCCACTGGATATTAATTATGATTTACTTTTGGAAATATAGTGAGGAGATTTGTTATGGTTTGTGAAGAAGTAGAAATCTATGTAAGATAGGTTCATTTCATTCATAAGGGTTAGTACTAGGCTAGGTCGAAGAAGTTCATGCCCAAAAAAGATTTCCAATGAGAATTCTAAAACATGAGTGCACACTCATGACTACATTATTCAAATATTTCTTTTTCTATATACAATTTGATTATAAAATCAATTCTTTTCAAGGGTGAAAATAGACATATTAAAGAAACAAATATAGATTAAATTTTACCCTTTTAATATCTCCAAATGGGAAGAGCCTTAGATAAAGAAAGCAGATGGAAATCCCAAGAAGGTTTACCCCTATAAGTGTTATTTATAAATTTATTTTCATTACACTTTGATTAGTCAATGTGACTTATTTTTGTGCAAAATCATGGCCTAATGCTCCCTACATTTGTATGCTTTTACTTTCTTACAAGATTATACCAATCATATCTCAACTTGTGTGAATCTTTATTTTTATTTTTTTAGTTTCAAGAATGAATTTATGAATAGTAATATGACTCCATGGTTTTGTATTCAAAATTTTATTCATTAAATGTCTTTTTTCCCTTTCCTTCACATGTCTTTTTCCTTTTTAATGATTTTGTAATTTAGGCTTAAGTTATCTTTAGTCTAAACATCATTGAACACACTTTTATAGGAAGATTCAAGATTTCTATCTATTTGAAGAATTTTAGTGCTTAAGTATGTCTAGCCTTGTATAAGGGAAAGTACATATTAAAGTGTTTATATCCTTGTATAATGAAAAGGGTTAGTAAAAGTTTAATTAAATAAAAATCATCAATAATTAGTAGGTCCCTTTTGCATTAATTAATGTTTCACTTTGTTAAATTTATTTTAATGTGTTAGGATCTAGTACCATAAACCTTGGGGATATTTTATCTCCTTTCGGGAGAAAATTTGTTACTAATTCCTTTTAAAATTAATGTTTTTGACAAATTAAGCAAGGAATTTGAAATGGCTCTGATCCCTTCTACAAAAAAAAAAAATTCATACAAATCTTACAACTAGGTAGAACAACCCAATAAAACAAACTGGTCAAACACAAGAACTAGTCAAGAAAAGTAGGACAAGAACACCAATAGTAAATATACAAGTATTAAGAACATAGCCATCAAGACCAAACAAATAAAGACAACCAATTAAGAAAAATAGTTTAAGCTTCAGAGCTTGAAACCAACAACTTTTCCTTCTTTTCCTTCAGAGGAAACTCATCAGAGACATTTTTAGGAGTACATTTCTTTTTCCTTTTCACAACTATCCAGGGAGTATTAGAAACTAGATTAGGAACATAAACTAGAGGAGCCTCGGAAGAGACATCACACACCTTAGAGGGAAAAACCAAGTGTTGAAACAATACTGTAGAAGCCACAAGAGGAACAACACCATCAACAACAAGAATCAGAGAGGTAGGGGCCTTAGAGCATGCAACACGCATAATAGATGGGACATCCTTATTTTGAATCAGAGCAGTAGAAAACACTAGGGAAACAACATCACCAGAAGTAGCCAGAGACAACACTACAGAAACCACCAAAGGAGAAACAATTTTAAACTTAATGTTATTATAGACTAGCTAATAGTTTATCACTAGAGGGAGGGATTATTCAAGTTAATTTTTTTTGGTTTCTTTACTTATATCATGATTGTTGAAAAAAATGAAAATGGAGTTTTGAGATGCTTTCGCATGGCTTAGGACATAGAGCACACCCACTTTCCAATTATTTCATTAAAGGATAACCCTAGAGATTTATATATTTTTTTATTCAAGGGGTAAACGCTTTTGACCGGAGCTATGAACCGGATACAACCATTCAACAATACCACCCCAACGGGGTTTGAACCTTGGTGGCAAGAACAACAATGCCACCTATAAACCATCATACCATGCCAATACCAGCGATAACCCTAGAGATATCAATGCAAAGGAGAAAGAGATATTTTTAATAGGGTTGTCCTAGGGGCTGAATGTACACTAATGAGAGGTTCACCACCAAGCAAGGGTTTGGAAAGACAAATACAATGCAAATCAAAATGCTTGACCCTAATTCAATGCAATCTTTCACTAAATGACCTAGAATTGCATATAAAACAAAAAACAAGTTGTAAGATGAAATGTGTGCCCTAGGAATCTGAAGGAGCTTGAATGAGGCCCTAAAATGGTGGAAATTATAACTTTAATACTGATTAGGACTCATATTACAAGCTAGGTGAATCAATCCTAGATCTATATTTTTGTGTAGGAACAAGAATTTGGCAAAAGGGTATCCAAATCTATAGAAATTTGAATTTTGACCTAAATTGGGACTCATTCACCAGAAGTGGAAAATACGTCTAATTACGATTTCCTAAAACTTCAAGGTCTGCTTTGTGCTTCCCAATTGATTTTCGGCTCTAAAACCCCGATTTGCAACCTATAGAAATCCTCCAAGTATCTCCAATGCAAGGTAACAACTTTGAAAATTTTAGGCACTTTGACAACTTTCTCCAAACTTGCTCCTGAATGTGTCTTCAACCTAAACTTGCAAATCGCAGACTAAAGAAAGGGAAAAATGTTGCTTTTTTAGTGGATAGGGGTTTGCCTTGGTCAAACCCATTTTTGGTAATCAAACCTTGAAATGTAATGAAATAGGAATGACAAATGATGAATGGACAATATATGATGTTGCAACTCACCAAACCCTTGCAATAAGAGGCTACAAACATGTATGAGGTGGCTCCAATGAATGTAGAGCTTTACTCTTGCTTGAATGTGATAGACCTTGGATGAAATTCTAGCTTGAATCATAAAACCCTACATCATAATTCTTAGATAAAAAAAACATGATGCATGAAATGTTTGACATGATAATTGATGCTTGAATAATTCTCTAGAATGCTTGATAATCTACTCTTGAAGGCTCTTGAATGATCTTGTGAACTCAAACTTGCTATAAGGATGAATACTTGAATGCTTGGGGTGAAAATGATTGAAAGAACCTTGTATTGATACTTAATTATGAAAGAATTCCTAAAATTACAATACTAAAAGTTGACATCAGATCTAGGAGGATAAAATACCACCAAGAATTTGAATTAATTTTAATTTTCGGCCACATAGGACTCATTTTCCCAAGGTGGCGAATGAGTCCCACTAGGCATAATTTATGGAACCATTTTTAAAAATGGTTAGAAAGCTGTGAAACCAGGTTTGGGAACCAAAAACCTAGGTGGAACTCATATGCTCAGGGTGGCGAATGAGTCCCAGATCACTAAATCTAGGCCACAAAACCTAAAAATACCTGAATTATGAATGGATATTGATTTATGTCAGATTATCCTTGAAAAGATGCATTAAATGAGCCTTATGGATGAAAAATAAGGCCAATTAAACCATAAGAAGCCTAATTATTAATAACCCTAGAAAAGTGTGAAAGTGTGTCACAACACTTTACAAAACTTTAAATAAGGCTTGATTAAGCTTAAAAAGAAATTTATTAGGTTCAATTAATTAATAAAACCTTAGAAAAGTGTGAAAGTGTTTTACAACACTTCACAACACTTTAGCAAGGTACCATTTATGTTCATTAGTTCACAAGGGCCCAAGATCTAATGTGAATGTTTCAGAGACATTACAACACTAAATTAAGACAACATTAAGCTCAGTTAACAAGGAGGGACCAAACAAGCAAGGAAAAGGGATACTTTTTCTGTTACCACATTTCGCCCCCACTTTAGTGAGAGGATGAACTTTCTTCAAAATCACACTAAAGTAGACAAATATGTATCAAGAGGGGTCCAAGTGCACCAATTTCGGTAATATAAGATGACAATGATCAAGAGGGGTGATGAAGCCCCCAGGATCAAGATCCCATGGCAAACCAACATAGGCAAAATGGAACACACATGAAAATGATATAAAGAGAAACATCAAAGCACAAGCATATATATACTGCCAAAGACAAAGAAAAAGAGAAAAGAAAAAGAGGGGTGGATAAATTTTTGACCATTTGTCCATCATAATGTGGATCAGATCTAGTTTGTTTTTCTAGAAAATGCACACTTTGAGGTAATGAAACTTTAGGTTGTTTGCTAGATGAGAAATCCAAGAAGTTGAGACACATACACACACAACTGGTATCTACTCACACACACACTAGAGTGGCTAAGGGAAATTCATTTCCTCATTCAGCTTCCCATCAAACCATACCAAAGTTATACCTCCTAATAACTTTGATAAGGCGCCATGCAACAATGAACTTTGAGCTTCATGAGACAAGCAAGACTTCGTATGCTTGGATCTCATGACCAAATAAGATGGATCTATAGGCATGCAACATTTGTTATGCAAGGTGGCCATATAACTGAAAATGCAAAATGAAAAATATCAAGAATGTTCAAAGAATGTTCAAAGGAGTCTTAATTCACAAAGCTTAGGGGATGTAGTGCATCACAACAAGCCACTAAGAGGAATGTAATATGCTAAGATAGATCATGCTTCTTGAAGGAAAATACACCCAATGTCATCCACAAAGTGAAAGATGCATCACATAAAGTAAATATATTGTACCATGAACCATGAAAAAAGAAAATGCAAAAGAATAATGCCAATGTCTGCCCCCACTTTAAGGGAATTGCTAAACATTGTACTGTGAGAAATTACTTTCATGTAGAAAATGATAAATGCAAATAGTAAAAAAGACATGAGAGACAACTTGGAAAGTCCTATGCTAAGTCATATGTTTCGAAGTAAAGCTGCACATCATGTAAAACAAAATAAAAGAGAGGGGTTGCCCCCAAAGAATGAAAAATCCAAACACACATAAGGGATCTATGGATTTGGGGCTAGTATGTTTTTTCTACAATATTTTAGAGAGATTGGAACTATCATCATTCCAAAAATACACATAGAACAAGAAGAATGACACTAAGAGAGCAAAAAAAAAATCCTTTTGGGTCAACATGGAAGAGACATGAATGTCTTGACACCTTGTGTCATCCCCAAAAGGAAAACATAAGACAAATGAGAAGACATAAGGAAAGGAAAGGGAAAATATTTTGGGTCAACATGGAAGATACATGAATGTCTCGATGCCTTGCATCATCCCCAAAAGGAAAAAATAAGACAAATCAAAAAGATAAATAAAGGAAAAAGATAAAAGATTTATGATAGAGAAGAATTAAGGTACACATAGAGGAATGTCACAAAGAGAGATAGATACATCAAATGGAACATCATAGGGGATCACAATATGGACACACTATCACACAAAATAAAATGAAATAATGTAAAGAAACTAGTAAGGTACATGTGAGTCAACCTAAAGCAGGTTGTCTATATAGAAATCATGTTCATTATATACCAAAGGAAGACAACTAGCCAAAGGGACAATAGCAAGTGCCAAACTAAGGCCATCACTAGGTTCAACACTCTTATTAGGAGAATTATCATTTAAGTTCAAGGAAGAGGAAAAAAATGTGTTCAATTCATTATGCACTTCATCAATTTTAGAAAATTCCTCATCATCTTCTAAATTAATCACAATAGGAGGTTGAATGATAATGTCTAAAGAATGGTTCAGCTCTTGTTGTGATTGCAATATAGGATCTTTTTATTTCAGTGAAGGGGGAGGTTCATCATGCATTACTTCAGTCAATTTTGGATTTTGATTTTCTTTGTTTATTTCTTCATTTAACTTGCAAGCAAGGGCATGAAGTCTATCCCTATGCTCTCTAACACCTTTGTTTCTTTTAATTCTATTTTCAAGCTGCATTTGTGGAGGAGTAGGTTGATTAACCCTAGGTTTCTTTTCTTCCACAAGGGGAGGAACAAAAGGAGCCACAGTAGGTTTTTTGACTACTCTCTTTGACTTTGTAAACTTGTTTTATTCTAGGAGGTGTAATGGGATTCTTTTCATTATCTCTTGGTCTTTTGTAGGAAGTAGGTGAAATTTTTTTCTTAGGTTGGTCTTGGTTGTTTCTAATTTCTTTATGCTCAATAATGGTTTTGTCAAGGATGGTAGGCTTGGTTGTAGGTTGAGGCATGTTTCAGAGGGATAATTCTACTATTTTCATTTCCTTGAACTTTTGATATGATTTAAAGAATTCATCTTATCATGGTTTGATAGGTTCTATAGGTTTGGGCTAAAGGAAATGTAAGGAAAAGTTTCCATGAGAGGGAAATGGATTGAAGCCACTATGATGGATGGTAAAGATTTCATTGTCAAATGAAAAATTTAAACATTTATGTACAACCAAACAGACAACATTTATGGAGCAAAGCCATGGATAGCCTAGCTTCACATGAAATTGGTTTGACTGTGGGATGATGGAGAATGAGATTTCTAATGTTTTTAGTATTATTTGTAAAGGAAGAGTGATCGATCCCATCACAGGGCAACAAAAACCATTATGCATCTTGATCCATGCTTTTGGTTTATCATATATATCTTGATAGAGTTCACACAAAAGTAAGAATTCTTCGGTGATCACATTCTCTCCACAGATGGGATCTATCAATCCCATTAGTGGGCTTGTCATAGATATGACTGGCTATGTAAAGAGGACCACTGGGTGGATGTTTAAGTATATCCTTAGAGGAGAATGCAATGTCAAGATGATTTTTTGTCTGGCCCTTACAAGGAATAACATCTATCACTCCTACCATATCATCCATAAGATCATGTTGAATAGTATCATGGTTATCATCATCCATATCAACATTAATCACAACATTCTCTGTAGTTTTGCTAGATTTGACAAATGAAATATTATGATTAGGCATAGGTTTGGTAAAAATTTGCAGGTTTTGGTTAGGAGGGGTAATAGACCTATTTGCTTGATCATTAACACCTCCAACAGAAAGATGATTGAAAAAAATGAGGTCTTGCACAAGATGTTTAAGAAACTTACAATGTTCTGTATCGTGTCCATTTTGTCGGTGAAAATGGTAGTAGGAATTTGGCCTAAATTTTGCGGGCAATGGTTTTTTAGGATTAGGTTGTTTAACAAGAGGCAAGGTAATCATTTACCATTCTAAAATTTGTGCCATTGTGTTATGAAGGGTATCGGGTTAGGGAGTCAATTGTATGTTTGGGTCCCCATAGCTAAAGGATATTGAGGATTTAACAACTACTTGGTTATTGACATGCTGAGTTGTTTGTTGAGGTGGATTGAATTGAATGAAACCTTTATTATATTTTCTAAAAGGTTGGGAATTATTTTGGTTTGCGGACTCAGATTTCTTAGTAATGCTAGAAGTGGAATTTGTATCATGACTACTAACCGAGTTTTGATAATCACAAAGGGTATTACACAAGTGTATAAAGGATGAGAATTTCATCATTATAAGTTTATCTTGTAGATTACTTTACAAGTTTTCTATAAACATCTTTTGAAGGTGAAGATTGGGAACCTTGACATCAATTTGGGAATAAAGTGATTGATAGCATGAGATAAAGTCAATTATCTTTTCTTCATTTTTCTTACATTTCATCAAATCGGCCAAGGTCATTTTAGGAGTCATATGCACTTGGAAATGGTTGATAAATTCCTTGACTAGTTGATTGAATGAACGAATTGAGTTGTTTGATAATGAAGAGAACCATTCGAAGGAAGTATCTTCCATGGACTTAGGGAAAATTTTATCCAAGAGCTTATCGTCAAGGAAAAAGTCACTACATAAGGCGGTATAAGCATTAACATGGTTAGAAGGATCTCCCTTTCCTCCATATTTCTCAAATCTAGGCACCTATACACCTTGTGGCATCAATGTTTACAATATCTCTAAGGATAAGGGGCTGATTTTCACATAATATATAGGTGGGCCATTTTGATTTTGGTTGATGGTCAAATTTTTTTTTTGAAGGGATGAAATGGTTTGGAAGAGTTGATTTATGAGAGGTCACTACTTGTGTTATGAGACAAAGGTAAAAATGGTGGAGGGGTATATGTGTTCGAGGGGAAAGTGAATGAAATTATCATAGGGGGTATGGTAGTAGGAGATATGATGTGCGATGCCACAAAGGTATGAGGGATGCTAGTGGAAATACCCAAGGAAGGAATCACATTACAATTCAGTTGCATTGTTGTTGTGACTTGAGGGTTGGTATAGGTAGGAATAGATGCAATTGTTGTGGGAGGAGGAATTTGAATTCCTCCTTGGCTTGTGACATTGCTTGTAGGTAAAGGACAACTAGTGGTTGAGGTGAGGTGTTTTCCAAAGATTTGAACTATGTTTTTCACAAGATCAAGTCAATCTTCACTTTCAAGCATGAGGTGAATGTTATCTATATAGTAGGGATGGAAATAGTTGAAATGTTGTCATTTTGCATTTGATGTTGTAGGTTTGCTAAGTCTTCATGAATTTGAATTGTGTTTTCTTGTAGAACACTAGCAACCATTGTTTCAACATGTGTTACACTACTTGAAGGTAAAAAGTTGTTAAGGGTATGGTCGATACCTAGTGTACTAGTGTCAATACTAGGAGTGAAAGAGCTAGATAACCCAAGATCCACAAAAATTGTGTTAATCGAGGGACGACATGAGTCTCAAACTTCATCTCACTATAATATTATCAATAGGACACCAAATGCTCATGCAAGGGTTACTAAATGAAAATGTAATATAAGCTAAGAACAATGAAATGATTATAACAAAAATTTTGTAAACTAAAACAAAAAGGTATCAATAGCAAAAAAAATCTTAGAAACAGTGTTTTGAATGCTAGAAAATGCAGTGTTGAATCTGTACTATGATTGATTTTCCTAGAGGGGCATATAAGTCATAGTGGGTATTTTTCAAAAATTGTAGAAAATTTCAATTGATTTTTATGCTTTCTATGTTGTTTGATCTATATTCTAAGTGAAAATGTATATTTTGTATGATTTGCAATGATATGAGATGCAAAAATGCAAGCAATATGCACTTTCACTAATGCAAAATTTTGAAACCCTAGAATGCCAATTAACTAATGCAAACCCTAATGCAATGTTAATGCAAGCAAGATCTAGGATGTTAATGCACTCAAAATAAAAATTATAATTTTCTAAATGCAGATTCACCAAAATGAAACAACTACAAATGGGGTTTTGAGATGCTTTTGTATGGCTTAGGACATAGAGCACACCCACTTTCCAATTATTTCATTAAAGGATAACCCTATAGATCTTAATGCAAAGGAGAAAGAGATCTTTCAATAGGGATGTTCTAGGGGTTGAATGTACACTAATGAGGGGTTCACCACCAAGAAAGGGCTTTGAAAGACAAATGTAGTGCAAATCAAAATGCTTTTAACCCTAATTCAATGCAATCTTTCACTAAATGACCAAGAAATGCATATAAAATAGAAAAACAAGCTGTAAGATGAAATGTATGCACCAGAGAATCTGAAGGAGGTTGAATGAGGCCCTAAAATGATAGAAATATTGAATTTAATACTCACTAGGATTCATATGCCAAGATGGGAAAATCAGTCTCAGATCTAGATTTCTATGCAGGAACAAGAATCTGGCAAAAGGGTATCCAAATTTGTAGAAATATAATTTTGACCTAAAATGAGACTCATTCACCAGAAGTGATGAATTAGTTTAGTTAGGGTTTCTTAAAAATTCAAGGTATAAATTTGGTCTTCAAGGTATGCTCTATGCTTCCCAATTGATTTCCAAATTCAAAACCCCGATTTGCAACCTGTAGAAGTCCTCCAAGTATCTCCAATGTAAGGTGACAACTTTGACAATTTTAGGCACTTTGAAAACTTTCTCCAAACTTTCTCTTCAATGTTTCTTCAACCTAAACCTACAACTCACACACTAAAGAGAGGGAAAATGTTGTTTTGTTAGTGGATAGGGGTTTTCCTTGGTCAAACTTCTTTTTGGTAATCAAACCTTGAAATGTAATGAAATAGGAATGGAGAATGATGAATGAACAAAATATGAAGAAGTACACTAAACACACCAAGACCCAATATAATGAAAGGCTCAACACTTTCTTCAAAGAAAATGAAAAATTGATCAAGGCTCAGTCGGGTTTCAAAAGGGACGCGCTCCCTCATCCTTGAGACTAGGTTTGTCCAAAAATTATGAAGTGACCTTAGAAGGTAGGCATAGAGTGTTTTAGTATTACCATCTGCCTCTTCTCAATCATCTTCATCATAAAATGTTGTTGAGTTTTCCTTTTTTCTTTTTTACTAATTTTGAGAATTCTATTGAGGTGTTTGGACAATGCTGCCCAAAACCCTGATGAAATGGCCCCCCTACTACTCCAAAAAGGCTTCATCCTAAGGCTTTATTATTTCCATCCAGCTCTATGTCTACCCAACCTATTTCGATTGTTCATATCAAGAATCCTGAACCCCCTAACTAGCCCCACTACAAATCCCTCCTTCGCTGAGTCTAAGGGCCCTAAAAGGAAAACCCCTCCAGTCAACACCAAAAATACTAATCCTAAACCTCCTACCAATAAAAAGAAGGGTGGTACGGGGACTGATTAGTCAAAAGCAACAAGCAAGATTTGTGAACTCAAAATTGCTCCCCACAAGATGAATAGCAAACCTACAACAAGGAAAGAAGTTAAGGAAGAAGGTAAATGCTAGGTGGAAGTGCAGACCATGGATAGTGAAGGGAAGAACAATGTATATGAAGACTCTAAGGGGGATACTGTTGTGGCTACTATTTTGGATATGGGGATGGAGAATACGAACATGAAGAAATCCCACAAGCTAGTGAAAAATAGTAAGAAAGTGTCATGAATGATATTTCTAGTGCTGAGGAGTAGTCTAACAGCAAAGGCAAGAGGAAGAAGGAAGATACGTAGGAGGAGGAATTTATGGAAGGACATAGTCATTTTCTGACCTCAACAAAATGCTCTGAGAAGGTTTGAAGACCCATTCCTTAGACCCTATAGCTATGGAGGAAGATAATGCAAAGAATGTGGAAAAGGAGGATGATTATAGCAAGTTGCTAGAGTGGATGGATAAAAACTAAAGTAAATTCGATGGGTTGATCTGGTTCACCATCAAAATGATCCATCATTTTACTAGTACCCTTTCTACTATGCTCAAGGAAGAAGTGGATAAAAAGACTATGGAGGAGGGCCTCAACTGGGTTTGGGAGGATGTTATAAACCTCCTCACAAAGAAATGGGAGAGTATAACAAGTTAGTTTTCTATCTTGTGTTTTGTTTTTTTTGGGTCATTGTATGTTGACTGTCAACCTATTGTTATTGTATCTTATTTTTTGGTGGTTTCTATTTTAATGTTTTGTACTTGATCTTTTTTGGCCCTTTGGGCTCGAAGTGTAAAGGGTACTACACCCTATAAATGTAACTTAATATATCAAAAACAAAATATGATGTTGCAACTCACCAAACCCTAGCAATAAGAGGCTACAACATGTACGAGATGGATCCAATGGATGTAGATCATGACTCTTGCTTGAATATGATAGACCTTGAATGAAATGCTAGCTTGAATCATAAAACCTTACATCACAATTGTTAGCTCAAAAACTAACATGATGCATGAAATCTTTGACATGATACTTGATGTTTGTATAATGCTTTAGAATGCTTGATAATCTACTCGTGAAGGCTCTTGAATGCTATTGTAAATAGTTGAATGCTCTTGTGAACTCAAACCTACTATAAGGATGAATACTTGAATGCTTGGGGTGAAAATGAGTGAAAGAACCTTGTATTTATACTTAATTATGCAAGAATTCCCAAAATTACAACACTAGAAGCTGACATCAATCTAGGAGGATAAAATACCACCAAAAAATTTAATTAATTTTAATTTTGGGCCACACGGGACTCATTCATCCATGGTGGTGAATGAGTCCCATTAGGCACAATTTATGGGACCAATTTTAAAAATTCTTAGAATGGTGTGAAACTAGGTTTGGGATCCAAAAACCTAGGTGGGACTCATTCATCCAAAGTGACGAATGAGTCGTAGATCACTAAATCTAGGCCACACAACTTGAAATCACCTAAATTATGATTGGATATTGATTTGTGTTGATATTATCCTTGAAAAGATGAATTAAATGAGGCTTGTGGATGAAAAATAAGGATAACTAAAGCATAAGAAGCCTAATTATTAATGAAAACAATAGAAAAGTGTGAAAGTGTGTTACAACACTTTACAACACTTTAAATAAGGTCTAATTAAGGTTAAAAATAGATTTATTAGGTTGAGTTAATTAAGAAAACCTTAGAAAAGTGTGAATGTGTGTTACAACACTTCACAACACTTTAGCAAGGTACCATTTATGTTTATTATTTCACAAGGGCCCAAGACCTAGTGTGAATGTTCTAGACACATTACAACACTAAATCAAGACAACATTAAGCTTAGTTAGCAAGGAGGGCCCGAAGAAGCAAGGAAAAGGGATACTTTTTCCATTTCCACAATTGCATCAAGATTGTTATTATCCTTGGGATTGGTGAGTAACAAATCATGATAGGCCAAATATTGGTAATGGAGGAAAACATGCATGAAAGTGTTAGCAAAAATCATGAAACTATTTTTAGGATTAATGTTTTAACTTTCTATCCTGTTAAGAAAAAAGAAATAGATATCCTTTTAAAGAATAGATGACCATTTTTAATTTTTTTTTTTCCATAAAATTGGTTTAGATTACATAGGGAATAAACATATCCATTTTAATTTACAACATTTTCTCCTTTAATATTCATGGCAATTAGGCTTGGGAATCCAAAATCTACATTTTCCAAATAAATAAGTAATTGGGTTATTTATATATTATTTTTAACTTCACACTTAATGGGTGATCCCACAATAATGGGTTACAGTTTTTGGCCAAACTTGACATTAAAATCAGGATTTTTCACCAAATATTCACTTTCTTAGACCTATAGCAGCTAAACCATTAAGAATTTGAAGATGAATCAAACTAGTTATTTGTTAGATATTTTGTGTAGATTCTAATTATATTTAAAAAATAAATAAAATTGTGAATCATTTTATGTAATTTTTAATAACTTATTTTTCTGCTAATCAACATTTTTAAAAAGTTATGTTTACTTTGGATCACATAACTTTTTTTATAGATAGGATACAATTCTAATTTTTAAAATGAAAAATTTTCACACCAATATCTAGTGTATGGATATTTTTTCATAATTTTTTGTTACATATTTTTTTTTAATTAATTTTCCAAGTCAGAATAATTATAATTTAGACAGGTGCCTTGACCCTCATAATTTTTTGTATTCATTTGAATTAAATTATTCTTTTTTGTTGGAATAAGGACATCAATACCTAGTGCACATGTATTTTTAATTTTTTCTCTATTTTTCTATTTTTCTTGTGAAACAAAAAACTTGATGTTCATTGAAAATCCTACATTCACAAGAAATAAAAAATAAATATAATAATCAAATTAAACATATTTAAAATTATACTTTTTGGGAAGCTTATAATAAGGGCTACATGCTTACAAAACATAAATTTTAAATGAATTCATTTGATCACCCAAAAGGTAAATCAAAAGTGGGTTTTTATCAGTATTTTGATACATGTAGAGGACACTCGATTATAGGTATTGTTTAAATCTATCAAGGTTCTATCCAATGAGGTTTAATCTAAGGGGGTTTGATCAATCCCTCTTTAATTAAAATCATTTAAATGGAACCTTTAAAGTCTTCAATCATTGTATTTTCTAAAAATATGTGATTTCAGGCAAAAATCAGGATGTCCCAAAAAGTGTAACCCATTATTGTGGCAACACCCTAATGCTAATGCAAATTTTTAATCCAAATTTGATAATATACAATAAAAGGTATATCTATTTAAAATCTCAAGATTCTAAAAATGTAATAGGTTTTTACTTACAATATAATCAATAACTAGTATTCATTTCCTACATACACACTTTTGAAATTTCTAATAGACATACTAATTGAAAAACATCTATAAATTTAAAAACATTTTATCCTTATTGAAATCTAAAATATCATCACAATTATATGATTCCTTGACTCGATGTCTAAACCTTAACTATATATATTTAACCAAGATAAGCTGGCTATAAAATTGTTTTAATATTTTTTAAAAGTCATATAAAATGTCATCACTAATTATTTACCTACAAAACACCTTCATCAAAGTATGCATCAAATCCACTTGTGTTTCCTTTACTTATATCTAAAATTTGGAAAAAAAAATTGTTTTACTCATACTAAGGTTGGTCGAAATGAAACCTATATTTTATTTTTAAATAAAATTATCTATATTTTACCAAATTAATTTAAAATTTTCAAAATTAGAAGTATCCCATAAAATTTATTCTATTTAATAAAAAAAAATCATGCTGGGGGCGACCCTTTGGTGAAATGGTGGGGCTTCTTGCCTGTAGAGCCAACAACCAAGGTTCAAACCTCGCAGGGTCGCTCTCTATTGCGTCAACAATGGAGTTTGTTGTTTACCCTCGTATTAAGGGGAGGCTCCTTGGTGAACTATTGGGGCTTCTTGCCTGTAGTGCCAACAACTAAGGCCCAAACTTTAATATTAAACATTTTAGGGGTGACCCTTTGGTGAAATGGTGGGGTTTCTTTCCTGTAGAGCAACAACCAAGGTTCAAACCTCACAGGGTCGCTCTCTACTGCGTCAACAATGGAGTTTGTTGTTTACCCTTGTATTAAGGGGAGGCTCCTTGGTGAACTGCTGGGGCTTCTTGCCTGTAGTGCCAACAACTAAGGCCCAAAATTTAATATTAAACATTTTTAGGGGGGCAACCCTTTGGTGAAATGGTGGGGCTTCTTGCCTATAGAGCCAACAACCAAGGTTCAAACCTCACAGGGTTGCTCTCTACTGCGTCAACAATGGAGTTTGTTGTTTACCCTCATATTAAGGGGAGGCTCCTTGGTGAACTGGTGGGGCTTCTTGCCTGTAGTGCCAACAACTAAGGCCCAAACTTTAATATTAAACATTTTTGAGCCCCCACAGGTTAGAGTAGTTGGTCTTAAGTCTTGGGTTTGCTCCCCGAGGTCTTGGGGTCGACTCTGTGGCTCGAATTTACCCTGCCACGGACACTAGGGGGCGGTGCTGGTTATCCCGTGGTCATAGGGACTAGTCTCGCCTCCCACTCGCACCTCCTTGAACCAGTCTAAGGGGGGGCTGCTAGGCGAGGGTCGCGGGGATACCCTTCGAGACCAAAAATAAAAAATAAAAATAAAAAAAAATCATGCTACATATTTTTCAAATAATGTAGATAATCCATTCAATTATTCATGTGAAGCTAGTTGTTTTCATTTTCATTTCCACTTAGGGGTATTGTTTAACCCATGGTGATCTCACACACACCTATATCTCCATGATAATCTTAAAGATGTTGATCATTTTATTCCACTATAATTCCTCCATGGTAGAAGGGCTATAAAAAAGTAAGATTATTTAAATATCGTTTCATTCAATTAGGTATTATAATTGAAGATGTTGCTTACAAGTTATTCACTTTAATTTTAAAAATTGTTATCCCCACTATTTTCCCTAGAAAAATATTTTAAAAATTACATTAATATTTCATAACTTCATTCATAATATCTTAGAGGACTATGTCAATGATATCTTAGCTACGTCCATTTCATGCCAAGATTGAACATAAAAATATTGTGTCTAATCTTTGAGAATTTTTTTAAATATGGCACATGTTGAAATCCTCACAAATATCTTTTTGGTATGGATAATGGTAAACTTTTAGGATTTATCATGTCACATCAAGGTATAGAGGTAGAGACAAAGAAAATTGATTCTATAATTAACATGCCATATCCTAAAAATATTTCTTATCTTCATAGATTACAAGGGAAGATTCAAGCTATTCACCAATTTATTTCAGATCACTAGTTGATTAGACTCTCCCCTTCATTCATCTCCTCAAAAAAGATTCTTGTTTTCAATGGTATGAAGATAGCCAACTTTTTTTGGGAATTTAAACAATATTTGGTTAATCCTCCTATTTTACAACTAGCTACCATAGGATGTCTTTTTTCTTTTTCACACTTATTAATCCTCTAATTTGCTCACTACATTATTAGTGCAACATGATGACATTGGTAAAGAACATCATGTATACTATATCGGTTGTACTCTAATTCATTATGAGGTTCAATAGACTACAATAGAAAAATAATGTTTAGTTCTTGTTTTCGCCACACATAAGTTATGAAATTATCTTTTAAATGTTAAAATTCATGTTATCGAAACATTTGACCCATGAAAAAATATCTTCTAAAAAATTGACCTATCCAAACATCTTGCTAAATGTGTAATGTTTTTAACAAAATTTGACATTAAGTTCATCTCTTAAAATACAATTAAGGTTCAAGAGCTGAACAAACACTTAGTTGATGCTCCTTCACCATTTTCTTTACCAAACTAAGAGTTATTTCTTGATGATCATGTCCTCTCATTAGAAGTTGATAAGACATGAGATTTATACTTTGATGGTTCTAAGTGTCAAACTAGCTTAGATGTTGATGTTATACTACTACCTCCTTTAGGCAAGTCTATTCCATTATCTTACCATCTTAATTTCCTATGCACCACCAACATTGTGGAATATGAATCTCTTATCACTATTTTTTGAGCAACATTATCTCTTCATGTCCAACATAGTCATTTATTTGGATATTCTCAATTGATTATAAGAAAAATAAATGGATCTTATCAAGAAAAATAAGATAAACTATCCTAATACTATGATTTGGTAGCATTAAAATGTTTTCCCTCTTACACCATTGACAATATCCTACAAAAAGATAATTGGAATGTAGATACAATGGCAAGTATCACTTCCCTTGTATCCTTTGATGGTTTATCCATGGATTTCAAGTTTACCACTCATAATCTTACCTCTCTATCAAATTTCTAAAAATCCTAAAGATGATGTGGCTTTTTTTATTTTTATTGATTTAGGTGAATGATATTCCCACACATTTTAGTACTTGTGTGATGGTATTTTCCCTAACTATTCTACTAAAAATAGTCGGGCTCACATTCAAAAATCATGGAGAAATATAACATTTTAGCTAATATCTTATATCTAAGATAAAATAATGGTACGCTTCTTTGTTATCTTAACAAATTAAAGATCTGCATTTCCCTTGAAGGGGCCCATTCAAGTTCCTATGGTGGAAATTTTTGTGGTTGATCCTTGGTTCAAAAATTACTTCACATTGATTACTCAATTAGAAAAATGTGGAACAAGATTATCTTTCCTTTGTTAAAAGTTCCCTAAGTGTCAACAATGTAACAATTTGATCCACCCTCCTACCTAGGAACATCATTCTCAAATTTATCCTTGGTCATTTTCTATATGGGGCTTGGATCTTATTGGTGAAAATTATCCTCCTTCTCAAGGACATACCTTATTAGCACAAATAAAAATTACTTCATGAAATGGGTTGAAGCGGTCCCACATAAATCCATGATAGCTAAAGGCATATCCTTGATATTATTGTAGCATGGTTTGATCTTTATTCTACTTTAGGTTTAGATAATGATGCACCATTTAAGAATAAAGAAATGAAGAAGTTCCTTGAAAAGTATTACATATAGTGTATCACTTTTCTAGACCATATCATTCCCAATCAATTGGTCAAGAAACAAATTCTAGAAAAATAATTGAACACCTTATGGAAAACTGTTAATAAACATGGTAAAGATTGGCATACTCAACTCTCTTATGCATTATGGGCATACCAAATAAGTGTTAATATGGTTGTAGGGACCACTCCATACAACCTTGTATATGGAATTGATGTGATACTGTCTTTGGAATGAGAAACTCATTCATTGTGAATTTCTCTCAAATGTATCCTAGATGAAAATTCTTAAGACAACAATGACTTGAACAAAATGACATTTTTGATGAATAGTGTATACAAAATCTTGAATATCTACAAGCTTATGACACTATTCTTCAAAAAAATACAAAAATGTATTATTCATCATTCATGTTCAATTTTGGTGACCTAGTACTTAAGGAAAATCAATGTAATGTGAACATTGTGCTAGGATAAAAAGGAAAGTTTAGCCTGAATTGGTTAGGACCCTACATCATCACAAAAATCTATAGATCAGGTGCATATAAGATCCCTACAATATATGGTACACCTCTTAAAGAATATATTAATGCTATGCATTTGTCTAGATTTTATGCATAAAATTCATTTCATTTTTAAGTGGTATGCTATAATTTAGAGCATGCAGGTAAGGTATATGAATTTATTTTCTATTTTGAGGTTGCATTGCTTTTTTCATGACATAAATGGTTTGACTTGAATCTTGGAGTGATTTTCATAAATGATAATTGATTGTTAGCATACCATTCAATAGTTTGTGTACCATGCTAATTTTATCATTATAATATTTAATTATTTAAATATATCATAGTTGCATTTTAAATCAACATCTATGTACTAGGAAAAAATATGGCATTTAATTAAATAATTTTATTAAGTTGTTTAGTTAGATTGCATGATCATATATCCAAATGTTACATCTATCAATTGGATTATTATCATATTTATTAAATAATCTTGATTAGATTATTTAACTAAATCATGTATATAATTTTTCATACATGTTAATTAATATACATTAGCATAAACTTGTTGCATCTAATTAAGAAAATGTATAAATTAAAAATAGTATAAAATTATTACACAAACATAGACATGTCAAATAAAAAGACTCCCATATATACATCATAGTATTCATATACATATGTATATTACCATGCTAACAAAATGTGGCATATAATACATAATCATATCATTAGCCTATAGCCTTGTGGCTATTAGACCACTTGAGTCCTGGTGGTGGTGATCAATGTGAAACAAATGACTATGAGTCTCCTAGAGCTACTTCATGCCCATAGAGATCCGAGCTCACCTCTAATCTCTATAGTTTCCTCTATTATATTTATATAATACTATTGTACCCAATCCATCTCATCACACACTCTATCTAGCTCTACCTATAGGATCATCTTAAAATGATCAGTAGAAGAAGATGCTCCTTCTCTCAACTCCTAAAGATTAGATAGAACTCAATCCCTATCTTCTCTAAGCTTTGCATATGCAACTCTCAACCATGCTATAAACTTAAAGATCTCCATATGTTTCCTTGTAGTCTATTGTCACCTATAATTGGACCACATAGGATGATCTAGTTGTACATCAAGAATAATCTATGCTATGGGTCAACTCATATAGTCAATCCAATTCTAAGTACCAACTATAAGAAATAAAAACACAATTAAATAACATACATCATCATATAAATCCAATTTAATATAAAACACAACATTTAGTATACAATGAAACTATATCAAATACACATATCACATCACCTAGATTGCTAACTCACCAATGAGGATCCTATGGTGTAGTAATTGTGGCTACATTTGGACTCACTTGTGACATTAGCTGCATTGTAGTAGCTGCTTTTCTCATCTATTGATGCTCATAGAAATTCAATCTCTTGTATGTAGTAGGGTTTTCTTTTGACACACAAGGACAAGACCTAGATCTCTCCTTGAGGAATCATTGATATCCTTTTTCTCCTCAATATATTATCTAATGTTTCACTCTTGACTGCTCATCCTCATCATCATCTCTTCATACACCATCATCATCGTCTACCTCCTCTTCATATTAATCCATGTAATTCTATGACCATGGCCAAAATAATCAATAGGATGGTCTACAGTAAATACAAGATCTATATATGTGATGCTCCACCATCTAGTATACAAAATTCTTACTCCAACATCATCAGTGTGAGATATAGGATGTGTGTCTCAATCCTCACCATCAAAGTCACTCAAGGGAAAATCCACGATGCTTGGCCAAGTTTTGTCTCTTATTCTAGCACCACTCTGAGTCGATTAGAGGTAGGTTGGTCAAAGAATCAGAGATCTTTGAGGGTTATTGATTTTTTGGGTCACTCAACCATAGTTTAAAGACAAAAATGTATTCATATTGACTAAAAAAATAGTACTACTATGTCCTTGCTAGCTGTAGTGTTGAAAAATATGGTCGTTCACATTTTCACACTTAATTTGGGGATAATTAATGATAAAATGAACTTAAGGTCACCTTGATCTAGTGTTGTGATGTGTTTTACACATTCACATTAGGTCGTGGGCCCTTTTTAAGCTAAGTAACCCTAACTTTTCCTCAATTTAATGTTGTAAATCGTATTCATTTACACCTTCACATTAAATTTAGGGCCCTTGGACCTAATGTTTCCTTAATCTAGTGTTGTGATGTGATGTACACATTCACATTAGATTTAGGTCCCTTTTAAGCAAAATAGACCTAATTTTTCCTTAATTTGATGTTGTAAAGTATATTTATCTACAGTTTCACATTGAGTTTTTGGCCCTCTTGCATTTATGACCTTTATATCATCATTAATAGGCCCCTAAGACCCTATATTATACATCCTAAGGCTTATTTTAATCAAAATCTTGATAAGATCAACAAATAGACTTAATTTTTGAACACATGATACTTTCTCTCTCTAAAAAGGACCTATGGGACCCATACATCACCTTAGGCATGTGAGTACCAGCCAGGTAGGACCCATATGCCATGGGTGGTGTATAAGTCCCATTTGGCCCATTTTTTAGGGTTTTGAGCGAGAAATTAGGGTTTTAAATTCATTTTTTTTTAATTTCAGCCTCTTGGATGTAATAAATGGTAACTTGGATGGATTTACTATATAAATAAGGTCTCAAATCATTATTTCATTAAGCCTTCATGATATTAAGTCAAGCACTCAAGAGTTAAGCATTCCAAGAATTCACAAGAGCATTAAGAGAGTTTACAAGATCACTTCTAAGGCATTCAAGGGAAGAGTTCTTCATCAATTATTACAGCAATTCAAGATCCATCACCATGTCAATATTTTCAAGTATCAAGCATGTTGTTAAGCTAGTGTTGTGATGTTGCATTCAAGATCCAAGACTAAGCACTGTTCTACACTTCAAGATCTAGATCTACATCCTTTGTGGTCATTTCATGTTAGGTTATTGATTTACAAGACATCATTCAAGGTATCATTATTCATGTTTCATGTTCCATGCTTCATGTTTGATATCCTTATTTCATTATCTCATCATTTGGTTTAATTACCTAAAAGGGGTTTGACCAAGGAAAACCCCCGTTTAATAACAAATCAACAAGTTTTTCTCTCTCTACATGTGTGATTGAAAATCTAGGTTTATTAGAGCTTGAAGATCACTTGAAGATTAGGTTACGAGCTTGAAGGATGTTTTTGGAATTGTCCCCTTATTTGCAAGGTTGATATTGTCACAAAAAGTCATCTATAGGTTTGAAATCAAGGTTTTAGATCCAAAAAAGAAGTGGGGCAGAGAGAGAAGAGATCGGAGAGAAGAATTTGATCTTAATCCTCTAAAAAAGAACACTAGAGATGATACACCACCTTGGGAATATGAGTCCCAATACATCTAATTTTCAAGGTTTCAGGAGATTCAAAATAAGCATTGTCAAATTCTAGTTTTGGTGCAAAAAACCTAGTTTGGGACTAAATTTCCCAGACTGACGTATGAGTTCAACTCAACATTAAAATCAACATTTATAGCATTTACAACCTTCATTCAAGCCTCTATAGGTTTCTAGGTGTACAATTATGATTTTACAACCTTCTGTTATTATTTATATGTATTTCTAGGTCATTCATTCATGTATCATGCATCACTAGGTTTAAACATTAGATCTTGTATTTTTGTAATATTTCCAAGCCCTAGCTTGGTGGTTAAACCCTCTTTAGTCATTAATCAGACCTTTAGACACCCTATTGCAATATATATTTCCCCTACTTCATCCTTGGATAGAGATCTCTAGGGTTTCCTTGAATAAGTGTGTGAAGATTGTTATTCTATCTCCCAAGCATAGAAGCAACAAAATTCAACCTTTCACTAGCTATTATGGTGAACTTTTCTAGGGCTATAGTATCCTATATGGTCTCCATATCTTTTTTGTGGTGTATAATTGATTGAACACCACTCACTTATCTAATAAATCATAATACTACTATGGTCAAGCTAAAATGGGTAAGCATATGCTTGAGGCAAGGTCTATATTATCTCTATCAGATATCTTGTGAGCTATATGCACACATGATGTTATTGAATGTCCATACCCAGATAAGAGTACACATCATTGATCTTTTTTCCTTGTAATGTACATAAAATCCAATCTCATAATAAAGGTGGGCTAACATGCTTCACCCCCAAATGAACATGGTATGCTAGTCCTCCATTGCAAAAATGGTGTGTACTATTGCAATCCTCATTCTGAAAGTACTATTGTAAATAATAAGGTCACTTTCAAAATCCAATGAATGATGAGGATATATACATCACCATAAGTATTTATTGTAGATATACCTAGACCTTTCCATTATTTTGCATAGCTTGACCAATATAATATAGTTGATCAGCTAAGACATCCTTTGGTGTCCTCCCCTCCTCAAATATTATTGTCCTACCCATATAGATAATTGTAGAATCTAGTACTCATTCAAGCATCATGATTATCTCTCCCATCGAAGAATGGAAGGTAGATGTATCCATGTCTCATCAATCTATGAGTATTATTAACATAGTAGCATGATATCCCATAGTCGATATCGAGTGTATATATATAATAGATCAATGTCTCTAAGGTACCTCTACTATGTTAGTGAAAATAATATGGCATTGTCCCATAAGAGTATATATGTGACCTCTCAAATGCTCTTTCATTTGTGATAGTACTTGTCAATCATCAAAACATCCATCTATCAGTTTCGTCAATAATATGAAAATAAGCTTATGTTAAATAAACACATTTCAAATCAAATTTCTCGAACAACATTGTCCTAGTGGACTAGCAAACACATGTAGGTGTAGCATGCTAATAGTACTAGGGTGCCTTGAAAGGACTAGGATTCCTAGTTTGAATGAGGAATCCCTAACATTGACAAAAAAAAAATTAAACATTATAAATTAAGCTCCTAACTATGTGTAAAGTGAAAACATGAGTTAGCTCTCATGTCAACACTCTACATGCGATGTAGTTTCTTAGAGCCTCTAGCATAGGTTTGTGGTACAATCATCATTATGGAATATTTTCTCTTGAAGATGCTTGAACGAACTCAAGTGGCTCTTATACTACAAATTCAAAATGAGTGGTGAAAATTTTAAAATAATTTATTGCTTATTGTAAAAAATAGTAATAAGACATATATCATTTTCAAACCATTCCTTATGCTTACAAACATTGGTTTGTATACCAACTATTGCATCCTTCTCCAACAATTTTAGTTTGGGTGTTATTTTTACATAACCCTACCAAAGGAATTTTTCATCAAATCCTTAATGAATTTGACATGGAAAAGATCACCACCATGTTTCTACATCCATAAAGCAAGTAGAAAAAATAGAGGCATACATCTACCTTCAAATTCCATTCTCCTTAGAATTTTTTTACTAATGCATTCATTTGTATGCACAAGATAATTTCAAATTTATAACAAGTTGGTTTTGTAGAATGGAGTTTGTAATATTATGATTTTGTAGGTTAATATTTTAGGGGATTCATTTTCTCACTTGATAATGTTTTGCATCTTCTACACTATCCTTTTTATTTATTATAATTTAATTTCTTGTACTTTAGCTTGCATATGCACATAGTGGCATACAATTGCTAAAGTGGGGGTGCAATGTAGCATCATAAATTATGATCCCTAAGGGTGAAAGCACAATTTCATGATTTATTTGGGTATCAATTTGTTTCCACTGCCTTATTAATTATTAGAACCACTTCCTAGCTTGGAATTTTCCTTTAACTTAAGAGAATGTGCCAATGCTCCCCTAAAAGAATCTTCTCAATTGCATTATATTATTTTAACTTAGAAAATACTCATTTTTTGAATGAGTTATAATTAAAGAGACCCTAAATTCATGGAAATCAAGGTCAAAGGTGAGGGTGCCCTAGACCAAGTGGTTTTCTCAACAAATTTGATCTTTAATTTATGTTGATCTTTAAATTGTACATGACATGAATTTAATTTTGAGATTTGATCTTAAATTAATCTCAAACTTTCAAAATTAAATGATTCAACCTACACTTTAATTTATTCCTATGTTCCACTATATAAAAATGAATTATTATTTCAAAAAGTATGTAATTTGTTATGGTATACAATTGCATCCTTATTCAATTTCATATAACATCTATCTTCACATTAGCTTAATAAGATGATAATGCAAAAACATGCCCTACTAGACTTCATTTTCGTCCTTGCCTTATCATTTTTTATCAATGGGGGAATTTTTCTACTAGGAACTTTTGTGTCACACAGACGTCTATGCACCGTGTGAATGTCTTGATAATATTCCTAATGCTATGTCAATTCGGATGTTCCATTGTAGCCTGCCCATGAGGTGTAATGCCTTTGCAGTCACAAGTGCATCCAAGAATCACTCTTTGGTGTGCAATTTGACCATATTCTACTGTATTACTCTCATTCCAATCCATTCTATTAATTTTATATCACATTCTCTTATTCTAACACTTTATTCTCACACTCTCTTTGATCTAGCTCTCTTCTTGAATCTCTACACCTTCCACTCTTTCAAGTTCAAGCTTTCCTACATCATGTTCTTGCTCAATTTTGTCAAGGTTCAAAGGAAATACTCTTCCTCTTAGCTTAACCAAGCTCATTGGAGGAGGGTACTATTGAATTTAATTGCATTATCATTCTTATTCTTTAGCATATTATTATCTTGCATGTTCTACATCTTGTCTTATAATTTTTCTATCTATCTCTCTATATCATTATCTATTTGGTTTTCCATGGAGGTGGAAACACCAAAGTGGGGGTTTCACCAAGATAAACCTTGAAAATCAACCCCAACACTTTTCCTATTTGTGTCTTTGTAGGTTTTTTCTTGAGGATCTTACAGGAGGTTGAACCTACTGTGAGTTAATCCCCTTTCTTCCACTACTCATCATTTTTCTTAGTAGTTAGTTTACTTCTTATTTAAGTATTCTTCTTGTTGTAATTTCATATATTTTTAGCATTCTGTTGAGATTATTAAAACTATTAGACTTTCGATTTTAGGTAGTTAGGAGGTCCTAAGTGTCTCTGGTAGTTGACTCTATCTCTAGTTCATACAAGGCGCTAGTACACCATAGAAACACAATTGCACCATGCTATCATCCTTGGATCATATTTTTGTCATCTAGCCAATAGCCTACCTATCTATCTCTTGAGACCTTAGAGATTTGTTTACTTGGACACTAAAGTCTATTTTCCATAAACATCCAGAAAGCTAAAAAACATAGCATAAATCCCCCCTTAACCACCATCAGTGACTTGAGCTTTTTTCCTTGAGGTAATAGAGTGTTATTCACTCCTTGTAGACTCTTCCCTATCCTAGAGACTCGAGAGTAGAAAATACTCTCCATAACATTTTGGTGAACCCAACCTGAACTTTTTTTCTCTTTTATCATTCTTTTGGAAAAAATTTCTTGTCGCGTGTTAGGAAGTGTAGTTGATAGAGTGTTATGGAATTATTTATGAGCTTCATGACCCAATTGACTACTTCTAGATACATAGTAAGAAAAAATTATGAAAACAAAAATATAGGGTCTAGAAGGTTTAGTCCTCCCCATACCAACCCACCTTTTTAAATTATAGGAATTTCATCTAAATTTTCCCCACCTTGCAATGATGTTGTAACCTGAGCTCCTACCAATCCTACCTCACCCTCGAACCCTTCCTCATCCTTGGAGGATGAAGCTGCTTTCAGGGTCCCTATACAACAAGTTCCCTCCTTGGAATTGAGAATTGAAGATCTCATGTGTTTTTTGGAAAGAGATGATACCTATGCTCAAGTAGCTCTTGTTGAAAATATAAGGAATTTGTTGATTAAAGATCAAAGGGGCTTAAAGATCCTTTGTAGCATATAAAATATTTTAGAGACTCATTTCCCATCCTACACCTTTCTCTTGGGTAATACCCAAGACATTAGATCAAAGATTGCTAGCCAACAACTAAATATCCCAATGCCCAACGCGTCTGTTTGTATAGCTAACATGGGTCCCTCTACTAATGTTGCTACCACCTATATACCTAAGTAGTTTCCATGATTAAAATAAACTAGGCTCATCTAGGATTTAATTATTCTTCATTAGGAGCTATAATGTACCTACATCTAGTCCCAGTGCTTTTATTGGTGCTTGTGGCTCTATGGGTGTTGGTGTCGGTGGTTTTCCTAGTGTTGGTGCTAGTGGTTCTACTAGTGGGTTTGTTAGTCATACTTCATCAACTGACCTCATCCTTCATGCTCTTCTCTAGAACATGAGATAGATGCATAATAAACTAGAAAATATAGCTACCTCATCCTCTTAACTGATGTTCCAACAATTTTGTCATTGTAGTCCTTAATCTATTACTATTTTGAACACTCCCATCTTGCAATGGGTTAAAATTCCAATGTTTGAAAAGTACAGTGTTTGTGGGGACCCATAGGCTCATGTCTCATTCTTTAATTCCATGTGTATGGATTACTTTCACCATGATGCAATTCTAGAAAAAACCATTCCCACATTCTCTCAAGGACACTACTTTGGAGTGGTATTTCTCCTTTCTTGATAATTTTGTCTTTTCCTTTGATCAGCTTGTAAATTAGTTCCTTCATCACTTTCATGATAAAATTGGGAAGAAGGTCACATTTGTTGATCTTGTCCAATGTAAGTAGGGGCCTCATGAGAAGGTGACTTATTTTATAGCTCGGTATCAGGACTTGTTTTCTCATATCTCATATACCTTTCTTGATTATGATGTAGAAAGAGTGTTCATTAGAACTATGTAGCAAGGGTTGAGAGATAAATTTTTATTCATGAAGTATTCATCCTTTGTACATCTTTTTGTTGCTCTAGATGTCTACCAACAGATAGTTGCATTGTACCTAGATTTATCCTCACACAACCATCAAGATGGTCAAACATCCATGTCAGTCTCTAGTGAGTCTAGATAGAACAAAGCTATGGAGAATGTGGTATCCATTTCCACTGATAAAAATGTTGCAAATCAAAATAGAACATTTACTAAATTCTCTAAATATTATATCATCCTACCAAAACTTTTAAAAGATGGAATTTAATAACTTTTCCATAGATTAGACCATTGTCTAAGCTATACCCTCAGTGGTTAGTGCACAAAAGTTCTTCTAGCACCATAGAGTCTTGAGAGATGTGTAGTGTTAAAAAATGTACTCATTTACATTTTCACACTATGTTTGACTCCCTTAATAAATTGGACTTAATTAAGCCTCCAATTTTCCCAATTATGCATTTAAAATCCTAATTAATCCCATTTTCTAAAAGGAAACATGTATTAAACAATTGCAAGCATTAATTAAATTTCCATGAAATTGATGTGTTCTAGATTTGGGGCCTAGGACCCATTCGCCCAAGGTAGAATGGATCCCCCTTAAGTTTAGGAACCCAAATTTTAATATGATTTTTGCTACCTTTTTATGATTCAAATTCAATTTTCAATTGTTGGCTTTTAAATTTTAATTGTTAGAAAATTAGAAAAATAACTATAAATACATGGCTATTTTGTCAATTCAAAAAATCTAGCAAGAGCACAACTTTCATATGAGAAAATATTATTATCAAGAGCATTGAAGAACATATTTCTCAATCATCTACATTAGTAATCAAGATCAAGATCACAATGCACATTTTCTACCAAGGGAGAATAGTGATGAGGAACCATTAATGGGTTTCAATTTCTTTGCAAATGATCGGGGTCTTCACGAAGCTTAGGAGGGGCAGGATGAAAACTCTATGCAAGGTGGTGATCAAATGGAGGAATAAAATGTGTTGCAGTCCTTTTTTTGGGTTTTTTGGTTATTTCAGAATTATGGGTGTTAATTTTGTCAATATTGTAATGATTATAGTTACTTAGTTTTCAAGGGAAAATGTCTGAAAAACTCATTTTTTTGTATTTGTATCAAAATTATGAACTTAATCATGTAAAATCAAGTTTATGAACCTTATCATTTTGATAGTTTGATAGAATTTTGAAGATTCCCATTAATCAGGACATTTTTGTAAACTTTGTAAATCACGAGCTATAAGCAGAGGTTTTCTTCTTAGTTCTTTCCTATCGGTATGCTCACTCAAACCAGGACATGTAAATATTTTTATATTTATTAATATATTATAGTGGTCTTCCACTTTTATCTAAAAAAATAAATAAATCAAGATCAACATCATCATCTCAAAGTTATTTTCATTCATGTATGTTTTTGGAGCTAACATTGTGATGTAGGTTTCAAGCATTCAAGTCAAGGTTCAAGCTATGAAATCAAACATTCAATCAAGACATTCATGAAAGATCAAGAACTTGGAGAGATGTGTTAGATTTTGGTCCTTCAAGGATCTCCATTCAAGGGTTTGGTGAGTTACAGCATACCATTGTTCATTCATCATTCCTTCCATTCATGTTTAATTTCATTTCAAGGTTTAATTACCAAAATGGGACTTGACCAAGGAAAACCCCCATTCACCAAAAATAAACAATTTTAACCTCTTGTGTGTCTTGTAGATATTAGGTTGAAGAAGGATTGAAGACTCATCAAAAGTGCAATTTTGCAAAGTTGTCAAATTTTTCAACATTTTTGTCAAGCCACTGAAAGTAACTTTCAAAATTCAATTCTAAATTTCTAACTGTGAAACCTAGAGGAATCGAGAGTGTAGACCTAGGAGTAGAGGACTATGAGAAAAATTTGAACCCCTATAACAAGACCTGTTTTTCCTAGGGTGAATGAGTCCTAGGAGGAAATTTAACATGAGCCTTTTGTGATAGGTGTATAAATTCATAACCTTCTCAGATCTACTAGAAGTTTATGGATTTTGTTAGATTAAGGTCTTAAATTTTTAATTCTTGTTTTCTAGTATGTAATGATGAAAATTGTACTCCCTTCTTGGAGATGGTAGAATTTATCTTTTAATTTGGACATATTTTAGTACCCTTGCACTAGATACCCTTCAAATCACCATTAATAGGTCCCTAAGACCTTTTATTTCAGATCTCAAGGTTTATTTCGACCAAAATCCTGACAAAATCATCAAAAGAATTAAAATTTCTAACAACCAATCCCAAAAAACTAGGGTGGAACTCATACACCGCCTTGGGCATACGAGTCCCCCTAGGTGGAACCCATATGCTAGAAGTGGCATATGAGTCCCATTTGGCCCCTATTTAGGGTTTGAGCAGGAAATTCAAGTTTTTCATTAAATTTTTTTGGTTGATGTCAGCTTTTGAGATCTAAATAATGGTAAATTAGGTGTATTTCCTATATAAGCAAGCTTCAAAGTCTTTTCTTTCAATCTAGAAGAGAAATTTCAAGATCTAAGCATTCAAAAGCATTCGAGCATTCTCTAACAAGAGCATTCAAGAGAAAGTAGCAAGACAAGTTGAAATCTTGGAGCAGCATTAAAGTGTTTTTGTAGGTCTTCAAGCTCATGTTCATTCAAGATCTAGCATTTTCAAGGATTTATTATGGTTTCCTATGGTGAATCATGATGGATTCTAGGTTGGGGAGATGCAACTAGCCATCAAGCCAAGCCTAATGACTTGTTTCCTAATTGATTCCATCCTCCATTATCATTCTACATTCAACCTAAGGAAGGTACATGCATTAATAGGGATCATTTGAGTGATTAGGGATCTCTCAAAGTGGGTCATTCATCTTCATGTTTTTATCAAGGTTTAACTACCGAACTAGGTGTTTGACTAAGGAAATCCCCCATAAGCAAATCAACACTATATTATATCTTGCAGGTCCTTTTTTTACAGGTTCAAATCTAGAAACTAGATTGGGAAGGAAGAGAAGATATTGGTGAGAAGATATGGACCTTGAATTTTTGAAAAAGTAGAACAAGACTGATATGCCAGAAGCGACTTATGAGTCCCACTATAGGAAAATTTCTAGATTTCTAAAGATTCTGAGTCTACACTGCCAGATTCTTGTTCCAATCCAAAAACCCTAGGTTGGGACTAATATTCTAGAAGTGGCGTATGAGTTCTAGTGTGTCCCAAATCCATCTTTTTTAGCATTTCAAATCTTCTTTTTTGCCTCTACATATTTCCAGGTACACATTTATGGTTTCTCAACTTTTTGTTCTGATTTATGGTCATTTCTAGGCCTTGTATTGAAGTCTTGCATATTATTTGTCTTTCCAAGCCCTAGCTTAGTGGTGAACCCCTCTTTAGTCATTAATCAAACCCTAGGACAACCTTTAGTAGATCTCTCTCCTTCATTATATCATTCAATTGAAATCTCTAGGATTTCCTTGAATGTAATAAGAGTGAAATAGGACATCCCCCTTGTGATTCATCTCCTAAAAGATAGAGTACCCTATTTCTATCATTACATTTTATTGAACCTCCATTTAGAACATCTTAATTCTAATTTGGAGTGCATCATCATCCTAGATCTAGATTGCATTAACTTTTCATTAGGGTTTGTATTAGTTAAATGGCATCTAGGGTTTCTAAATCTTCATTAGTGAAAGTTCATATAGGTTGCACCTTTGTCTCTTGCATCACTGAAATTGATTTAAAATATGCATTTTCACTTAGCTTAGACATCATGCAAACCAAAAAGCCTAACTTCCACTTATAATTTTCTAAAACTTGTGCAAAAATCCTCATCTGGGACTTATACACTCTTGCTCTGGGTGATTTATTCCTAGTACATGTGCTTTGGCCTAATTTTTGGGTATTTTATGGGGACTATTATTCAACATTTAGACCTTTGAAAAACCCTATTTGGGATTCATATGCTCCTTTGGGAAATTTAGTCTTGTCTCAAATTTTAAACTGCATTTTCCAACATTGAATTCTATGGTTTTGTGTTTTTATTTGCTATTGTTAGTTATTAGTTTCAATTTGCAGAGTTTTTGTTACATTCATTTCATTCGATTTAGCATAGTTTACAGTCATTGCAATTATGGATAGAATTAGATTATTGAACTTTTTATTTTCAACATTAGTTCATAGTTCAATTAGATTAGATTGCATTTGACATTCGTTAGAAAAAAAACCAAAAACACCCAAAACTTGATGAACCACTTGGAGAAAGCATAGTTATTTGAGTATGTCATCTCTTTTTCCAAGTTAACCCAACCCTCAAGACTTTTAGTATTGATTAATTTTACATGTTAGATGAAGTCCTTGAGGATTTCATCTCAAAAGGTTCATCCACTAAGGCTTGTTATGACAAACTAAAACCAAGAGAAGTTAACATGATTCAACCTCAACTTATCCTTTATCCACCTTCACACAAAACTCAAACTCAAAAAAAACTTGTTTTCACCCTTGAACCACCTAAGAACAATGTTTTGCAACAATCAAGTTATAATACCATTTCTCATACATATAACACTAGAAATAATCCACAACCAAGACAAACAACCTCAACAGCTTTACCATTGCCTAACTCCATATTGCCTAGTGCCCCTCATTTGACTTCGAATAGTGGAAAGGAGTATAATCTTGTTGAAAAAATTAAGAATACTCCTGTGAAAATATCCATATGGGATCTGATTCAAAGTTCACCTATTTATCACACTATGCTTCAAACCACCTTGTGCAAAAAGTTTTGTTTTCCTCTAGTAAAAATGCAAATGATGTACCAGCTCTTATTCAAGGAATGAATGTAGTTAATGTAGAAATTAATTATCATCAACATGAGCTACCTCCTTTGGAATTGAGAAAGAAAAATGATGCATTCATGATAATAGCCACCTATGATGGGTGGGGAATAAAAAGAACCCTTGTTGACAATGGATCTTCCCTTAATTTGTGTAAGGTGCCCCTTTTGGATAAGCTAGGTGTAGATAAATCAAGAATCCAACCTGATTCATTATCGATTCGAGGATTTTATAATGTAGGAAATCAATCTCTTGGTATGATTACTTTTCCTATTACAGTTGGAAAGGCTACCTTACAAACTCCTATTCATGTCATGCTCGATAACCTCTCATACAATCTTCTTTTAGGGCGACCTTGGATTCAAGAGATGCATGTGATGCCTTCGACTCTTCATCATATATTGAAGTATGTGTATAACAATAAATTATACCAAATTGAAATAGACCCCGAGCCTAAAAGTTGTTTATAATTTGAAAAAGGAACAAGTTAGGTCAAAACACATTAATCCCAACATGGAACATAGAACCTATGGAAGAAGAAAAAAAAGAGATGGAAATAATGTCAAAGTTATTGGAAGATGATTGGGGTTCCTTAGCGTTCACATCGTCATTTATAGGAAAATACATAATCATAAAGAAGAAAAAAAAAAGCAACCAATGGTGATGTCAATGCAGAACTCAGAAGAAAAATCACAAGAATCTACCTCATCTACTCTAGAAGAAGATACAATTTATACAACAAAATTCAATGAGATAGATTATCAACAATCACTAAACCCAAAAGAAATGGAAAAACTTTATGGAAGAGGTTACGAACTTATGAAACAGCTGGGTTATAGTGAAAAAGGATGCGGAAAGAAAGAAAAAGGAATCTGTATTCCTATAGATCCTAACACACAGGAAACAAAAAGTGGTTTGGGATATTTTCCTTCTAAGATAACGAAAGAAAACAAAAGACCCTCATTGAACATAAATTTCATCACATCCAATCCTAAAATAACTCACTTTAAAGCATCCTGAATTGCTTGATATGACTTGTGAACCATCATGGGAATACTTCAAAGATGATGAAACCTTGAAAGAAATGTTAGGAGTTTATGAAAGACATCTACTCCCAAAAAGAAATAGGTTACATGTGCTATGATTATTTCTAAGAAAGAAGAAAAAGAAAAGGAAAGTAATGAGATTGATAAGGATAATGAAGAACACAACTTTGAATTTCTGAAACAAGGTGCACTTCCATTAGGAGATACAATTGATGTACCAATGGATATTAGGGTATTTGTAGGATCATGATGGGCCAACAAGTGGTGATATGATGGGTATGTGTAGGGTATGTGGCCGACGACCTTTTTTTCACCCAAAATTGATGAAATGAAAAGGGTTTTTAAAAGAGATTCTCAGCTTTCCACCAATATAAATTATGATTTAATTTGAATTACAACTAAAGTCTGATTGATAGGCTGATTGAAAAAAATCTATAGCTTTCAAATGGTATCATATTTTTTGAATCCAAAACATGTGTCACATTCTATGATTTGCATACTATAGGATTAAAAAAAAAGGAATTGAATTTCATGAAGTTTTGACCAAGTTAAGGTGGTTAGACATACAAGTTTTTATAGTTTTTAAAAGTTGTAATAAAAGAATCATAATTAATTATTTACTTGGAAAAAAATTACAAACAAATATGCATCACATTGGGACATGAGTCCTCTATTTATATCTAAAATCTTATAAAAATTATTATCATTTTATTGTGATTAGGGTGGTTAGACAAACACCTACTTCTTATTTTTCCTAAAATTTAAGTCTTGCATTGAAATTTTAAATTTTCACCAAATATATTTAAAAAAATTAAAAATAAACCTATTATTTTAGAAACTAAATTCAATTTGCTACATATTCTATTCTTACATATTTTTGAAATAATATAGATAACTTATTCAATTTTTTATGTCAAGTTGCCTAACTCTATTTTTTCTTAATTTTTTACCACTTAAGGGCCTATTTTTTCCATGATGATCCTGCACATACCCATTAATAATAAAGAAAAAATGATCAAGATAGGAAAGTTCCTTGATGAAGATGAACAAGAAGACCATGCAACATTACTTCATGACTTTCTCAAACTTTTTGCTTGCACTTATTTGGATATGCTAGGAATTAACACTAAGATAGTAACACACAACATAGTCCTTGTTGAAAATGCTAAACCAGTTAGACAAAAGATACAAAAGATGAATCCTAAGATAACCTTTCTAGTTAAGGCTAAGATTGAGAAGCTCCTTGAAGCTATTTTAATACATCCTATAGATTATTCTCCTTAGATCTTGAACATTGTCACAGTCACGAAACCCGATAATCATATTAGGATGTGTACAAACTTTCAGGATTTAAATAAAGCATCTCTAAAGGATGAATTTCCCCTTCCTAATATCAACATGATAGTGGGTTCGATTGTGGAACATGCTTTTTTTTCATTCATGGATAGATTATCTAGATATAATCAAATCTTTATTAACCCTCAAGATCAATACAAAACAACATTTACTATAGTTTGGGGAACATTTTGTTGCATGGTCATGCCTTTTGGACTAAAGAATGCATGCGCAACATATCAGAAATCTATGAAATTGATATTTTATGATTACATACATACACTCTTGGAAAACTATGTTGATGACATTCTAGCAAAATATTTAACTCAACAAGACAATGTGAATATTCTTCAAAATATTTTCGAGCGAATGCAAAAATACAACATGAGAATGAATCCAAAAAATGTGTCTTTGGCATAGATAGTGGATATTTTTTAGGTTTTATCATATCTCATAAAGGCATTGAAGTGGACATGAAGAAAATTTATGCTATAGCTAACATGCCACCCCCTAGAAACATTTCTCAATTACGCACTTTACAAGGCAGAATATAGGCTATCTATCATTTTTTCGCATCTCTAGTAGATTGAACATTACCCTTCACACATCTCCTTAAGAAAGAGGTTCAATTTAAGTAGAATGACGATTGTAAATAGGATTTTCAGAGCTTGAAAGATTACCTTGCTACTCCATGTGTTTTACAACCTGCTATGCAAGACAAACCATTCATCCTTTACACGGTAGCATCAACCCTTGCTCTCACAACATTGTTGGCCCAACAAGATGAAAGTGGTAAGGAACATCCTATTTATTACATCAACTAAACTTTGATTGATTATGAGACACAATACACTATGATAGAGAAATAATGTTTGGCCCTTGTATTCGCTACTAGTAAATTGGGACATTATTTACTAAATGAAAAAATACTTGTGATGACAAAATTTGATCCTTTGAAACATCTTTTCACCAAAAAAGATTTATCTAGATGCTTAGCTAAGTGGGTTATGTTGTTGATTGATTTTAACCTTAAGTTTTTTTCACACAAAGCATTTAAAGGACAAGCTTTAATTGACCACTTAGACGATTCCCTTTCTCCCATAGCATTACGTAATATAGAAGCATTTCCTAATGAGATTGTGTTGACAAATCAAAAAGATGAAGGAATGTGGGAATTATACTTTGATGGCTCTAAGTGCAGAACTAGCTCTAGTGTAGGAATTATAATAGTTCCACTAAGAGGAAAACCTATTCCCTTGTCCTATCATTTAAACTTCCTATGCATGAACAACACCACAGAATATGAAACATTAATTGTAGTCTTACATGTTGTTTTAAGTCTGGGCACTCGATACATTAAGATATTCGGTGATTCACAATTAGTCATTAAGCAAATAAATGGAACATACCAAGAAAAACAAGAAAAAATATCAAAATATAAGGATCTCATAATGACTTTGTTAAAAATATTTTATTCATTCACCATTGATAACATCCCACATAAAGATAATCGGCACACAGATGCAATGGTGAGTGCGGCTTCTTTGATATATCCTTAGGACCCTTCAAAATATTTCACATTTATTGTGCATGCAATTATGAAGCCATCAATAGAATAAAAATTAGAAGAAGTGCTATCAACCACCATGGAAATCTCTAGTTAATGGTACGCACTGATATTTAATTATTTAAAAAATGGTACCTTTCCTAAGCCGACATCTAAGAATACTTGAGGTCACCTTAAAAAACTTGTGTCTAAATATATAATTCTCGCCAATGTGTTGTATCGTAGGTCCTTTGATGGTATCTTACAAATACATACCTTAAACAATCTGAAATCCCCATAGCACTTGAGGAAGCCCATGCAAGTGCTTGCTGGGGGAATTTTGGAGGAAGATAATTAGTTCAAAAGCTAATCTGTATAGGATACTGTTGGAGGGATATGGAACAAAATTGCTTTACATATGTGAAGAAATTCCACAAATTCTAAGAACATAGCAGATTGATCCACACTCTTGCTTTCGAGCTTCACACACACAAGCTCCTATTTGGCCTTTCTTAGTATGGAGCCCTATTATTATTGGAAAAATCTCACCACCCTCCTCCACTGGACATACCTTTATAATTACTGCAACAAATTATTTCACAAAATAGGTAGAATCCATTTCCCTTCATTCAACAACCACTGATGTATTGTTTCATATTGGAACACATTATTGCTCGCTTTGGACTTCCTTCCACTTTAGTTTCAAACAATGGGACACCATTTAAGAATAAGGATGTGAAGAAGTTCTTAGAAACGTTCATCATACAACATTATTTTTCAACACCCTACTACCCACAATCTAATGGTTAAGCCGAATCAACTAATAGAACCCTCATACAAATCTTAAGGAAAACAATTTAAAGCAAACACAATAACGATTAGCACACATAGCTAATATATGTGTTATGGGATTATCGTACAAATATTAGAGCATCAACTAGAAATACCCATTATAACCTTGTCTATGGGACCGAAGCAATAACTCTTTTAGAGTTAGATATTTCTTCACTAAGAATCACTCTTCAAGGGCTTATTGATGATAATACTTATAAGGATCAATGATTGCATCAACTTGAAATGCTTGATGAACAATGCATTAATGCTCTTGAGCACCTTCAAGCTAATTCTAAAAGAATGTAGCATAGTTACAATGATAACATTGTTCCTCGGTTATTCAATAAAGGTGATTTGGTATTATGCGAGAATCAATGTAATGTTAATGTTGCTCTGACTATAAAAGGAAAATTTAGCCATAATTGGCTAGTAACTTATAGAATTGATGAAAATTTTAGGTTTGGAGCATATACGTTAACAAAAATGGATGGTACACCTCTTAAAGAACATATTAATGCTACACATTTGCACCAATATTATATCTAAACTTCTTGAATAGAATGAATAATAAGGTAGTGGTGTTAGAGTTCCTAGATAACATTCTATATTCTCTCACATTGCTTCATTCTTGAAAAAAAACTATTTGGGTGTCTTGGATACTAGGGCAATCATTTAAATTAAATTTTAAGTGTTTACTTTAGGTTTCATACTATTCAAGATAATATTGTATGTTATGTTAGATTAGATCCTTATATGCATTTAATATTCTATAATTAGATCATAGGTGCATTTAATTTAGCATAACATACTCAATCACAATGTCAAATCTAAAAGAAACTAGAATAGTTTTAATTGCATCACATAAAACATGTTAAGTCATGGAGACAATTATTAAATACTCTTACAAAGATTATTTGATAAAATACATTTCCATTTAACATAAAACACATAGGAATAAGTAACCAAACATCAAATGATCATATATATATATCAAAGTTTTAAACTTACACGTCATCAAATATGCAATGCTAGGGTGGCTTGTGGCTACTAGATCCCTCAGGATCTATTGATTGCATATGTCTAGATGTAGTCTGTTGAGAGATGATATTATGCAATCATGATCATTAACTGATAAGAGCATCCAAAGCATACTATAGACCTTGTGCTCATCCAACAGCCACAGTCTCTCGTCCAATGGCCTCTAGACGCTCTCACTCTATGCAATCTGTGTCTTCCTGTAGCCTGGCTACCTCTGTATTAAGTCTCTTGACCTCTGCTGGATCTTGAGATGACTGAATCTCCTCATATGCAGCCTCGGCTCAATCAACACGCCTTGTTGCAACCTCATATGTTGCCCTCAATTTGACATAAGGCTTGAACAACTCTAGGTCACGCTCTACGATGGGTGGGGGAACATAGTTTGTACTAGTAGCCTAATTGAAGACTAATAGAGGCACTATCTCTATAGCTACCTATCGATAGAGGTCATGTAAATATCTCACAAACCCTACAAGATAGAAATCATACATATAATCAATACACATCATATATATATATATATATAAATTAAAAGCATAAGCATAAACATAATAATAAATAAAATATCATCACCTATATCTCTGGCTAGTTGTGTGAAGACATCCTCATCCTGTGTAGGAGGCATGGAGGACGTGATAGCCTCTCCATGACCCTAGGTGTTGGTGTGTGTTGTGGCTACTAACTGTGATTTAGTGATAAGAGTGGGAGCTGACTCTCTCCGCTCATGGCCAATGGGATCCTCATCCACTATATCATCACCCTCACTCGTCAGGTGCTCCTCCTCATCCTCCTCTCCCTCATATTCTGGGTCTAAATCCTCATCATAGTCCTCATCTTTCTCTTCTATGAATAGGTCTGAAGCCCTGAGCCCTATCTCCTTAGCTCTCTCCTCCTCATCCCTTTGATCTGGAAGTGGTCCTATGAAGCCTATAGGTTGATCCATCAGGAATATAGAAGTTGGCCATACTACTACCCACCACTCCTCCTACACATCTGTGGTACCAAAGTGAATCACTAAAGACAACATCATCTGAGGCGAATCATCTCATATCTCTAGGCCTCTGAGCACTCCACACTAATCATATGTAGAAGGGTCGCACTACTGGTGGTTCTTGTATCTACCTAAACTGTCTCATGAAATGATCGTAGTAGAATGGTATTACTACGTAGTCATGTCTGCCCAATATAAATCTATCCACCTGTATCCCCATCAACTGTCAGGTCTCATCCTACCATTATGGCATAAGTTGGTATGGTCTCCACAAGATCTCCTGATCTAGTCAGTTGAATCTGACCCTCCAAAAGTGAAAATCCCAATACTACCATAAACACCTTAGTGGATAACTGAATGCACGTGGATATCTTAGGGTTGATATAGATGGAAACCCTATCAACCAAGTGCATGTGATATGCTCTAGGAACCAAACCTTTAGTAGTGTATAATGTACCATATTGTCGACCGCATGGTATGCAAAAATCCCCTAGATCATAATACAAATGTGCAAGGATGTGACCAGAGGCATATACAATCATCTACTACACCATCCATCATAGATCATGTGAACTAGTCCTTCATCTAGATGTGCTCCTTAACCATCGAGGACGAGTATTAGTGCCACTGTGAAAATCATTATCTCTATCAAAAGTGATGCTTGTGAGTAGAGTAGCTAGGATAACTGAATGCACAACCACATGATCTCATCCTACACTGAACCTCCAAGGTAGAACTATAAATTGTATTTCATCTCACAAAATGACTGATCCCTTACAAAACACTCTCTCACAATAAATTGGAACTTGAAGAATGTAGTGTATGTCCTCCAAGGTGATCTCCATCTTTCCTATAGGAAGATGAAATGTACAAGTGTCTACATCCAATCTCTCCATCAGTGCCATCAACATAGCATCATGGTACCTCATGGGAGGCATGAGATAGGCCCAATATAATCTAGTGCTCTATAAAATCTGTGTCCACCTCTAATAATGTCAAGAATAGGTCTCATAGGTGACATATAACTATCTACCACTGAGATGATGTTGAGACGAGGGTGGAATCTAACAAAAAAAAAAAAATCCTATAAGCATTCTAAAATATCAAATCTACACATCAATAGTCAAAAATTGTAATAAGCTTGTTCTAGTGTACTTTCCTAAGGGTCCTAGACACTTTATTTCCATTTTTGGGGCACTTTGCAAAGAAACACGAAACTTTTCAAAAAAGTGGGACACTTTGTGACAAAAGGGGACACATTGTGAAAAATGGGACACATTGAAAAAAAAAAAGAGACGCTTTGCAAACTTTTCTTCTAGGGTCCTAAATCTATCTAGAAATGTGTAAAACATAAAATAAATGTGTAAGGACAAAGGTAAGGCATAGAACAATCAACTCACTTGATTTTGTAGCTTGCCTTAGGCTACCTCCTCTTGTAGGACCTTGAGTCTTGGAGGCACGTATTCTCGATGGGTCGGAATTGTCATTCACTCTCCAAAAAAGTCAAGCTGGAAGAAGGTAAAAGATAAAATTAGTTCAAGTTCACTTTTTTCTATTATACATGTTAAAATTAGGTTTTTACTTTATTAGGGTTAAAAGTGCATTCTTTCATTCAAACTATCATACCGGGGGCTAGCGAACTCCATTTTTTATGTCATCTATTGTGTTGGAACTGTGGTTCCAATCTCATTCTCATAAAATGTCTAACACCATGTGGTATGGTACTTAGAAATACCCTATGATATTATTTATCTAATTTGATGCGATTAGATTTCTACCTTGATTCCACCTCCATAAAGCAAGTGGAATCAAGGAGAGGCATACATCTACCCTCAAATTTGATTTCTATAGAGGACTTTTGAATGACTAATGAATCGGTGATGTAGGATGTGGTTCCTAACATTTTGATTTTGTAGATAGCTATAGTGGGGGCTTCAATTTCTCATCTGGTGAGTAAATCCATAGGAGTTTCCTTTGACGAAATGAAGTTTATTGTTTGGATTCCTTTAGCTTTCATATGCATGTAGAGTCATATGGACGCTAAAGTGGGGGCTAGATGTAATGATGGAAATTGTACTCCCTTCTTGGAGATGGTAAAATTTATCATTTAATCTGGACTTATTTTAGTAACCTTGCATTAAATACCCTTCAAATCACCATTAATAGGCCCCTAAGACCCTTTATTTCAGATCTCAAGGTTTACTTTGACTAAAATCCTAAAAAAATCATCAAAATCATTAAAATTTCTAACTACCCATCCTAGAAAACTAGGGTGGGACTCATATGCCACCTTGGGCATATGAGTCTGCCTAGGTGGGACCCATACGCCAAAAGTAGCATATGAGTCCCATTTGGCACCTTTTTAGGGTTTGAGTAGGAAATTCAAGTTTTTAATTCAAATTTTTTGGTTGATGTCAACTTTTGAGATCTAAATAATGGTAAATTAGGTGGATTTCCTATATAAGGAAGATTCTATGTCATTATTTTCAATCTAGAAGAGCAATTTCAAGATCTAAGCATTCGCAAGCATTCGAGCATTCTCTCACAAGAGCTTTTCAAATCAAGTAACAAGCAAAGTTGAAGTCTTGTAGCAGCATTAAAGTGTTTTTGGAGGTCTTCAACCTCACTTTCATTCAAGATCTAGCATTGTCAAGGATTGATTGTGGTTTCCTATGGTGAATCATGATGGATTTTAGGTTGGCGAGATGTAACTAGCCATCAAGCCAAGCCTAATGAATTTCTTCCTAAGTGATTCCATTCTCCATTACCATTCTGCATTCAGCCTAAGGAAGGTACATGCATTATTAGGGCTCATTTGAGTGATTATTGATCTCTCAAAGTGGGTCATTCATCTTCATGTTTCATTCACGCATCTCATTTGGTTGCATTGCATTTCACATTTCCTAATCTTAGATACACTTAATGTTAGGGTTTATGTTCACATTTGCATTGAAGATCCATTGTTTCTATCAAGGTTTAACTACTGAACTAGGGGTTTGACCGAGGCAAACCACCCATAAGCAAATCAACACTATATTTTGTTTTGCGGGTCTTTTTAAAATAGGTTTGGAGCTAGAAACTAGATTGGGAAGGAAGAGTAGATACTAGTGAGTAGATATGGACCTTGACTTTCCAAAAAAGGAGAACAAGACTCAAATTCCAAAAGTGGCGTATGAGTCCCACTACAGAAAAATTTCTAGATTTCTAAAGAGTTTGAGTCTACACTACCAGATTCATGTTCCATTCCAAAAATCCTAGACTAGGAATGATACACTAGAAGTGGTGTATGAGTCCCAGTGTACCCTACATCTAGCTTTTTCAGCATCTCATATCTTGTTTCATGCCTCTATAGATTTCTAGGTATACATTTATGGTTTATCAACTTTCTATTTTGATTTATAGTCATTTTTAGGCCTTTAATTCAAGTCTTGCATATCGTTAAGGTTCATAATTAGGTCTTGCATATTATTTTTCTTTCCAAGCCCTACCTTGGTGTTGAACCTCTCTTTAGTCATTAATCAAACCCTAGGATAACCTTTAGTAGATCTCTCTCCATTCTATCATTGGATTGAGATCTCTAGTATTTCCTTGAATGTAATAAGTGTGAAATAAGACATCCCCCCTTGTGCTTCATCTCCTAAAAGATAGATCACCCTATTTCTATCATTACATAGTGCATAATTGCATTCATCTGGTATTTTTTATATATATCCCAAAAGTGCATTTCAGAATCATTTATCCCATCCTCAATCATAAGGAAAGCAACAAGATCTCCATTAAGGTTGAATCACCTAATAGTTGAAAGTCAATATTTCCCTATGGGATCTATTTTCCCTAATGAACTAAGGAAGATAGGTGCATCACACCCCCCTTATTTCCATTTCATATTGGCGAATCTTATTTTCTATGTTTCAACTTGATATCAAGAGATGTATTCATCTATGTCATGTGATTTAGGACCACATTGATAACATGACAATCCAACTGGATGGTAGGAAACAAAACTCAAAAAAGTCTATAGTGAAGCTCAATAATCAGCTACAAATCTAAATATATCCATTCTCATCTCATTTCACTAATTTTCTCACTATGTCTTTTTCTTCTTTTGACTTAACCCCATCCAAGTAGATGAACATAGTCTCATTTACTCGTATTCCTCCTTCAAATCATGTGAATTCTATTCTTGATATTACATTTACTTCACATGATCTACCTTTGAACATGGATCTATCTATGTTATACATTCCTACTCATATCAACAATAATATTGTAGCAGACATCATGGTTGATCCTTTGAGTCATGTGGATATCATTATGGAGGTGACCCTTTTTATAAATAATTTGAATAAGGAAAAGTATGATGAATCACAAGCTACCATCCACATGCATGATTGGTTTACTATTGCGCCTATTGGCTTTATTTATTTGTAAGTCCTAGTAGGACCTAAAGTCTTGAAAGTCCCATTTATTGTGATTCTTGAGTCTAACTTATTCAAAAAAATGTTAGGCATTCCATGGTTGGCCTCCATGATTCTAGTCACCTCAGTAGTACACAAACATTTTATGTTTCCCCACAAAGATACCATGCGTACTATCTAGGATACTGGATATAAACCACTAGTAGTACATGGGGGCTTCTACCTCAACCACTTTTGGCCTTCCCTAGCTAGAACCCTACATTATAGAGGGGATATTCTATATAGAGCTTATTTTAGGTATAAGACAGGGGGCTCAATGCCAAAGCATGATTTTCCTCCATTTGTTCAAGCTCTCTCTTTGAAGGCATCCTTGTGCAAACAACAACACACTTCATGCTCCCCTCAAAAAGGGAAAGTCAAGCTTTATATTTCCCTTTGAACTTTTCCTTCTTCTATTGATTCTTCTACACCTTCTACTTCTTCTTCTCAACCTTTGGTGATGTCTTCTCTTCCTTCTACTGTGCCTGACACAAAAAAAGGAAAAGTTCCCATGTTATGGAAGGTGAAGCCTCAAGTTTTTCAACTACCACTTTTCCCCACGATTACCTAATCCATCCTTTATGATAAGGGGAAGATCTCTTGTGGGGTTGTTCTTATGTCTCAGCCTCTACAAACTTCATCGATTCCTCCACTTGCCTCTAAGGAAACAAAAGGAAAAGTCCCACTATCAAGATTCTTGTGTCTCTTTCTATTTTTGTTCCTCCTTGTCCTTCTCCAAAATAGTCCACTTTTCCACTAGCAATGGTTGTGGAGGTTGTTCCTCTAGTAGAACAGGAGCCCCCAACCTCTTCTCAAGCTACATCTTCTAGTGTTGGCATATACCGTAATTGTCTTGTGTGTGAGAATAAGCGCCAGAAAAAGGCTCTCGCTATGCAACATGCTACCTTGTGGAAGACCAAAGAGGATACATCCATCTCTACTTTTACTCCTATTTCTATTGCTCTTGTCTTTACTTCTTGTTCTTCCTTAGTTCCCATCACATTTTTTCTTCTTCCTACTTCATCGATGGACTATGATGAAACTCCCCCTAAAAGGGTGTAGGTGTTCATTTCCCCCTCTATAGAGCCTCCCCTTCTTACCTCTCTTCCTAATATTATTCCTTTTCCATAGCCCATCAACATGCATTTTAGAAAGGTGGTGTTCTTTGTGTCTTTGTCTCCCTCTCTTTCTTCCACTTCATTGATGAGGACTCCATCTCATCCATTGAAACACAAGTTGAGGAGAAATATCGCTTCAAGTGATCGTAGGAAATAGTTGTATCCACCTCTTGAATCTTGTCCTTTTTTGGCCTACACCATCCTTGAGATGGAGGAAACACCTACATCCTCATAGTTTCTCACTAACCCTCTTCTCAAGGATGGAATTGACTCTTAGGAATATTGTTCTCCTCTTGTTTAGTTTCCACATTCCACTCCTTAAAAGGGCATTCTGAATTTATTGTAGGAAATCTCAACTCTATCTTTGATCTTTTCCAAGTTGATGACTTTACTCTCACAAGAGCTGGGTAATGAAGACCTCGAGGGGTTTTCTTCCTTATTCCTTGTTGTAAGTGAGTTGGATGGTACCACTCTACTTATCTCTCCCTTAAAGGCTTGTCTTTCCTCCCCATATAATGATCTAGATTGGGGGTAGGAAAAAATTCTAGTTGATTAAGGTTAGAGTGGCACGCTCTTCTACATCTTTAGATTAGCTTTCTGTGATTCTTTGTGTTCCCTTTTGATTGTCTATTTATTTTTTTTCTCTCACTTGGAGGACCCTTTTAGGTGCTTGAATATAGGAGAGAAATCTCTCTTGTACACTTCTTTATTTTGTATCATCATTCTTCTCATGCTGTAAATTTTGGCATTCACACTGGGGACGATGCAAATTGTTGAGGAATTTAGGCCTCTTTCATGTTGAACCAATTTTTATTTTTACTTTATCCTCATGTGCTCTTATTCCAATTTGATACATTTGGGGGGTGATGACAGTTAATATATATATATATATATATATATTACATTATACTTATCTATCTTTATCTATGAGTATTTCTAACATCGAATAATCAAATCCCCCTCTCCTCTTGATTTTCTCAACTTTTCTTTTCTACTTCACGATGTTGTTTCTATTCCATGAATACATCTAGACATGTATCTCATGCCACATCATCTCTTGTCTTTCTCTTCTCCTTAGAATGACATGTTCTCTTTTTTATAACACACATCATTCTAAGGGGGGGGCATCATATATGCTTAATTTTATCATATGTAAGGAAGATTAGGTAGCCAAAAATATTCCTACAGTAATCTTAAGTGGACAATAATGTAAAAATTTACAGATCCTTTCAACAATTACAAAACAAATGGAAATAAACATAAATGTCATGCATATCACAACATGATGATTTAGATGGGGAAAAACGTTTTGGGAGAAAAACCCACACTCTAAAATCTTCCCAATATATTATTCATAAATCACAAAGATTACAATATACTTGCAAAGCAAGCTTCTCATAAGAGTATCACCACTAGAGATCTAGAGACAACACAACCGTTATTAGACTCTTAGAATACATCACAATACTTTAGTTGTAATACAAAGCCTAAGGTCATAAAATTGGGTTAGCTTCTAGGGAAAGACAAGCCAACAAAATATCTACCTTTATATTTGAGACCTAATAATGAATAGTCCATATTTACAATATATCATTAGTTTAATGTATGTCAGTCATTTAAGAGTTTGTATTAACAAAAAATGTTAACATTAACATGCATCCCACTCCTCCCCTCCACCAGTGTAACTAGGATATGTGTGTGTGTGTGTGTGTATAGATATGTATGTGTATATATATGTATATATATATATATACATATATAAACATACACACACACACACATATATATCTTAAATACATCCTATGAACAATAAACCTTATACAATTGCAAGGTTGAGACATATTTTCCTAATAAATTTCCAAATTTTTGAATACCTTGCAAGAGGAACAAGAGGGAGTAAGGATCATCTCTTAATTGCTAGGGGATGAAAGGACCATAGTCTTTGAATACCATCTAACCTTCTTTGTGCTCACAAAACTTAGTTAGAGAATCAACAACATTCATCAAAGTCTCTACCTTAATGAGCTTCACCTTACCATCTTCGACCATATCTCTAACAATATGATATTGAACATCAATGTGCTTCATCCTGACATGAAATTTTGGGTTCTTGGCTAGACAGATTGCACTATAAATATCATAATAAACAATCATTGCACCTTGTTTTATTCCAATATTTGAACACAATCTCTTAATCCAAATGGCTTATTTACAAGCATGAGTAGCTACCATATACTTAGCTTTAGTATTGTACAAAGCAACCACAACCTATTGCTTACTCATCTAACTAATTGCACCACCAGATAAATTAAGCACATAAGCACTGCTAGATCATCTACTATCAATATCACCTGCCCAATGTAAATCCACATAACCGTGAATATGAAGGAAAATATTGTCTTTAGGGTATGTGCAAGATCACGATGGGCCAAAAAGTGGCGATATGATGGGTATTTGTAGGGTATGTGGCTGACAATTTTTTTTTAACCCAAAATTGATAAAATGAAAAGGGTTTTTAAAGAAGATTCTCATATTTCAACCAATATAAATTATTCTTTAATTGAATTAAATAAATAATTATTATTCATTTTCTATTGGAATTATGACTAAAGTCCTAATTAATAGGCTGATTGAAAAACATCTATAGCTTTCAAATGATATCACATTTTTGGTATCTAAAACATGCATTGCATTTTATGCTTTTCATACTATAGGATTAAAAAAAGAAAAATTGAATTTCATGAAGTTTTGACCAATTTAAGGTGGTTAGACATACAATTTTTTATATTTTTTAAAAGTTGTAATAAAAATTCATAATTAATTATTTACTTGGAAAAAATTACAAAAAAATATGCATGACATCTAGACATGAGTCCTCTACTTATGTCTAAAATATTATAAAAAAATATTATCATTTTATTGTGGTTAGGGTGGTCAGAAAAACACCTACTTCTTATTTTTTCCACTGAAATTTAAGTACTCTGCATTGAAATTTCAAATTTTCACCAAATAGATTTTTTTCCTTTTTAAATAAACCTAGTAGTTTAGAAACTATATTCAATTTTCTATAGATTCTATTGTTACATATTTTTGAAATAATATAGATAACTTATTAAAAATTTACGTCAAGTTGCCTAACTCTGATTTTTTCTGATTTTTTTGCCACTTAAGGGCCTGTTTTTTCCATGATGATCCTACACATACCATTTAGTCAAATTACTATGATAACATAGGGAATAATTTGAGGTTTTGCAAAAATATTTGAAGAATCTTTTAACTACCTCCCAATGAACTCTACCAAGATTAGACATATATCTGGAAAGAGCTCCCATTGCTTAGGAAATTTTTGGTCTAATATAAACCATAGCATACATAAAACTTCCAACTAAACTCTGGTAAGGTACTCTACACATCTCTTCCATCTCTAATGGATATGTTGAAAATCTAAAATATATAACTTTGTTCTAACTGAAAAAGGAACACATAGTGGTCTACAAGCCTACATGTTAAACCTCTATAGAATTGAATTGAAATACTTACTTTGGACAAGCCATAGCTTTTTATTCTCTCTATCCCTTCTAATTTCCATCCCAAGAATGTTCCTAGCTGGACCAAGTTCTTTCATTTAAAATTTAGAAGCATTTTGATATTTTAGTTCTAAAATTGTACCTTTCCCTTTTCCAATACATAATATATCATCAACATATAATCCAATAAACAGGAAATGATCACCATCAATTTTGTAATAAACACAATGATCTTATTTAGAATGATCAAATCTTGAACTCAACACATACACATCAAATTTATGGTACCACATCCTAAGACTTTGTTTTACTTGCCATATAGAGATTTATTCAATTTTCAAACCAAATTACTTTAACCTTTCACAATGTAGTGCTTTGGTTATGTCATATAAATATCCTCCTCCAAGTAACCATGAAGGAAAGCAACATTCACATCCATTTGCTCAATCTCTAAATCATAAGAAGCATCAATAGAAAGAAAAAATCTAATGGATGTCATTTTTACAACAGGAGAGAATAAGTCACCATAATCAACACCCTCAACTTGAGAGTAACCTTTCACAACCAAGCTTGCTTTGTACTTCTCAATAGTTTCCATCTAAAGAAATATTTTTCTTGAACACTCATTTACAACCAATAGGCTTTCGTCCTTTAGACAATCGTACAAGATCCCATGTACCATTCTTTTTCAAATATGTCATTTCCTCATCCATAGCAATCTTCTAGGATCTTGCATCATTCATACCTAATGCCTCTTCTACAAATATAGGTTCATCCATGTTAGTATTCAAAGAAAAAATATATCTCCAATCATTGGGTGAGTACTTTGTAGGTGGTTGTTTATGCCTTGTAGACCTATGAACAAGTTGAGTTTGAGGTTCTTCCTCCTCTTTTGAAGATTCAAAGCTAGATGAGCTCTCCTCAACTTCTTGTATGTCCATGGGACTTGATTCAACTTTCATAGGCATAGAGGAAAGTTAAATCACATATTCTTGTTTACTTTTTTCTAGCTGCAATATAGCAATAGAAGACTTAGTTTCTCTAAAAATAAAAATTCTACTACATATTACCTATTGGATTGTAAATTTCTGAAAGTTTTCACATGTTTTCACACCCCTGAGTTTCCATTGGAGTCCTTATCATAAGCACATGGGTTTGTTTTCATGTCTTTGCTGCTCACATTTTGCCATACTGCCCTATTGAATCCATCGGGTTGTGCATTTTCCATCTTACTGAATCTATCGGCATAGGTCTTTTACTATCCCCCCAACCCATGTTGCTTGTGAGTTAACATTTGTTTGTTGCAGGTGTTTCAGCAAGACATGTTCTTTGTTACAACGACTGGCATTCATCCGTGGTTGGCTATCGGCATAGCATCCATGCTGCTTTGGCAACAATGGAGACATCTATCGGCATAGGTTGTGGCTGTCAGGGTGGTATCTCACCGAATCCAATATGTCTCCCTGACTATGCTTATGGTGGTTCATCGGCAAAGGCTATGGGTTATCGGCAGTGGGTCTTGGTGAGTATCATTTGTCTCACCAATGGAGCACATAAGATTTTTCCAAATGACTTTTGGTGGGAGATATTACTATCATTGTAAGGTCTTGGTGAGTGACCTTCAGTCTCACCGACCTTACACATGGATTTCCTCATGGACCTTTCGATAAGAGTTGAAGTTTGCAGTAGGAGGTCATAGCGAAGTATATGTGTCTCACCGATGGGTTACTAAAGGGTTTCTGTTGAATGGATTTTGGCGAGATATTGGCTGTGTCTCGATGACCAATATGTTTGGTTGAGAGCTCTTGGTATAACTTGGGAAATCTCTATAAGGTCTCCCTGAGTGTGATATGTATCAGTGACAGTGAATCAATGAAAGATGCTTCTCGGTGAGAGTTTTCTTTTGTCACAGCGACTCAGGGATGGTTGAAGAATTTTGGTGAAACATTGTAATCTACAAGAGGTCTTGTCGATGTCGGAATGTTACGGCGACTGCGAACAAAACCAAAGGAAATCATCAGTGAGAGATATCTTGTGTCTCAACGAATGAAAGCATGTGAAGAAATATGTTTCGATGTAGCATTCTGCTATCTGCATGACGTTTCCTTGACTCCTCGAGGTCACAGTGAAACATAAAGGAATAAAAGAATACTCTTTGACTTTGGGGTAACATGCGAAGTGTCACGATGACATACATAATAGATGAAGATTCTCAATGAAACTCAAAGTGATCTACATAAGGTTTCCTCGATATCTAAAAGCTATAGCGAAGTGGGTGAAATTAATTATGCATCTCGGTGTGAATCTTCTTTTGTCTTGGCGACTATGAATGAAATCATATGGGAATGTCCGACAGGTTTGATAGCTATCAATAACACTTTGGGGTCCTCTGTGAGATGTCTCATCGACCTCACAAAGTCATGGAGAAACAGAAAGGGCAGGGGAAGCAATTAACGAGTGAATTGCCTTCGGCATAGCTACCGTCTTGTCTCACCGACTGTTCACTGATGAATAAAAAAATTTAAAAAACTGAGGCCGACATGTATCTGCTTGGATGACCATTGCAGGCCGACTTGATTGGAGCCCGAATTATATGGAGAGCCGACATGTTTTTTCAATATGATTCATTTTCTCATGCTGGTGTATAAATAGGCATTTTTGTAATTGTAAAAGGACACGAGCTATTAGATTTTGATACAGAGCAAGTAGGAACAATTGAATAAAATTATCATATCAAAGACTATTGTTGTATGATTTAAAAATGGAGGTATTTATTAAATTCAGTTGATGTTGCTGCATTTTTCTGGTGTCAATTGTCTGTTGAATTTAATGAAAATAATGCTAAGTTGTCTCCATGATTGAGGCTTTCTGGTTGTTTAAACTGACATAACAAGTTTATGTTCAGTTTATCAATGCACATTTGCTGTATCTGTGTGATTAATCAATTGGTTCTTTCAAGAAAAGATTAAATCCTTTTAATTGATCACAATAATCATAGAGATTCATCTGGACTGTTAAATAGTAGTTATTGAATTGCATGTTTATACAAGTTGTAAATAGAAGATATGCCAGATAATTTGAGTTTCTCCAGAGAGGTGTTCTTCATCTTGATTTCATTTGACTCCGCATACCTAATAAGGCACTGGTCTCTGTACTTCATCATTTTGAACTCATTCTATTTCTTTATATCTATTAAATTCAACATTTTTAAATCAGAATATTGTTACTGTTTTCAAGTTGGATTTCATTTGTTCACCTCCAATTGCCATTGTGAACAAATTGTTTTAAGAAGATAATCACAAGTTAAGTCTGCACCATTCAGAAAGGTACACCCACCTAGGTTTGCAGCACCTAAAGAGTAGAAGGTTGAGTTCTCTTGACCTTATCTGTTACCCTAAAGCGTATCAAGAGATTGGTAGCCTCTTGAGGCATTTAGCTTGCATTTTTAAGAGCTAAAAAATTAGCGACTCTACTGGGGAACACATTTAAAATCAAGGCCTTTCATAGAGTTAAGAACTATATACAGACTCCGCTGGGAATAAGAAACATTAAGTATTTTCTCATTTTTAGACAAAAGTGAGTGGCGACTCTGAAAGAAATTTTGTAGCTGTTCAATTATGAATGGAAGATCTTAGTACAGGGGAGGTCATACTGGAGCTCCTGCTGGCAGTAGTAAGTGGACACACAAAGATGAAAGAGCTGATAAAGGAAAGAGGATCAATGAGGACATGTGCATAACAGACAAAGGAAAAGCACCAGGAGCACATTGTGAAACATATAATTGCTATGATACATGGAGAGATGATTCAAGTGCAGAGCCTTGTAACCCAGAAGATCAAAGGAATCCTTTCCCTTCTCTCGATCCTCAGAAACAGGCTGAGTTTGAAGCTAGAAAGAGGCAGGAATATGATCTAGAAATGCATTGTGATTAGAATAAACCTATTGATCATGCATCTCCTCAAGAAGATTATGAATCTATGAGTTTTGAAGAAATAAAGGTGTTGTTTGAATCTTAAGAAAAGGAAAGAAAAGAACAAGAAAGGGCCCGGATGATACAAGCAATAAAGGAATCCAAATTGCAGAAAGAACAAGTTACTAATCAGACAGCTGATTGCCCCCCAAAATATGTACCACCTCATAAGTAGGGCAGTCATGGTGCCGAGCCATCTAATGCTCAGAACTGTTAGACAGGTAATCACTACAAGCAGCCAAATCATCCACCTCATATTCCCACACATCATACATGTATGCATCCACCTCCTAGTCAGCATTACATCCCACAGCATAATGCATAGTACAATAATCCCATGCACCAACAATAATGCCCACCTATTCCTCCCCCTCACCAGCATACAACAATGATCAAACAGTTTGATTTAGCAGGTTTTCAGTTGTATCCTTACCCTATGGATGGCAGTTGGAGAGGTCTGGTGCCTAAGTTTATAGGGATTAATGCAATTACTACTGAAGAGCATTTAAAGATTTTCAATGTATTCATCCAAGATATAGATGTGCCATATGAAGATTTACACATGAAGCTGTTTATGATATCACTTCTTAAAGATGCTAGGGATTGGTTCAACAACTTGCTTGTATTCTCAATTAATTCTCTTCAAGTATTTCAAGATTTATTCTTAGAGAAATATGGGAATCTAAATGCGCTAGATTCAGCTCTTCATGAATTGATGCGAATTCAAAAAAATCAGAATGATTCTATTTATGATCTCAATAAAAAATTCAACAAGTTGCAGACTAAGGTACCTCCTAGATCAAGGTTTCTAGATTCTGTAGCATTGAGTGTTTATTTAAATGCATTTGATCCTAAAATAGGGTATGAAATGAGAAGTAGGATCGTAAGGGATCTGGATGAAGCTCAAAAGATAGCATTGATAATTGAAAACAACAGGAAGGCTACTGGTATAATCAGTAAAAGAGATAACCCTAGGCCTCCTCAGCAAAGCAATAATATATAAATGAGAGGCCGAGGTTGCATGACATGCCTTATAATATGGACTGGAAGGATGGAAAACCTATAATAGCTAGGCCAAGAAACAAAGAGACTCCTAATCCATTGAGCAAAAAGGGAACTTATATGGTGAGTAACAATTACTTATGTGAAGTTTGTAATCAACCACATTTCCCATATTATTGTGTTATAGCTCAAAGGATGCAAGATGGAATGTTGATGGATAATAATGGAGAAGATCACAAGGTCTACTTGACTTCAAACACCTTTTACCATATGGATGAAGGGTACTCATATTCAGAGGATGAAGGCTATGATTATGATGTTTCAAATCATAAGTACAATGTCCATATGGCTGAACAACAGGTCTTTTATGATTCTAATGAAGATTATACTAAGCCACATTCTATTGAGCCACCTGCTCAATGCAGTGTGAGGAGACTCACTGAAGATGAAATGGAGAGAATAATTGTTGCAGTAGTTGAAGAAGAAAGGAGTAAATACTGGTTGAGAAACAAAAAAGTAAATGAGATGGAAGGCGTTCCTGGGGGAATTTTTATCAAAGATCAGAAAGCAACACAAGGAACTATGAAAAATCCAGAAAAGAGATGGCCTGATAAGAATGAATAGAAGCTTGTCCAAAAGCAAGAAGTTGAAGAATTACACAAAAAGATACAAAAGCATGACCAACCTAGTAAAAAATAGAAGGAAGAAGACAAAGGAGAAACGCCAAAAGAAAAGAAAATTGTTAAGGTGGAGGGCTCTTCTTTTGACTTCACACAAGCGTTATCCCAGGTAAAAATATCTATTCCTCTACTTGAATTGATGAAAATAAAAGAATACAAAGATAGTGTTGTTCAAATGATAATGAATTTTGAAAAGAAACTAGCTATTCAAGCAGTCAATAGGAAGGAGAAAATAGATATCCTAGATGTCTGCTTGAATGATGTATTAGTAACTCCCCCACAAGTTGATCCTTTTTTCACTAAATTACTTATCAATAACAAATTGCTGAGGAATTGCATGATAGACTCTGGCGTTGCTATAAATATTATGCCAGTGGGAGTTATGAAGCAACTTGGCATGAGGGTCGATACATACAAAGGAAAATGCTATGCAATGGATAACAGACCTATTCCTGTGGTAGGTATTATAAAAAATGTTAAAGTCAAACTGGCTACTTATCCATAGGTGGCATATAATATAGATATAACAGTGATAGATACTCCTCCTCAGTTCAGGATGCTTCTATCAAGACAATGGACAACAAAAATTGGAGGAAATATTCAGTTTGATCTATCTTATGCTACTATTCTAGTAAATGGTCAGGAAGTCAAGTTGTATAGAGATCCAAGAATGAACCAGCTTGTTGACTTTGTGCCTCAGGATCAGATCAATTATTTTTGTGATGTAATTCTTGGCAATTTCAAGATAGAATTAGCCCAGCACGAGTTAGTCAGTACCGATCCAATTAAAAAATATGTTGTGCCTGATTGCAATGGTGTGTGGAGGATGTACTCTGGAGGAGCATGGGAGCCTGAATCATTGTATTGGCCAGAGCCATCAAAACAATGTACCACTAATCCAGTGAGTAAGTTTATTAGTACCACACAGGGAAAAATGTATGATGACAATGATGATATCACAGATGAGCATTAGGGGATCAATTAGACACTGTAGCCAATAGAAGATGAGACATGTGCAAGAAAATATGACTCATATGACTGCTTGCATGAGAAAGACGAGGATGATGAATTTCTTTCCTATATATCAGATTATGACATAGAAGGAAGTGTTTGTTATGAAGGATCCAGTGAATATACAGATTGTGAAGATGAATTTGTGGATTTTGATCTGCAGAAAGGTGATTCTTGTTGTTCTTGTGATGATCAAGAGGAAGATGCAATGGACAATGTGTGTTCATTTGATAATTAATATATAATACCTCCTACTACAGTTGAAAGCTATAAAGATGCATTTGATGATGAGGAAAAGATAGTTTCAGACAAACAAAATGATGTGTCAAATTATGGAACAAGTGATTGTGCTGGTAATGTTGCTGATTTTCTATTCTTTGATGATCTTGGGCCTCTTTTTGATGATAACAAAAGTGATGAGTATAACTGTAGTGATGAAAATATGGAAATTTGTTTACTCAGTAGTGAGCAAATTTCATATTTGCTAACTCTTGAATATCAGAGATATGCACATGAAGGTGATCCTGAGGTTCTTTGTCCAGCTTACATTTGTTTTGACAGAGAAAGATCTTTGTGTAATGATTCTTATGACTCCCTGTGCAATTCTTGGAATGATGGTGATACTATTGGCATTGATCAAAAGTCTGTCTCCATTCAAGATGAGGTATGTGATTTTGAAGTTTCTAATTCATATGGAGCAGAATTTTATACCGAGGATGATAGATTTCCAGCTTTGTTTGGTTCACATATGCATAATATTGAAGACATGAATCATGATCTAGTGTTGTCTCCAAATAGAGATACTGAAGAGGTGCAAAAGGTTTTAGATTTGCTTGTTTTAGATAATGTTGGTTTGACATAATTTTTTGTTTCTCAAGAGGAGCACTTTGATTGTGAATTTTTAATGTAGCTGGGAGAATGCTTTATAATATGTGACAATGAGAAAGATAATGAGAAATATTGTATTGAATATGCATGCATTTTTTATATTGAAAATAGCAGGGGTTTGTCCCATGATAATGAAATGTTCAAGCTGCTGAATGGTGTTGGGATTTTAGGTCAAACTGAGCATGATGATACTCTAAGAACTTGCAATAACAGTGACAGGAAGGATTGCATGAGTGTCTTCAGATGGAATCTGATGAACTTAAAGCAAAACAAGGTATTTGATAGGGGAAAGTATGGTTTGAGTTTTAGATTGTAACAGCTCAGAACAGGTGAAGTTGAAACATAGAGGATTAAGTGTTGCCAGTGCATGGACAACTCTTGCTTGTCCTCTTTAAATTTATTTTCCATACACAATAGTTTAGGGTTCTGGTTCACCTCCACTTCCATCTTGCATTCTTTTTGCATTCATTCCATCATGCCCTCTGTCCATTTCTAGTTTGCTCATTTTGTGTCTGGTTTGCTCACCCAAAGATCTAGATCCTTGCAATGATATTACTATCATTCATCCCTAGATGGAGCCACTATTGGGACTATAAGTTTTTGAAAGTTTTTGCATGTTTTCACACCCCTGAGTTTCTATTGGAGTCCTTATCATAAGCACATGGGTTTGTTTTCATGTCTTTTCTACTCACATTTTTCCATATTGGCCCATTGAATCCATCGGGTTGTGCATTTTCCATCTTGCTGAATCTATCAACATAGGTCCTTTACTGTCCCCTCGACCCATGTTACTTGTGAGTTAACATTCATTTGTTGCAGGTGTTTCGATAAGACATGTTCTTTGTTACAGTGACTGGCATTCATCCGTGGTTGGCTATCAGCATAGCATTCATGCTACTTTGGTGACAACAGAGACATCTATCAGTGTAGGTTGTGGCTGTCGAGGTGGTATCTCACCGAATTCACTATGTCTCCTTGACTATGCTTGTGGTGGTTCATCAACAAAGGCTATGGGTTATCGGTGGTGGCTCTTGGCAAGTATCATTTGTCTCACCAATGAAGCACATAAGATTTTTCCAAATGACTTTCGGTGGGAGATATTGCTATCGTTGTAAGGTCTTGGTGAGTGACCTTCGGTCTTGCCGACCTTACACATGGATTTCTTCTCATGGACCTTTTAGTAAGAGTTGAAGTTTGTGGCAGGAGGTCATAGCAAAGTATATGTGTCTCACCGACGAGTTACTAAAGGGTTTCTATTGAACGGCTTTCGGCGAGATATTGGCTATGTCTTGGTGACCAATATGTTTGGTTGATAGCTCTCAGTATAACTTGGGAAATCTCTATAAGGTCTCCCCAAGTGTGATATGTCTCAGCGACAGTGAATCAATGAAGATGCTTCTCAGCGACAGTTTTCTTTTGTCACAGGGACTCAGGGATGGTTGAAGACTTTCGGTGAAACATTGTAATCTACAAGAGGTCTTGCCGATGTTAGAATGTTATGACGATTGTGAATGAAACCAAAGGAAATAATTGGTGAGAGATATCTTGTGTCTCAGTGAATGAAAGCATGTGAAGAAATACATTTCGATGTAGCATTCCGCTATCTGCATGACATTTCCTTGACTCCTCGAGGTCACAGTGAAACATAAAGGAATAAAAGAATACTCTTTGACTTTGGGGTAACATGCGAAGTGTCACGACTACATACATAATAGATGAAGATTCTTGGTGAAACTCAAAGTGATCTACATAAGGTTTCCCCGATATCTGAAAGCTATAGCAAAGCGGGTGAAATGAATTATGCATCTCAGTGTGAATCTTCTTTTGTCCTGTGACTATGAATGAAATGATATGGGCACGTTGGTATGGGAAATTCTTGTGTTGCAACGACAGGTCTGATGGCTATCAATAACACTTTTGGGTCCTCTGTGAGATGTCTCATTGACATCATAGAGTCATGGCAAAACAAAAAGGGTAGGGGAAGTGATTAAATAGTGAATTGCCTTCGGCATAACTGCTGTCTTGTCTCGCAGACTATTCACTAATGAATAAAAGAATTTCAAACACTGAGGCTGACATGTATCTGCTTGGATGACCGTTGCAGGCTGACTTGATTGGAGCCCAAATTCTATGGAGGGCCGACATGTTTTTTCAATATGATTCATTTTCTCATGCTGGTGTATAAATAGGCATTTTTGTAATTGTAAAAGGAAACGAGCTATTAGATTTTGATATAGAGAAAGTAGGAATAGTTGAATAAAATTATCATATCAAAGACTATTGTTGCATGATTTCAGAATGGAGGTATTTATGAAATTCAGTTGATGTTGTTGCATTTTTTTGGTGTCAATTGTCTGTTGAATTTAATGAAAATACTGCTAAGTTGTCTCCATGATTAAGGCTTTCTGGTTGTTTAAACTGACATAACAAGTTTATGTTTAGTTTATCAGTGCACATTTGCTGTATCTATGTGATTAATCAATTGGTTCTTTCAAGAAAAGATTAAATCCTTTTAATTGATCATAGTAATCAAAGAGATTCATCTAGATTGTTAAATAGTAATTATAGAATTGCATGTTTATACAAGTTGTAAACAGAATATATGCCAGATAATTTGAGTTTCTCTAGAGAGGTGTTGTTCATCTTGATTTCATTTGACTCCACATACCTAATAAGGCACTGGTCTCTATACTTCATCATTTTGAACTCATTCTGTTTCTTTATATCTATTAAATTCAACATTTTTAGAGCATAATATTGTTACTGTTTTCAAGTTGGATTTCATTTGTTCACCTCCAATTGCCATTGTGAACAAATTGTTTTAAGAAGATAATCACAAGTTAAGTCTGCACCATTTAGAAAGGTACACCTGCCTAGGTTTGCAGCACCTAAAGAGTAGAAGGTTGAGTTCTCTTGACCTTGTATGTTACCCTAAAGCGTATCAAGAGATTGGTAGCCTCTTGAGGCATTTAGCCTACATTTTTGAGAGCTAACATTACCTTTTGTCCAATAGGATCCCAAATCTTGTATAGTTTCACACCATAGCTATATCTGATGGAGATAAATTTTGCAGCCTTGTTCTCCAAGTTTGTTCAATTTTCCTTTGGAACATGTGTATATGCCTCGCAACCAAAAAATCTAAGATGTCTTAATGAAGGATTGCAACCTAACCAAACCTCTATAGGAATTTTATCAACAAGAGGTGATGTAGGAGACCTATTAATCAAGTAATAGGAAGTGACAACTTCATCCCAAAATCTTTGTTCTAGACCAACACCACTCTACTTACTCATAGCCTTCTCCATCAATTACCTATTCATTCCTTCTAAAAATCCATTTAGTTGTGGAGAATACAGAGTTTTCTTTTGTCTATGATTACGACAATCTTTACAAAATATATCAAAATTATTAGAGAAAAATTCATGACCATTATCATTCCTCAAATATTTTATTTTCTTTCTAGTCTACAACTCAACCATTGCTTTAAATTCTTTAAATCAATTGAAAACTTTAGATGTACTCTTTAGAAAGTATACCCACATCCTTCTACTATAATCATCAATAAATGAAACATAATAAGTGGATTTACTAATTGAAGGAACATCTACAAGACCAAACACATCAGAATGAATAAGATCCAATGCACCACAAGATTTATGAGAACTCGAGTAAAATTGAACACAATTTTGTTTTCCATAAATGCAATGCTCATAGAAATCAAATTCAACATAACAATCAGACAAAACTTCAACAAGGTTTTTACTTTTCAAGGTCCTTAGACCCTTTTCTCCAATGTGGTTGACTCTCTGGTGCCATAAATTTTTATTAAAATGACATAGGACCCTTGCGTACCTAGAAGTCATGACCATCTATAGAAGCTCAAACCCTCACCTCTTTCATAGACTTGTTTTTCACATAATTACTAAATACACTTAAAAGTGCATGCATCAAGATTATACAATGTGCCATAGCTAACACCTCTAGCAATCACCATAGCACCTTTGACCATCTCTCATCTTGCATTAGAAAGTACTACTTGCACACCTACATGTATTAGTTTTCTCATAGATAATAAATTTCATGCTAATCTAGGGATGTGCAATACACCATTATTCATTTTTATTCTACCATCAGGAAACCTAATTCTAAATTTCCCACAACTAATAATATTTAAATAAGAATCATCACCCAAGTACACCTTACCTCCATTAAATCCTTCATATTCAAAAAACCAATCTCTATTAAAGGTCATATGTAAAAATGCACTAAAGTCAATTAGCCATGCATCATTACCTCCATGAGTTGCAATGAATGTGTCACCATCTTCCTTCTCAAACTTAGAATCAGAATCAAATCTCTTCTTTTTCTTATTCTTTTCTTCTTTGAAGTCCTTATGAATATGTTTAGGCTTACCATAGTTCCAACCAATGGCACCTTGAAGATGGATCCAAGCAAGGTTGAGGCTATCCTAATTTGGCCTACACCCAAATTAGTGGCTGAGGTAAGGAGTTTCCATGGTTTAGCTATCTTTTATAGAAATTTATAAAAGGTTCCAGTCATGTTTGTGCTCCCATGATTGATACCACAAAGGGTGATAAAAGGAAGAAGTTTGTTTAGTCCAATGAGGCTGATAGGAGTTTTGAATATTTGAAAAAGAGGGTAGCTAAGCAACCTATATTTTCTTTTCCTAGTTTTGATAAGGTCTTTACAATTGAATGTGATGGAAGTGGCCATGCCATAGGTGCTATGTTGAGTCAAGAAAGTAGGCCTATTGCCTTCTTCAATGAAAATTTGAATGAATACAAGAAAAGGTATTCTTGCTATGACCTTGAAATGTATGAAATGATGCAAGAATTAAAGAAATGGAGACATTATTTAATTCCTAAGGAGTTTATAGTGTACACTGATAATCATGCACTCCAATTTTTCAATAATCAAGATAAACTCAGTCATAGGCATATTAAATGGGTTAAATATTTTCAAGGTTTTACTTTCACCATTAAGCATAAGAAAAGGAAGGCTAACAAGGTGGCATATGCATTGATTAGAAGGGCTCTAATGGTGCAGGAAATTCAGCTACAAAGTGTGGGAGTTGATTCTTTGGAAGGTATGTATCTTGAGGATGCAGATTTTAAAGAAATTTATGCAAGTTATAGGCAGCCTTGTAGCAACAATAATGAGAAATGGCTTGATTTTTTGATCCAAGATGATTTGTTGTTCAAAGGGGCACAATAATGTATTCCTAAATGTTTAATGAGGGATAACTTGATCAAATAAAAGCATAGTGGCAGCATTGCAGGTCATTTTGGTCTTGATAAAACCTTGGAGCAATTGAAGAGGCACTACTATTGGCCAAAAATGCAAACTGATGTACAAAACATTGTTGAAAAGTGCACTATTTTTCAAAGGGATAAAGGATTCAACACTAATATAGGGTTACACAAACCTCTTCCCATTCCCAACAGGCCTTGGGAATCAATTAGTATGGATTTTGTGATGGAGTTTCCTAGAACACAAAGAGGTTTTGAATCAGTGTATGTTGTTGTGGACAAGTTTTCTAAGATGGCTCATTTTATACCTTGCAAAAGCACTAATGATGCTTCATACATAGCAGGTCTATTCTTAAAGGAAGTGGTAAGGATCCATGGTTTTCCTCTTAGCATTCTTTTAGACAAGGATAGTAAGCTTGTTGGTAATTTTTGGAGAAACTTGTGGAAAAATTGAATTGTTGAATAGGAGCCTTGGGAACCTCCTATGATGTCTAACCAAAGAGTATTCAACACAATGCGATATGGTTTTTCCTCAAGCATATTTTTCCCACAATGACTCGGTAAATAGGAGTGTTGGAAAGAGTCCTTTTGAGATTGTTTATGGCCTAAATCCTAGCCTGGGTGTGTTTGAATTGAGAGATGTTAGTGGGATGGAAAGGAGGAGTGTTGAAGGTGAACAATTTGATGTGGCTATGCAAGAGATCCACCAACAAGTAAATGACAATATTCAAAGGAGTGTCTATAGACAAGTATAAACACAATGTTGATCTAAAGAGGAGAGAGGTTCACTACAAGGTTGGGGATTTGGTTTTGGCTCATTTGAGGAAGAAAAGGGTTCCTAAGGGGTAGTATTCTAAACTACACATGAAGATAGAGCCATGTAGAGTGGTGCATAAATTTGGAGAGAACACATATGAAATAGAGCTTCCCCCTGGTGTTACCATTTCTCCTATTTTTAATGTATTTGACCTCTACCATTACAAAGGGGATGTTGTTTTAGGTGATAATGCAAGTTCATCGGCTTTCACAAACGAGGAATTGGTCAGAGATATCCAACCAAGCCAACCTTTGGAGTTGGAATGCATTTTGGACAAAAACGAACTCAAGAAGACAAGGAAGAAGGTCTACTTCCACTATTTGGTCAAATGGAAAGGTCTTCCTATGGAATATGATTCATGGATGACTAAAGATGACATTGTAAAGCATGGATACATAGTTGCATGTCTATCCTCAAGTGGGACTTGAGATTTCTTTTCCCTTGGGAGTATGGTGCAGGAGCACCCATATGTCCATTATACCTCCAAGAGTCAAAAGTTGGTATTTTTGTGTTTGGTTTCTGTTATTTCATGTAATAAGGTCTTTTCCAAGCCATTTTAGGTTGGTTGGAGTCAATTTTAAGTCTTTTGGTACTAGGTAATGCAAATATGTCAAAGTTGTAAAATGTTCTCATTATTGTCTTGACAACTTTTTGCATTTTGTTATCAGCTTTTCAAAAAGTTGTTAAAGTGGAAGTTGGGGTCAGTTGAAGGTTACAAACTAACTGTATAGGCACAAATAGGCCTACATTGTATGACCCAAGGGTTGGAGGATGAGTTTTTGAAGTTGAAGCAATAAAAAATTTCTTTTTTCTGCATTTTCCTAACGTTTTCTATTATTCTCTTGTGTGGTATGGATCTGTACGACCCTGTATCAGTCTAAAACCAATTAGGGATGAAACTACATTGAATTTACTTTCCATTTCCTTTTTTGCATGTAATTTAATTAATAATCAAGGGATTTGTGTTGAATTATTTCCTAACTAGTCCAAACCCTAAGTAGGGTAACCAGTGACCAAGAAAAGTGCATAACTCTCCATTCCACTTGTAGAAAGCTTTCAAACTTGGTGGAATGGCTTTATTTGACCTGTATTTTAATATTCCAATCTTGTAGAGGCAGGCATGGAAGTTTGCACATGTGGGAATGCACTAACAGTTTAATATCTCTATGTATCAGACTTAAAAACCCTAGAGACTTGGAGAATTTGTTGCAAGGCTATTGGAGGATGTTCCATGAAGAAGGAACGAGTTATTGAGGCCATATGAGAGATTCTAGAAGTGTTGGAACAAAGGAAGAGACCCCTTGTGCCCAAAACCTAATTATTTTCAAGCCTTATTTCCCTATTAGGCCTAATAAGAAAGAGGACAGTAAAAAATTGAGCCCTTCCATACAAAGCAACCCTACCTCATTTCTAGATATGTGTAAGAATGGCTACAAGGGTCAATGGTAGTTTGAGAAGGAAATCCAATAGATTGATGTCTAAAGGTTCTTGTGAGTGGTTGTTTGAGTGTGTTTGATCATTTCATACCCTTGCTCTACATCAGATTTAGATCTCCCCTTGGACTTGGATTTGTCATGCTTCTCATTCTTCTTTTCTTTTTCCTTAGTTACTCTATGAATATTTAAGGCCTCCTTCACATTGGTGGATACCTTCCTCCTCATCTCTTTAGAAAACAAAGAACCCACATCTTTATTCTTCAATATAACAAAAATACTCCCAATAACCATAAGAAGAGAATCCCAAGAATCAAGCAAAGAACAATGCAATATTTGATATTTCTCCTCCTCATCCATTTTGACACCAACTAATTCCAATTGAGCCACCAACATATTGAATGAATCCATATGGTTTGTGTTTTTTCCACCCTCTTCTACTCTCAAGGAATAAAATTTCTTCCTAAAGAAAATCTTGTTTACTAAAGATTTGGCTTGATAAATCTCACCAAGTTTCTTCCATATTTCCTCTACAGAGGTCTCTTCATGGACATTAATTAAAATAGAGTCTACTGAGCACAATCTTATTAAACCCTTCACTTTATAGTCCATAACATCATATTGAGTAGCTAAAGTAAGATTTACAAGCCTTGAAAATTTCTCATCAATAGCATACCACAGATCTCAATCTATCAATAGATCCTCCATCTTTAGCAGCTTCCACATCTCAAAATTATTTCAAAAAAAATTATCCACCTCTATTATCCCTAATGAACATGCCATTTGAAAATTCCAACAACAAGATCACAAATTATCTTCTTGAAATGAAGGAAAATATAGGTTCACCATAATGAAACAAAATGATGAATTGCAACCTATCATAACATTAAGTTGGCTAGAGACAAGGGGATCTCAAAGCTCTGGATCAAACAAGATTCTCCAAATATTGTTAATTTTCTAATGGTCCCCCCTCTTGGACTATTGAAAATTTCATTTTGGACGCCCTTGCTTTGATTCAAGAATTTGAAGAAATATATATTTCTCATGATTTTAGAGGCAAATCGTGTGGCAGATTGGGTGGTGAATCTTGGGGTGACGTCTGCAAGGTTTTGGGAGGCGAATGTCATCCTACCAATTGAATTAAGCAATCTAATCCATAATGGCATATCTTAGCATGTTGGCATTGGCCACCTCCTCGACTATTGGAATGTGTGGGTATTATTGATTTTTCTAGTTGATTAGACACTCCACGCAGGTGATGTTTATGAGAAGTTGTGGACATTCAAATATGAGTTGCATGAGCTTCCTTTTTATTATTGCTCTTAGTACCATTCCTGGCAGACACAGGCTTTCTGGGTGCTCATTTCCCTTTTGTCTTTTTTTTTTTTCTATCTTTGTGTGTGGTTTCTCTCTGCAAGTGCAAAGATTTCGATGATGGGTGGGGATAGATGCAAAAAAAAACCACTTTCCTATGATGACTTCAAGGCATATGTTGATGTTTGGGCTATCTTGCAGAAGGGTGGGGTGACCCCTTTTATGGAAAGGCTACATGACTTTAAGGGAAACATTTCCAAATATTTCGTTGATGCTTGGCATGGCTATTTTCTCAACATATTTGTAAGGGATACCATGATTAAGGAAGATTTTATTATGGAAGTGACTGGTATGTCAATGAAAGGAAGGAAATTCTATAGGGATAAGAACCTCTCGTATCATGGCCAGGAAAACTTTCTCTGGGATAGAGAATGGGCTAAAATGGTTAGACTATATTGTGGTAGGTATGATAGGTCCAAGATTAAACCTATTTGACAGGATGAAGTGATGGCATTGATGTGGTACTTTACACTGGATGGTAGATACATGATATTGTATGGTCACCATTTTGTTTTGTTGAATCACTTTCGGCATATAAGCTCATTTCCTTCCCATTTTATTTGTTGTCATCTTTGGAGAAAGGAATTTTGAATTTCAGGAAGAAAACTAGAAACTCTTTTCTGCATGAGGGTTTGATGTTGCTCATATTTGATTTTATTAAAGCCAACTGTATAGTTGATACTCCTCATTCCCCTATTTTGAAAAAGAATAGGAAAGGGAGTGGTAAATGTCTGGTTGAGGAGATTCAGGAGCGTGAGGGAACAAAAATTGAAGAGGACTTGGAGGATGGTCTGATGGGTACAATAAAGACCTTGATTATACACCCTCGTCTAGAGGGAAGAAACCCTCTACTTCTATGGCCAAACCTTCCCTCTCGCGTGTTAAGTGTAAAATTAAGGAGGCTTTTGTGGAAGATGAAGATGATGAGATATGCAGTGGTAGGAAGGCCAAGGGTTGCTCTAAGGATATGGGAATTAAACTTCAGGAGGTGGTAGAGGATATTCAAGATGGTGGGATGGTGAATTTGGGAAATTCAAACCTAGCTTATGATGGTGATGGTGGGTCCCCTCCTGCTCATAAGGTGAATTATGTTTTCAATGTGTATGAATTTGCTTAGGTGTCAGCTTCCAAGGATAAGGGCAAGGCCAAGTTTATCCTTGATGTGTCTCATGATGAGGATCCTCCTGCTGGTTCACATCAGGGTAGGGGTTTGTTTTGGGGGGCTATGGAGTTTTTGTAGGCATCAACTATGGTGAAAGAAGGGGCATAAATTTCTTTTAATTTAATGGTGTGGCTAGTGCAAGAGGTGCAGGACCTCCATAATAAGCACAACACTATTGCTCAGTGCAATATTTCCACTCTTCATAGTCTTAAAGAGAAGGAATCCATCTTTGGTTTGGCCAAGTCGTTAAATTCTAGTGTTAATTATGTGGTGGATGAGCTGGCTAACATGAAAAAATACTATGGGTTGAGGATGGCATTGCTGGAAAAGAATAACAGGAAGCTCTGTAAGGACATGGACATGATCATTAATCTTAGCAGGGAGAAGTTGGAGGCTTCAGTTGAAGGTCTTGTTTTCCTCAATGAGAAGGAAAAATAATGGATGGGAATAGGACTGTTTGGTGATTAGGTAAGCAAGGAAAGGGGGGAGAGTGTCATCATGGAGATGCAGACCATGAACTTAGGTGTTGGACTGAGTGTGAGTACTCAGAGTAAAAATAAGAAATGCAAAATGGTCCCTAGGAAGGATGTGAAAGACATCATGGAGATGCACGATAGGATGGCATCAAAGGACTTAGAAGTGACAAGGATGCTCAAAGAACTTAGCTAATTTCCATTTGTATTGCTCTATTGTCTTTTTTTTTGCTGTTGGTTTTGTTGATGGTCTGTTGATGTTCTGGTAATTAGCTTGTTTTTGGTTTTTTTGGGTGGGTAGTCCAATCCTTTATCTATATTTCCACTATTGTTTTTTGTACAGGGTTTCAGGAACCCTTCAAAACCTATTCATTGTTAATCAAAAACAAAATGATGAACCCAATTTCACCTCTATTTCATTCAATATGTGTGCTATATGTATAAATGAGAATAAAAAAATAAACCTAACTAATATAATGGTTAAAAGGAATGCTTTAATTGGGTTAAATGTTCTGTACCTATTGGAAAAGGTGTTTTTTTGGACCTCATTGAGGAATCATTTTCCTTATGGTGAATGGGTCCTAGCTAGGGCTTTGGAAAATCATTTTTCGGGTTCTATTCCTCTCAATCTGCACTCTAGGATTCTAGTTGAGCATTATCAGAAAGCTGAAAATAAATCTTGTAGCTCAATTTTTGTGATTTGGAAACTTTCTTAGCAACTTTGACAACTTTTTCAATTGTGCTCTCCAATGGATCTTCAATCTAAAACCTACAATCGCATATCAAAGGAGAGAAAATTTTTGTTTGTTAGGAATACGGGTTTGCGTTGGTCAAACCCCATTTTAGTAATTAAACCTTGAAATGAAATAAAAATGCATGAAGGAATGATGAATGAAAAAAATGCAATGTCACAAATCACCACACCTTATTTGAAACCTTGGATTGTAGATCTACAACTTAGCATGAAGTAGCCTCAATTAATGTAGATCTTGATCATAAAACTTGATGTGAAACAATGTCTTTAATATGCTTGATCTGATCTTGAATGTTGCATCAACACATTAGCTCAACAACATGCATGATGCATTATTCCTTTGATTTGATGAAAGGAATCTTGATTTATGTAGTAATCTTCTTCAAATATACCCTTGAATTCCTTAGAAATGATTTAGAATTCTTCTATAATGATCTTGTGAACGCACTCTTGAGATAACTTCAATTTTCTAGGTGAAACTAAGTCAAATAGCCTTGTATTTATACTTAACATTAATTCCCAAAATTCAAATATCAAAAGCTGAAATAAAAATGGATTTCAAATCATTAAAATATTTCCAAAAACATATTTCAAAGATGGCTTCTAGGTCTAAGTGAGGATCCATTCACCATGTGGCAAATGGGTCCTAGGTCACTCACCTAGGACACACTTTGGGAAATATGAAAGATCTTGTGAAAATAGGGTCCTAGGACCTAGTGAGAATCCATTCTCCATGTGACGAATGGATCTTAGGTCACCTACCTAGGACACACACCTAAAATTAAGTGTTGTGTAATTGCATTTATGAATGTCAAGTTTTATCCCTTAGATTTTGTAATTAATTAAGCTTGGATGTGAATTAAAGGGTCTGGCCAATTAAGGTAAATTAACCTGAATTAATTAATAAAGCCCTAGATTAGTGTGTGAAAGAATCTGTGATTGGGATCCCACAAGCCTTGGATGATATTCTAAAGAGAAAACCTATCACACACAAATGAGAAATTACATAGCAAAATATGTGAAACAATAATGATTATTGATTATTGAATCAATTACTGAATGAATACAATGAAGGATTGAATATCCTTATGTAGACTCAGGTGAACTCAACATGAGACCCTGAATGATGGAGTTCTGATTGAGAGAGGAGTGAGATAAAAAATTGCATGAATCAGTTAAGTCACTTAACTGATTGAAATGCACGATTAATGTAATAAAACTCATAATTAGAACTAGATGATCTTTTTATAAGTTTGTATTAAGCACTAGAGTAAATTAAGGATTAATTTACTCCAACACTCCCCCTAAATGAAAAATAATGAGAAGAAAAAGATGATGAAGGAAAATAATGCAATGATGGATGCCTCTAAAATCTGCTCATGTGTCCACATGTCAGAAAGCGATGATGTCAATCCAAGATCCTGTGAAGACTGATAGAGAACAAGCTGAAAAGGTGATGAAGATGGGCCAATAGTGGTGATGTGGTTGCCAACAATTTATTCAAACTAAAGAAGAAAGCTTCAACTAATGAAGAACTGCAAATATTCCCTCCATTAGGGATATGCCATTGTTTAACAAATGCTCAATATTATCTCGCTAGAAAGAAAATTTGGAAGCACACAAGGATGCGACTCTAGAACCTCATGTAGTTAGGAACCCTACTAGAAAGAATATCTAGAAGCACACAAGGATGTGACTCTGGAATCTCATGTAGACAAGAATTTAGAATAGAAGAACACTTTTGGCTACCAATTGGAGGAGCAGTATAGAGCTCCATGCTTAATTAGCAACTTTTAATATTCTATGTTTGTTTATTTAGAAGTAAAATGAAAGAAACCTATCCTAAATGCTTTAAGTAGAAACCCCCATATGGAACTTTATATAAGTTCAATTTTTAGAAAGCTCCAAATTTTCCCAGATCTTTATCATGTGGTGCTCGCAAAGGACACACAATATTTAAAGAATCAATAAGAAAGAAAGCAAGGAGCATGAAAAAAATGGAATGACACATGCATGCATCAAGAAACAAAGGTTTACATCTCCCTCCATTAAGGTGAAAATCTCCATAAAAATCTGGCAACAAAATGAAAAGAAGAAATCGCTTGCAAAAGAAAGATCGATCATGTCATTAGCAGATCACTCCTAAAAAGTAGATCGATTTCCTGAAAATGGAAAATCATGCCAAATATAAAGGAAAACCATTCCAAGCTTGTAGGAAAATTTGAATCAACCTCTATGCAAGATTCATCTTTTCCTCTTAGAAAATCCAGATTATTACGAGATGAGGCAAATTGGGCGTAGGACATTGTGAGCTAGACAACCATCATCTGCAAAGCCAACAGTGAAAGGGGCTACCATGCACATGATCAAATCCAAGTGGAGCTACCACAAGTAGATTCAGATGCCAAACTTGGCATGGTAGAGCAATCTCAAATCATGCCCTAAGCAATAAAATTGCACCCTTCTTTGGTCAATGCCCCTCCTTGCTTCTCTCCAATGCATCCAAAACTTTCCATCCCAAATCAAAGAAAAAACTCACTACCTAAATTCAATAGGCATGGGCCTACAAATCTTGGGTAGAGACCTCTTAGAAACAAAGTGCCACACAATCTTCCATGCGAATAAGAGATTTCCCCATAGCCTCAATAGAGATTACGTCCATGTTGTTGCTTGAGCAGGTATTTTGTAGCAGAGAGACTCCAATTTGCAACAAATACAAAGCCAATTGTGTCTCCCACAAAAGTAGATCACACCTCCCACAAAAGTAGATCACACCTCCCACACTTAGCATCGCTGCCTTTAGAAGGTTATCATGGGCATAAGTGATATGGAGGCCACAAGAAGATTGTAGATCTTAAGAATGAAGAGTTAAGTTGGGTGGAAATCATGCCCTCAGAAATTGATGAAGAGCTATTATCTTCCATGTGGGCTCTTGTCAATGAGGTGCGGCTCTGTGCTTAAGAATTTCACAGCCTTTGTGCAACATCCAATTTCAATGTAGGTTTACACAAATAGCTCATGACCTACAAAATCAAAGACACCACACTGCACTCAAAATATCAACTCCAACAATTCACTCATGGCCTACACATGGAGGTCTATGTAGGTTGTCTGCTGACTATCGACCCTCAAAAAAAGGTGAATCGACTACCTGAAATAGAGATTTGCATGCCTGGGTGGATTAAACATGAATCTTTCCCTTGATATTCATGCAAATAATGCCTCTATTAGAACAAAGACTCAATATCGATGTCGACCTAGTGCGTGGGGAATGCGTGTCGATCTTGAATTGAATGGATGTGTAGATTAACTCTCAACAATGCTTCTGATCCAAAAAATTCCTCAAAAAAGAAAACAAGGATCTTCAGATTTGGAGCTCTGATACCATGAAATAATCTGTGATTGGGATCCCACAAGCCCTGGATGATATTCTGAAGAGAAAACTAGTCACACATGAATAATAAATTACAGAACAAAATATGTGAAATGATAATGATTATTGATTATTGAATCAATTACTGAATGAATACAATAAAGGATTGAATATCCTTATGTAGACTCAGGAAAACTCAACATGAGACCCTGAATGATGTAGTTTTGACTGAGAGAGGAGTGAGATAATAGAATACATGAATTAGTTAAGTCACTTAACTAATTGAAATTTATAATGAATGCAATAATAGTCACAATCAAAACTAGATGATCTTTTCCTAATTTTTCATTAAGCACTAGAGTAAATTAAGGATGATTAATTTACTCCAATAGTGTGAAAGTGTAAAGATACACTTTACAACACCCTAATTAAGGAACAATTAATTCCATTTAATTAAAAAGGCCCTAAAATTAATGCAAATGTGTAAAACACATCATTAAACTAAATTAAGGCATCATTAAGCTCATTTTAATATTAATTATTCCCAAATTAAGTAAGGAAAAAGGGATACCTTTTTTGTTACTACATTTTCCCCCCACTTTAGTCAGAGTATGACCTCATGTCAAACTCACATTAAAGTAGACATTCAAGACACTTATGTATGTAGCAATGACCAAGATACACAAACATATAATGTGAAAGGCTAAAAGAAATAAAAACAACAAAAAACAAAAAGAAAAAGGGTTGGATCAAGCCATGATAGTCTATCCAACTCAATGTGGATTAGGGATCAGTTGTTTTTCCAAAACATGTGCTTACTTCGGGCTAATGGAACCTTAGGCCATCCACTAAGTTAGCCCCCTAATAAAGTGGCTTAGTGAGAAAGTCAGGCCTCTACGTCAGTTTCTCACTGTACTAACCATACCAAAGCTATCCCTCTGATAACTTCAATAGGATGCCACAACATGAAACTTTGAGCTTCACAAGGTCTAATAAGTTGTGTTATACTAAGCACTTATGAACAACATGTAAGTAAAGGTTTTTGTTCAACAAGACTTTGCTTAGTTCATTTAAGGTCTCTTCTTAGGGAACACCATGCCTAACATCTCCAAGAAAGGAAAAGTCAAAGAAATATCATGCTCTTAGAGGAAATAAACCCAATGAAACTACCAAGAAAAGGACGCATCACAAGAAGTAATAAAATCACACAGTGAAATATGAGTGTCGATGTATGCCCCAACTTTAAAGTTATTGCTAACAACATTATTGTGAGAAATCCAATTTAAATTAGAAGAAGAAATGAGAGCTTTAGTTAGGAAGCCCTATGCCAAGTCATATGTTCCTGAATGAAACTTCATCATGTATAAGGGGTTTCCCCCAAAATGAAATACTAAGGATAACTCAGTATGTCACATGTGAGTAAAAATAAGGAATGTTGTCCACATCCCAAGCTTGCTCTTATATATACATGGAAGGTGGTCAACAAACCAAAAGAGACAACGAAAATTTCCATATGAGGACAAAGCTACCTAACCCATTTCCCTCACTTAGTGCAAGACAAGGATGAGCTAAGAATGGGTGATGATATGTTGGTCCTTGAAAATAAGAAATGATTTGCAATGTGTGTAAAACATGCAATAGTGAGTATGTTATGATCCTACAACTATTACACAACAAGGAGCAATAACTAATGCTATTGATCATAATATGTAGAAAAAGTATCCACTTGATGCCCATCTAATGAGATATTCCCACATGTGATATCTATGAGTTCAAGATGCACCAAACTTAAAGTTGGCTTAGAAGAATCTTTTGTAAGAGTGTTGATATCAATTGAAGACTTGTTTGTTTCTTTCAAGGGACGGGTATGTGCAGGATCATGATGGGCCAAAAAGTGGCAATATGATGGGTATGTGGCTGACGACTTTTTTTTTACCCAAAATTGATGAAACGAAAATGGTTTTTAAAGGAGATTCTTAGCTTTCCACCAATATAAATTATGCTTTACTTTGAATTTAATAAGTAATTATTATTCATTTTCTATTCAAATTATGACTAAAGTCTTGATTGACAGACAGATTGAAAAACATTTATAGCTTTCAAATGGTATTACATTTTTTGAATCCAAAACATGCATCACATTCTATGCATCACATACTATAGGATTAAAAAAAGAAAAAAATGAATTTCATGAAGTTTTGACCAAGTTAAGGTAGTCAGACATATGATTTTTTTATATTTTTTAAAAGATGTAATAAAAAATACATAATTAATTATTTACTTGGAAAAAAATTATAAAAAAATATGCATCACATCGGGACATGAGTCTTCTACTTATATCTAAAATATTATAAAAAAATATTATCATTTTATTGTGGTTAGGGTGGTCAGATAGACACCCGCTTCTTATTTTTTCCCTGAAATTTAAGTACTACTACATTGAAATCTAAAATTTTAACCAACTAGATTATTATTTTTTTAAACAAACCTAGTAGTTTAGAAACTACATTCAATTTTCTACAGATTCTATTCTTACATATTTTTGAAATAATATAGATAACTTATTCAATTTTTTACGTCAAGTTTCCTAACTCTGTTTTTTCTAATTTTTTTGCCACTTAAGGGCCTATTTTTTCCATGATAATCCTGCACATATCGAGAAAATAACCAAGAAAATTAGTCATTTCTTGTGTGTTAGGCTCTATGGGGACATGCATACCTTTTTCTCTAGCACCACATCATTTTCCACTATACCCAAGTTGTTTAATAAGTTCATAAACTCTTCCATAAAGATTTTTCATTTCTTTTGGATTCGGTGGTTTCTCGTAATCAACTTCATCAAAGTTTGTTGTGTAATTTTCTTCTTCTTCTAAAGTGGTTGAGGTGGATGCTTTCAAATTTTTTGTTGACATTACTGCTTTTTCTTTTCCCTTTTTAGACTCTTTTGTTGTGATCTTGTATTCTCGCATAAATGTAGGTGTGAAATCTAAGGAACCCCAATCATCTTCTAACAACTTAGTGACTTCATCAATGTTCTTCTTGTGTTCTTCTTCCTTTGTGACTTCTAATTTTTTAATTTGTTTCAATACTTTAAAAGGATCTCATCCTTCTTTCTTAGCATTTAAAAAACTTTTAGGTTCAGGATCAGCCTTGAGTGTGTAAACTTTGTTGTCATAGACATACTTTATTTTACAATGAAGGGTAGAAGGGACCCCATTCATTGCATGAATCCATGGCCTTCCTAAGAAAATATTATAGGAAAGATCATGAGGCATAACATGGACTAGAGTTTGTAATAGGACATTTCCAACTTTCATAGGTAATGCGATGACTCGAAGTGGTTATTTTCCTACGTTATCAAACCCACAAATAGATAAAGAATAAGGTTGAATTTGGCTTTTGTCTACTTCAATCTTATAAAGAAGGTTTATGCTACACATGTTAAGGGTTGAGACACTATCAACAAGAATTCTCTTTATCACTATTTGATAATGTAAGCTATTATCATGAAAGCTTCATTTTTTTTTGCTCTTCTAACGAAGGTGACTCATCTTCACAAAAAAGTAATTTCTAATTTGGTTAAAGTTGTAGCTTGAATTTGGGCTGCCACATCATTTGATTGCACATTAGGATATGTAGGAACTTGTTATTAAACACTTTCAAGCATGTTATGATAAATAGGTGAGGCTTGAATAAGGTACCATTAGGATATCTTAGTAGGAGTATTTTTAAGTCACTCAACAAGATCACACTCCTTTCCACTTTTTAAAGGAAAATGAGAAGCACTAGGAAAGATAGGTTGAGGCAATGGGAGGGATGTTTGAGTTGTTTTTCTTGGTTACAGATAATCAAGTTTCCTTTTAGCTGGTTCTAAGATAATCACAAGTCTATTTTGAACTTTAGGTTGTTGTGAGGGTGGATAAATGATAAGTTGAGGCTTATGTGGTGCAATAATTAAAGGATTTGTAGGAGGTCTAAGAATTAGAGGACTCAAGGGAGTCCTAATGTTCATAACCTCAGAAGACTTATCCTTATTTTCATGATTTCTTAGTGAAGAGGAGTCTAATGTCACTTCATAATCTTCATCTAAGGAAGCCACATTAATATTGTTTGAAAGACATATAAATTCTATCTTTCTCCTGCACCATGATATCTTCCCTAGTAGGAGAGTTTCTAGGAGAGCCACAAACTAGATGTTCATGACATTCAAAGGTTGGTTATTCTAAAATGACTTCATCACAAGTAAGGGAGTTATCAATTGTTGGATTTTATTGCTTGTCAATGATGGAATTCTCTTGTTCAATAATGTTTTCCCTAGGGGAAGAGAGGAAAATACGATTCTCATGACTCTCATCTATTATATCTTCTAACACCAAGATATCTTCTTCACCAATAGGAGAAGGAAAAATTTGATTGTTCTAATTGTACATGATTTCATCCTTTTTTCTCTTGGGTCTCATTCTCTTGTGCCATAATATCTACCCTAGCAGGGGCCTAATTTTAGGAGAGTAAAAAACAAGAGTTTCATCGCATTCCATGGTTATATTTTGTAAAGTAACTTCATCACAAGTAGGGGAGGCACCAAGAAAAGAGAAACTATGTTTTGCTTTCTTACCAATGGTTGGAATTTCCATTCAAATAGATCTTTCCAATTGGTAGGAGCATTAGGAAAGGGAGAAACGAGATTCTCATGACTCACAATAAGTGTATCTTCTAACACCAAACTATCTTCTTTACATCTAGGAGAGATATTAGGGGAAGAAAAAAAATGATTGTCATGGTATCTACAATTACATCCCTATGTTAGGTATAATGTCTTCCCAAGTAGGAGAGGCAGGATTGTCATAGTTCTCAATCATTGGATCTCTTAACACCAACATATCCTCCTTACAAATGTATTTTTCATGATCGTTCACGGTTGTATCCTCTTTCACTAAAGATTTCTCGCAAGTAGGGGAGGTGTTGGGAGATTAATGGGGACTAGGTAAAGTAATGTTAAGGAATGTTTCAATGTTCTTATCTTCTTATTTCATAATATCTTCCCAAGGGGGAGGAGGAGAGGGACAAACAAGAATTTCATGATTCTGAATGATTATATCTTCTTTCAATAAAATACCTTTGTCACTAATAGGAGAGGTATCAGGAGAAGAACAATTATGATTTGCATGATTGTCTATGCTTGCATCCTCTTGTGTGATGGAATTCTTACAAATTCAATAGATACTAGGAGGGTAGCCAACATGCTTGTCAAAGGTTTTATTTTGTTTTCCTAGATTATGACCACGAGTAGGGAAAAATAGATTCATACAAGCCATGCGATACTCTATGAACACTAAATGCTAGAAAAGGAAACATACTAACATGAAAAAGTAAGTTATCTAAATTATGGAATGCTTCTTAAATGTCAACTATTTTCCTATAGATTTGAAGATTTTTAATACTGAAATGATTTAAAAATGACTAAACTAAACGGATGATTTGACCGAGATACATAAAACATAAATTCTTGAAACTTTCCTGATTGATATAGTAGGTTGCCAACAAGCCTAATAAGTACAAAAAATCACCAAAAAGCTCAGAAAAGTTGATTTTTGTAGGAATCGATGGACTCATTCGCCTTGTGGTGAATAGGTCCTAGTAGAAGATTTTTCAAAATTGAAAAGTGTAATTTATGAGTGATTATGTGTTTTCTATTTCAGATCTCAAACTGTAACTTTTGTGACATAAATTTATAGAATTTAACGTTGAAATGCAAGTGCAATGAAGGAAAAATGATTAACTATATGACACTTTTTGAAATTCAATTTTGATCCAATTTTTGAATATGAATGATGAAAAGTACACTAATATGAAAACACCATGCAAAATTAGTCTAACATTATGCAATTTTGGTTGAACTTTTGTTCGTGTAATTAATATTTAATTACACTTGCATAACTTTACTTAGGTAATATTTTAATTCCTAGGTTAATTATTCTCATCCTTATCTTGTTGAGCTATCTTGTTGCTCAAGATAAGATTAGGGTTATGCATACTTTGCTTTTATAAAGCAAATCATCTTGTTGAGCAGTTTTTTTCTTTTTGGCATAACTTGGGCATACAGTATCAAAATCGGGCAAATGAGATATCGCTGAAAAGCTAGTTTTGAGCACTATCTTGTGGTGTAGTTTATTTTTCAGAATTTTTATTTTTAGCTACATTTATTTCTGTTTGAAGTCAGATGTTCATTTATGGCTTCTAAGCTCATAACTTTTTGCCGTGATCTCCGATTTTCACTATCTTTGTGGTGTTGGAAAGGTATTGAGGAGCTCTACATTTCTGTCTATGCAGTTTTTTTCTATATCCATCCTAGGTTGATTGTTAATCCAAATTTTTCCTATTGGGTGTTTTGGAGATTACTTGGATGTTTTGGCAGTTGGAGGGGTGAAACTTTAATCTTTGCACTTCATTTCAGTACCACATAATTTTATTTTTTGTTTATGCATGTTTAGCATTCTCTCCTTTTACAATCATTGGGTTATTGTAATAAATGAACTGAGATAAAGTTCCATTAGGGGGGTTTCTTGCATAATAATCTAATTAGAGTGTGCATGCACTTTGATCTCCATCTTGTTATTGATGGCAACTCGCATGGGTTATATCTAGTTTCTTAGTTTATTTTGGCCACATCTTGCTCTTGCTTGATACACATCAGATTCACATCGGTTCACACTTTAGATTGGGAGTTTATGGTTATTGATTTGCATTGGTTCAAATCCATCTCAGTTTGAGGGCCATGTTTTTATGATAAATGTTCCAGAGTTTTTATGGTACTTGTTCCCATGGAAGATTTTTAGTCTCAATTTGGCATTGACATCAAGATACATGGTTTCCAGATTCTATCATCATATCATCTACTGTTTCTTCACATATTCTAGTGTTGTTCTAGTTTGTGAGTTTTCCAGTGTTCTGTGGCATTGGGTCTGCTGTTGCATTATTATGATTATGCTTTGGTTTCTTGTAGACAGAAGGATCTTTCCTTGCTTGTCGAATTTTGGTTCCAGTGTTACTCCGCAGTGTTCTTCCAGTGCTTCTTTGCAATAGTCATCTCATTGTAGGGGGGTTTTGTCCCACTTGGTTTTCCTTCTCTACTTCATTATTGCATTTGTACTTGGGTACCTGATCAGGCCTTGTTGTCGGGACCCATTCATGATTTCTTGCATTCATCTTAGTTTTAGGTGCATGCTTTGTTAGTCTCCCTAAGTTACACTTATGGGGGGGTGTTAGTGTAATTAATATTTAATTACACTTGCATAACTTTACTTAGGTAATATTTTAATTCCTAGGTTAATTATTCTCATCCTTATCTTGTTGAGCTATCTTGTTGCTCAAGATAAGATTAGGGTTATGCATAATTTTCTTTTATAAAGAAAATCATCTCATGTAATTATGAATTCCTGAATAATAATATTTTGCACATCTTTTTACAAAGCTTTGCTTTTTTCTGATTTTCTCTTTTGTGGAAGGTTTTTTGGTTTGCATGTCTGATCTTGGTTTCTAACAACTTTCATATTTAAAATGAATGAAAAATGCAAGTTTAGACCTAAACTATAATGCAAACTAATGAAATTTTGACAACCCTATATGAAATGCAAAATAATGTAATGCAATGCAAACTAATGCAAATCCTAGATCTAGGGTTTTAATGGACTCCAATTTTTAGAATTTTGATGTACAAGGTCGGGTTCACCAAAATGAAATGAAGGAAAATATAGGTTCACCATAATGGAACAAATTTACTAAACCAATTTCACGTCTATTTCATTCAATATGTGTGCTATAATGTATAAATGATAATCATAAAATAAACCTAACTAATATAACAGTTAAAAGGTAGGTTTTGAAAGGGTTAACTATTGTGTACCTGTTGCAAAAAAGTGCTTTTTTGGACCTCACTAAGGACTCATTCACCCTATGGTGAATGGGTCCTAGCTAGGGCTCTGGAAAATCAATTTTTGGGTTCTATTGCTCTCAGTTTGCACTCTCATATTCTAGTTGGGCACTATCTGAAAGCTGAAAATAAATCATGTAGTTCAGTTTCCATGATCTGGCACTTTTCTTAGCAACTTTGACAACTTTGACTACTTTTGCAATTTTTCTCTCCAATGGATCTTCAATCTAAAACCTACAATCACACATCAAAGGAGATAAAACTACTATTTGTTAGGGAATAGGGGTTTTCCTTGGTCAAAACCCGTACTGGTAATTAAACCTTGAAATGAAATAGAAATGCATGAAGTAATGATGAATGAAAAAAATGAAATGTCACAAATCACCACACCTTATTTGAAACCTTGGATTTTAGATCTAGAACTTAGCATGAAGTAGCCTCAATGAATGTAGATCTTGATCATAAAACTTGATGTGAAACAATGCCTTTAATATGCTTGATTTGATCTTGAATGTTACATCAACACATTAGCTCAACAACATGCATGATGCATTATTCCTTTGAAATGGTGAAAGGAATATTTATTGCTGCAATAATATTCTTCAAATCTACCCTTGAATTCCTTATAAATTAGATCTTGAATGCTTCTATAATGCTTTTGTGAAAGTACTCTTGAGATAACTTGAATTTTCTAGGTGAAACTAAGTGAAATAACATTGTATTTATACTTATCTTAACATTAATTCAAAAAATTCAACTATCACAAGCCAACATTAAATCATGGATGTAAAATCATTAAAATACTACCAAAAATATATTTCAAAGAGGGGTCCTAGGTCTAAGTGAGGACCCATTTTCCATTGGCGAATGGGTCCTAGGTAACTCACTTACGACACACTTTGAGAACTATGAAAGATCTTATGAAAATAGGGTCTTAGGACCTAGTGATGACCCATTCGCCATGTGGCGAATGGGTCCTAGGTCACCTACCTAGGACACACACCTTCTAAAATTAAGTGTTGTGTAATGGCATTTATCAATGTTAGGTTTTATCCCTCAGAATTTACAATTAATTTGGCTTGGATTTGAATTAAAGGGGCCAATAAAGGAAAATTAACCTCAATTAATTAATAAAACCCTAGATTAGTGTGAAAGTGTAAAGATGCACTTTACAACATCCTAAATAAGACACAAATAGGTCCATTTAATTTAAAAAGGCCCTAAACTTAATGTGAATTTGTAAAACACATTACAACACTAAATTAAGGCATCATTAAGCTCATTTTCATATTGAATATTCCCAAATTAAGTAAGGAAAAAGGGCTATTTTTCCCATTACTATACTTCTACATAAACTCCCACTCAAATATGGATTAGTTCAAAAAACCCAACAATCCACAAAAAAAGCCAAAGGCGATCAGGCTTTGATACCACTTGTAAGGAAGCTAAGGTAGCAAAACAACCTCCCACCCTAATCTTGAGAGGAGAATAATGTAAAACATTAAAAAAAAATTCAATAGTTACAAAAACATAAACAAAAATAAACATAAATGTCATGCATACTAGAACAAACTGACTTGTGTGGAGAAAACCCTTTGAGGAGAAAAATCCCACTCCAGAAGCTGCCTAATATATTATTCAAAAATCAAAAAGATTACAATATAATTGCAAAGCAATCTTCTCACATTACTATCACCATCAAAGATCTAGAGATAACACAACTGGTATCAGACTCTCAAAATACATCACAATATCATAGCCATGATACAATGCTCTCATAAAATAGGGTTAGCTTCTAGGGCAAGACAAGCCAACAAAATATTTACCATTAAATCTGTGACCTAATAATGAATGTTCTTGATATATCATTAATTTAATTTATTTTGGTCATTTAAGAGTTTGTGTTAACAAAAAGATGACAACTTTAAGATGCATCCCACTCAGGTCCCCTCCACCTTGTGCTCTCATTGCATATAAAAACTATTGGTGGAACTAAGAAATATATATATAGGTCCATCAATAGTAAGATTATTATTAATAATATACCTCATATAATTGCAAGATTGAGACATTTCCCAACATCAATTTTTTTCAAAAGGTTTGCTTGATATATCATGTCTCATCATCTAGCTTAGGGGTTTTCTATGATTGTTTTGCAATGTACTTTGCAACATCCATAGGCCTATATGGTTTTCATATGGTCTCTATCCATGCTAGCCATACTCATCAGTTCCTTTTTCTATCTGATCAAATCATCTTGTCTTTTCTATGAGATTTTTATCATGTCTATTATTTTTCAATTTTTTCCTAACATGTTTGTGGTGAGATTGCATTCAGCTTTGTAGGATCAAAGACACATGTCTTCTTCACATTCTGATGGAGCTTCTTGACGTCAGGTATACCAAATCGAAAGTGTGTTTCCTCTTCATCCTGAGGATATTCTCTTCAATCTCTTTCTACTTCAGCTCGCACATGTTTAGATACATATGATTACTAAACTAGGAGAAAAATGTTATGGCATAAAATCACACCCTTATACAATATCACACAACATTCACTTTGGCTTAATAAGATGATAATGCAAAAACCCACCTTCCTAGCCTTCATTTTTGTCCCTACCTTTCCATTTTCTATTAGTGGGGGAATTTTTTTCCTAGATGGTTCCCCTTCGCATGAACATCTTGACAATATTTTTGATCCTATGGCTATTGGGATGCTACACTGTCACCTTCCTATGAAGTGTAATGCCTTTGAAGTCATAGGCGCACCCAGGAATGACTCTTTGGCATGCAATTTGACCATATTCTTCACTCTTACTCTCATTCCATTCCATTCTAGCAATTTGATCTCACACTCTCTCATTCTAACACTTCATTACCAATTTCTCTTAAATCTAGCTCTCTTCTTATAGCTCTACACCTTCCATTCTTGCAGATTCATACTTTCCCACATCACGTTCTTGCTTGATCATATCAAGCTTTAAAGGCACTACTCTTCCTCTCAGCTTCACTAAGCTTATTAGAGGGAGGGTGACATTTATTTTCATTGCATTATCATTCTTATTTCTTAGCATATTGTTATCTTACATGTTATACATCTTGTCTTATTATTTCTCTATCTATCTTTTGATATTGTTGTCTATTTGTTTGTCTATGGAACTGGAAACAACAAAGTTGGGTTTTGACCAAGGTAAACTTTGAAAAGAATCCCCAACACTTTTCATGTTTTTGTGTGTGCATTTTTGTTCATGAGGATCTTGTGGGAGGCTGGAAATACCATGAGTTAATCCCTTATCTCCAAATACTCACCATTTTTCTTAATAGTTGGTTTACTTGTTATGTAAGTATTCTTCCTGTTGTATTTTTAAGTATTTTTAGCATGCTGTTGAGATTAGTAAAATTGTTAGACTTTATCTTTCAGGTATTTATTAGACCTAAGTGTCTTTGATAGCTGACCCTGTCTCTAATCTATACGAGATGCCAATGCATCACTTTTTCATCTTTGGTCCACATTTTCATCCTCTGGCCAAGATCCTTTTTGCTTGTCTATTGAGAGCTCTAAGATCTATTCACTTATATTTTGAAGTCACTTTTCCATAAACATCTAGAAACCCCAAAAATATAGCATAAACTCCCCCTTAACCACCACTCGTCACTTGAGATTTTGTCCCTGAGGTAGGAGGATCTATTCACTCCTTGTAGACTCTTCCCTATCCTAGAGACTCAGGAGTATCAAATCCTCTCCATTACACAATCACAACTACAATGAAGCTCTTCCAAAATTGCCATCGTATCCCATAAAATCTCAAGTAATTTTCATATTTGAGCAAGTTTTCCACAACGATTGGGTTTTTGATGCCAATGGAAGGACAAGTTGGAATCTAGGGTTTGTGGATAGCTTTGGCTTCTTTCAAGAACCTAATGAATTAATATTCAACGTATTCTCATTTTTGAACATCAAATATCCTTGTTGCTCTTTGTAAGATATTGGAATATATTAGTTTTCCCTTGAGTATTTGACTTTCTCTTGTGTTGATCATTCTATGTCATAATTGTGTCATTTAGGAATCCTTCTATAGCACACTTGAGTAGGGTTCTATAACTTATTTTGGATTTTATAGCTTGTTACAACCTTAGATACATTTAAGGCTTCGAGCACACACTTTATCAATCAACAAATCAACTATTTGTGGAGGTAGAAATACTAAAAGGGTTGTTTGACTAAGTCAAACTCCTATATAGCCACCCCTTCTCTTCTCTTTGTTATGATTTTCTAGGTTCCTATTTGAAAGTGACATATCTTAAGACAAAAAAGGAAATGCAAACTTGTAGGTTGCAGAACAAGGTTTCAAAAATCAAGAATCCCACCTCTTAGTCAAGGGTGCCCTCATCCTTGACTAGTCAATTTAGGCTTAATTTTTTATGATAGGTTTACAAATATCGACACTTCTCAAATTTCACTACTACATAGAGCCCCCATTTAAGACATTAATTTAAGACAAAATATTAATTTTGTCTTAAATTAAGACAATAAAAATAAAAGCTTTTTTTAGAATATATATTTTATTTCCCTCCCAATATTCCTTTTCCCTCTGAATTTTCCATTAACTTCAATCGTGTCTATCTGTAGCTTCGAATATGCAATAATTTCATTTCTAGAACAGAGAACAGAACAAGAGAAGAGAGGAACAGAGGCACAACACAACAGGCACAAAGAACAACACAGACAGCGGTCACGAAGTACTAGAAACAGGGGGTTTTTCAAAAATGGCAAGGGCCTTTTTCATCATAAACGAAAAGGGGTTTTCAGAAAATTAAAAGGGCGCAAAGCTCAGAGAAAAAAGTAACACTAATACCTACTGATGCACTTCCCACAATTAACACAACACAAAGGGTAATCAATAGCATAGGAAAGGGTAAACGACAGCAACAGGGGTTAACGGCAGTGGCACAGGCGTGCTTCACAAGTAGGCATCATGTGTGTGGTGGGTCCTAAGGGCTGCAGGCTTGGCGATTCTTGCATGTTATTCTCGAAGAGAGCGGTGGCAGCATAACAACATAATTCTTCAGTAACTCTTATTAATGAAGAAGAGAGGAGAGGAAAATAGTGGAAAAAAGGAAAGGAAGAAGAATCAGGGAGAAGTTGCAGAGAAAGGGGAAAGAGGACTACACGGGGAAAATTTTGAAGAATCTATCACAAGGTATGCCTCCAATCTTTTTCCCTTTCCTTAATCAACATATGATATTGCAAAGGGTTTTGTTTGAATTTCATAGATGAATCGAATATCATTTGGCTCACTGAAGCATCACTAGTAATAAAGAAGTTATTTTAGTAGGGTATCTTCTCATTGTGTGAATGTCGAGTCAGGTTAGCTTTTTCCATTCAAGGTTTTGGTAACAACTAGGAATTATGACCCAAGTCCATAACTGATCTCTTACTCAGATTGCTTTAATAAATTCTTTTGTACACTCGTTTAAATTGCTAACCGTTCCATTGTTTCCCCTTAACCTGCAATCAATAGTCATTTTCTTTTTAAGAAATATAGATGGTTGTGATCTCAAAGTCATCTCCTCCCTTTGCAAATGGTCTACTCAAGTATTAATTCACTTTTTAGAGAAAAAGAGAATTAAGAAGTAGTGGATACTTTCAGCAAGCAACATTTCTTTTCTTGAATTTCATGTCACTTTGGTTTATTTTCTTTAGATTTGTTTGTTCTTCAGCTAGTTGGAAGTTTGTGCTATAATTCACCATCCATTTATCTCATTGTTTATGTAGTCATGAAGTTTGTTGAGTGTCTAGTTCTGCAGATCCATTTGTTTGGTGTTGGTGCTTATGACCCACTAAATCCAAATGGCAACATAGCAATCAAATGGGATGGGATATCATTTCAGGGAATCCAAATGACCATGTGCTAAGTGACCATTTACTTCCTTTCACCACTAACTAGGGAGTAGATTGTTTTTGAGTTAGTTAGCTGTGTATGAAATTAGGGATTCATATGGGGTTTTGGATACACACATCTTTTACGCATGTGCATGATGCAATGGAAAACACAGGGGTACTATTTGGGAATAATGAGATGATCCATGTTCACATGTACTAATAAGTAGGTATGAAAATCTAGTAATCTATCATCTTTAAATATTGTATAAAAGATTGGCTTCTTATCTTTCGGTCCAAAAATGCCCACTGTAAGATTCAGATAATACAATTTTAAAAAAAAATTAGTTCTTTCTTCAGGTTTCATTTATATTAATTTTATTTGAGTGTTATCCATTAGGGACTCAGGAGTGGTTATTGAGTTTGTGAAGGGTTGAAGCTTTATGTGCTTTTCTGTTTGTTTGGTCCAGGTTTGTTATTGCTTTTAAAGGATCTATGGCTTCCTATTTTCCCACTTCCCAAATCAGTGGCTTGGGATTTATGATCTATGTTGCCTCATCTTCTATTCCAATAAGATTAAGCTCCACTCCTACAACCCTAAACAACCATTGCCAGGGTATTCAATATGATTTTCATGGGGAGGTCAGATGCCATAGAAGGGTAGGGTTAAATATTTATGTATAAATTCCTCTGTTTTCTTTTAATTTATCAATTTATGAGGGCATATCAGATAGAATCCATGCTGCAGCTTACTCCTCAAAATTTAATTTTTGACAAAGTACATACTGATCTATTTAAAACTATTTGAATTATTTGGTTACCTTTCTTAGGAATTTGCAGGTCAACAGAAACACTCTTTGTGGATTCCAATGCTCTCTATTAAAGATTGTATTTTTCCTCTAATGATAATTTATGCTCAATTGCATGATCTTTCTCATCTATGTGAACGATGGATGTCTCTTTTGCCATTTGACTGTCAATTATTCTCAAGCTGCTCTCTTAAGTTGTATTTTTTGTTTTTAACCGACTTGCAAGCAAACTTTATCAATATTGACAATGAAAAAATCATTATCATTTCTAGTTTCAATAATTTAATTGAAATAATGAAATTCCATGGTTTCACATCACATGCATGGACATAATTATTGTTCAAGAAATTTAATGTGAGGCTTTTTCCAGGTGGCCAGTGCGGACAATTAGCTTCAATCATGATAGGCAATACATAGCTTCAGCTAGTGAAGATCTTTTAATTGATATAGTATGTTGTATTCTCTTCTCTAACTGTAAAAATTTATTTGATGCATGTTTTGTTGACATCTGACCTTTTCAATGTTGAATTGCTTTGAAAAATAACCAGCAAGAATTTTATAACCTTTTGCTATAGGTTGACATTCAGACTAGATGGACAGTGCATTAAATACCCTGTCGAGCAGCCACGAGTAGTGTTGAGTGGAATCCCAAGCACAAACCATGTGAGTGAACTAATGATAAAAGCTCCAAAAGACAGCCCAAACACTGATGGTATTCATCTACAGGGGGTTACCAATGCTAAAGTTTATAATTGTGACATTGGAATAGGTAATCTATCTAAGTTTATACTTTCTTTGAATGTTGGATTTCCATAAGATTAACTTTATTTTGAGGTAAGTGGGAAAAATATTTGATTTAAATAAATAGTATAGATATCTAGAATACATTTATCTAAAGGTTCTCAAGAAATATCATTAATTTATTTTATCTGTGTGAGCATCATTTAGATGGCTCTAGGAAAATTCACCACCATCAATTCATCCCCAACAATTCACCATCAACAATGCATCGTCGTGACATATTCATCATGTATACAATTCACCAACATCAATTCATCACCATATCTAGTCCATCACCATTCACCATTATAGAAATTAAATAGCTATTTGCTGCCTTGATTGCTCCAATTAAGTCATTTTGTATTGACCACTTCTCATGTATTGAAAAACATATTCTTCACACATACTTAAGAAAGCATTAATACCTTGTATATTATTAAGCTCAAAGTTCAAAATAAAGCTCCTAGAACACATACCAACACCCATTTCTGGTCTCATCTCTTGTTTCACCACATCATCAGGCTTGCTTTGACAAGAAGCCAACAAAATCTCAATTATGGCTATTGCCAAAATCAAGACAGCGACAACTAGAGACCTTAATAAACTCCAGAATCATCCAGTTGAAGATACCAGCTTGAGCTTGTACATGCCTGAAAATTATCAGTTTCAAAACCAAATTAAACCTAAAATCATATAGGAATTTATTTTTTTTTTGTCACAGAACAAAGTAAAAATGTTTATAATCACATCATCAGTCAAAACTGTAAGCAAATCTCAGCCTCCAATAAAGGACAACTTCCATGGTCAAATGAAAGAGAAAATCAAGACAAAAGATCCAATAGAAGAATCAATGTCGATAATGGCATAGTGTGATGGTGAAATCATGGTGTTGTGGTTCTTTCCACCAAGGTTCAAACCCCTATTGGGGCGTTAGTGTTGAGTATTCATGTTGGGAATAAGGTCCCCCGTTTGTGGCTTCACCGGTTCATAGCTTTAGTCAAAAGCATTTACCCCCAATAAAAAAAATAGTAGAATAATCAATTATTCATTTCAGGGTAAAATATTAAGAGAAAAATTTATGAGTAGAAAGGAAAAAGAATCAGACAGATATCTGAGAAGAAAATTTACAAAAATAAAGAAAAACTAGCTCCAAGAGATATTAAAGAACAAAATGTAGAATATTAAAGAACAAAACATACAAAATCACAGAAAATCTGTTCTTGATCAAATTGGAAATCATAAGATTTATCACAAATACAAGAAAAATAACATGCAACTATATTTCAGGGTAGAATTTTGAAAAAGTTCAAGCAAACAATATTAAATAAACTCCTGAACCAGAAGATCTTGATCTGAGCCATACAAAGTTAAAACTCATTAGTTACAGATTGGAATGGAACTTTAAAAAGTAAATTTAGGAAAAAGATTTAATTCAGCAGAATGAATTATTTAGAAGTTGTTGCAATATTACCCAAAAACAAAGTTACAACAAAAAAAAAGCTTCATTTCTATAACAAACCAAAACAAATTTGGAGTTCAATTGCACATAAAGCTTAAGGGAAAAAAAAAACCCAAAAATAGACAACAACAGCCTTCAGTTCTAGAACAAGCTTAAAACAAATTTGGACTCCAACTGCCAACAAATCTGACAAACAAACAAAATCCCAAAACATACCTGATAACTGTACATCCCCCAACCACAATTAAAAAAATAGGCCTCATTTTGAGGACATGATTAAAATAAAGTTTAAACTAGAAATATGTGTACACATAAAGCTTAAGAGAAAACAGTTAAAACATACTTGGTAAGCACAAACCAAAAAATAGTTTAACAAACAGGTTTCATTTCCTGAACATAAATAAAACCTAACTCAAAAACAAAATGCATACTAAGCTTAAATCAAATTTGGAGTCCAACTGCCAACAAATCTTACAAACAAAAAAAGCCCAAAACATACCTGATAACCATGCATCCCCCAACCACAATTAAAACAACATGCCTCATTTTGAGGACATGATTAAAATAAACTAGAAATCTATTTGCACATCAAGCTTAAGAGAATACAGTTAAAACATACTTGATAAGCATAAACCAAAAAATAGTTTAACAAACAGGTTTCATTTCCTGATAACCATACATCCCCCAACCACAATTAAAAAAATAGGCCTCATTTTGAGAACATGATGAAAATAAACTAGAAATCTATTTACACATCAAGCTTAAGAGAAAACAGTTAAAACATACTTGATAAGCACAAACCAAAAAAATGTTTAACAAACAGGTTTCATTTCCTGAATAGAAATAAAACTTAACTCAAAAACAAAATGCATACTAAGCTTTTCAAAAATGAAGCTAAAAGTACCTGATATGCATGAACCTAAAAAGCAATAAAGAAAGAGGTTTTGTTTTCTGATCAAAACAAAAAACAGAATTGAAATCTATTTTCCAATAAATCTTGAGGAGAAAAACAACCCTAAACATCTCTGTTTACCACAAATCCAAAAACAAATTAGAAACAGACTTCATTTCCAAAATAATGCTAAATTGAACTAAAACATGTCAGAAACCCTTTTGCACACTAAGCATAAGAAAAAAGGGGCCCTAAACATAAGCAATTAGCATAAATATTAAATTCAAAAAAAGAGGCTTCATTCACTAAGCAAAATTATAAAATTAATTTGTTATTCAGACCAAAGAGGGGAAAAATCCTAGTATACCTGATAAGCATGACTCTAAAAACATTGAACTCAAAAATCTTAACAATATTAAAAAAATATGAGGTCCTTCTACATAACAAAAGCTTAGGGAAAAACCTTAAAAACAACACAAAACATATCTGATAAGCATGAACCTGAAAACAAGACTTCAGTTCTAGGACAAAATTAAGATAAGTTTGAGGCCCATCTGCATATAAAGCTCAAGAACAAAAAAACTAAACATAACTGGTACACATGAACTCAAAAACAAGATTTACAGTTCCAGAACAAAACTAAGACAAGTTTAAGGTCCATCTGTATATAAAGCTAAAGGAAAAAAAAAGAACTAAACACGGCTGATAAGCATAAAAACAAAAACAAGATTTCAGTTCCAGAACAAATTTAAGACATATTTGAAGTCCATATACACATAAAAGAGTAATAGAGAGGAGGAAAAAAACCTGAACACAACTAACCCTCTTCCACTAAAAAGGCTTTGGGTAGGTTCCTAGGACTCATAACAGTTGCTTCTAATAAATTTTTAGAGAGAAACAGCAAATACAAAGTTAAGGTGTATGTTTTCTCCTAACATCACTCAAATTCCTTGGCCCCAAATCGTCCTCCTAGCTCATGCCAACGATTACTTTCAAGCTGAACCCATTAAAGAATTTGGATCCTCTGATTTCACATTTCTTAGCTTTTTATCTTTCCTTGCTTGAATGGAGGGATATAGTTGCTTATAAAGAAAATGTGAAGACAATTAAATAAGGCTTATACTTACAATAATTACATACCCTGAATTTCTCTTATTCCACAACTAGAGCAAATTTCTATAACACTGAATTGAATTAGGAAAGATAATTCGGCTAAAAGAATAAGTACATAAGATAGTATGACGGCTTCTTATAATCATGTGTAGTACAAAAACAAAGCCTTGGAGTGATCCTTTTGTTCATTGAAGTCAAGGAGATACTCTGCTAGGGCATTAACTAACTAAATGGAAAGAAATCTAATTCCTTTTCCTTCTATTTCTGCAATTATCATTATTGCTTTCATTCTCACAATCTGTAGAAGTCCTACCCCTTTTCTTTCTTACCCTATTTTCATACTATCATTCTTTGTGATTCTTTTCTTTCATTTTTACTCTTTTCTACTCTAATTATCAGTTTCACCCTTTGAGTCTAAGTATTAGGTAACAGAATTAGACAAGTCTGTTGAACTAGAAGAATTATCAGGAGATATCGATTCAGAAATAGACTTCTACTCCTGCATTAAAAGCTTTGGCCTATTCTTCCTTTACTGATGTAAACTCTCAGTGATGCCACCAAGACCAATAAAGATGAAAAAAATTGTCTACAATGGATGGATTTTTAGGATCATCCTCTGAGAGAAACATATCTGCCAACTCCTGGATGAGAATCTTTATGAAAAATAATTGTAACATGTTTGGGTAAGCTTATATGCAGGTCCTCGCTTCCTCAGGGGTTTATGTCTGATTATTTATTATCTATGGAAGCAGGTGTTGTACCTTTCCAGCAAACAGAAGATAAGTCCTGGAATATTTCATATCATTACAAGATTACTATTACAAATTTGCTATTTATCATAACCCAGAAGTGTTTATCTCTAGCTTTCAACAATTGTAGAAAGACAATAAGACTATCAATAGTTTTAAGTGATTTTTGTCAGGGGTTAATTGTTTTCTTTACTTGTTCACAACACTGGTATCAAATCAACAATGGGTGCAATGTAAATGCTGAAATGGTATTGATTATACTGGTCTCAATCCAAACCTGACCATCAATACAAGGAATAGGCAGTATGGTTTGCTTGATGAGAGATAAAGCTTCGTATGATTACTCAAGCTCTTTATATATTGGCTAGGTCATACACAGGCTCATGGATAGTATTTGACATCAAGCACATAGTAAAGAGAGAAAACCTAGGCAGTAACAAATAACTGAATCCATGGGGAGATAGCAAAAGGCCATGGGGAAATACAAAAGACATTTTCAAAGTAATATCAAAGCACAAAGCATCTTATTGAATTTATATTTCCAGTTTGCTTATGGCTCATCACATGACATGAAAAGCAAGAAATTCTCAATAAATAACAGGATTCATTGATCTAGTATTGTCATTGTCTGCACCTGGCCTTTAATCTTTTCTTCCTCCTAACACTGTTTATCCATTACCTATTAAGTACAAAACTCTGAAAGCCATGGCTATTAAAATACATAAGACAACATTGTAGCATCTTATAAACATCTGTCGTATAAAACCAAAGCACTTGGGAGTGATTATTTTGTTTTTCGGAGTCCAGGAAAACAATGCCTACTAGAGCCTTGAATAACTGAATGGAAAAATTTTTAATTCCTTTTCCTTTTCCTTCTATTTTTATCACTGTAACTATCACTGCCACTTTCATTCTCTGAGTTAGATGTCCCCGCCCTTTTCTTTCTTCTTGGTTTTTCATGCTCATTGTCATGCTTTGAATTATGTTTCTTTCTTGTTGGCTCCTCCCTCCTCTCACTGTCAGTTTCACTCTCAGAATCTGAGTCTGACGTATCAGAATCTGATGAGCCTGATGAACTAGAAGAATCATCATTAAAGATTGATTCATGACAAATGCCTTGTATGTGGGTAGATCATTTTTTTGGATTTGAATTCTCACCCTGCAAGCTTAGATTCCATGACCAAGGGGTTATTTCTTACATCAAATTTACCCCGGACTTGCACTAGGTTACATACTTGGGATGCACCACACACTTTGAGTTGGATATGTTAGTTTAGTAAGTTTACCCAAACTGAACACTTAATTATGGCTCTTGGGGATTTGATTCTGGGACTAAACTTTCAAAGCCCCAGTGCTTTACCACTGGAGCTCATTCCATTGCACAGACCATAAGACATTTCTTTAAACTAGAATAATGACGGATTCATTGGAACCATCACCCACAAGAAGTGTTCCCGTGGCCCATACAATCTGGACATGCAGGGTATTGCTTAAAAAAGGTTATCCATACAAATTCCAGAACAAAATTCCAGCAAAAAAACATAGCATCAAAAAATACAAAATATCAAGAAACAAAATCCCAAAATAAGTCCTCTATTGATCATTCAGGCAAGAGGGGTATGTCAATATTACTACACCTCTTTCAACAAATAAACATACTTCTCAAATTAAGTCATGGTTAGTGGAGTTGGTGAACCATCATCAAGCATCAATCAACAGCCTTTGACTTTATGATATACATAGTTCAAAAATGAAACTAAGTTTCACCTCTACTTCCTGTCTCCATGCTATTGGGCTTATGCACTTTTCACAAAATCCTATGATGGAATAATCCTCTTGCACATGATAATACTGGAAACAATTGCAATCATGGTATTCTTTGTGTTTCCTCTTGTTTTTTTTTTGTGATAATTTTGCAAGCTAAATAGATGGGTTCTTTTTTTTTTATTGTGATAGTCTAATTATGTCTATGTGATTTTGTTGTCTTCTATCTACAAAAACATATTGTAATGGTTGTTAGGCTTAGCATGTGTGATTGATCAAGAGAAGAGAAAAGTATGATACAGTCACATACTTATGTGTTCACCCCCTAAAAATCATTTGAGTAATCATGAAGTTGTCCTTATCATTTACCATGCCAGCTGCCTTGATAATCATTGCTACATGACCCAGCCAATTGACAATCTAGTTGTATCTTCCTGGTTAAGTTGTTAGTCTCTTTCCTTGATTCAATGGATCATTGATTGGCCTATTAGATCAGCTGCAACTTTCTATATGTCTGGAAAGCATTCTCAGACTTTGGATTGGTACTCCCACTGTGTATGATGGCATTTTTCTTGGCTCCTCCAATGCATCTCAGAGCATGGACACTTGAGGATTTTGTTTTCTCATCTAGATGGTTTTCTGTTATCATCTTATGGGGTCCTCCCTCTCCTCTTATATTACTGTCCTTGCATGGGGGTTTGATGTTTTTAGAGTAGATGATGTTTATGTTTGCTTTTTGTCTAGGGCCTCTTTTTTGGCCATAGTCCTTTGCTACTATACCTGTTGTATGTTCTAGTCTTGTTGATCCATTTTTGGTCATTTGTGGACATTAATTTTCTTTTCTTTCTCTTTCTTTTTGTAGAGATATTAACACAAAGAAGTCAAGAAATGAGAAAAGTAGCTAAGCAATACACAATTTGTTAGAGGATACATTCTTTTTCTCTTGCATGAAACTAAAGATGAGAATCTTCTCTTACATTGTTAACAATGGGTATGCACTAAAACACTTAATGCATAAGATGGTCGTCAAATTAGCCAGCCTTCCTGATGAAGGCATTAAAATAGAGCCATCAATAGACCTCCTTCAAAGAATCAGTTCCATGGTCAGTGCTTGACCTACTTGTTATCATGTGGCACAAGGATGAAGTCTAGAAAAGACAAATTTGAGATGATAAAATTTGTATAAAATTTGTATTTGGGGTTGACCATGGAAAGTTTGCAGGTTGTGGATGTAAGTCCACTGGACAACTGGAATGAGTTTCTCTTCTATGACATGCCAAATAGCTTATGACTATGGGTCTATCATGCTATGTGATGAATAATTCTAAGTATTCTTTTACTTTTTGTATCTTAGAGGTATCTACACTTATGCTTATGCACCTGCAAGTAGAAATTTTGCAGCACATTGTCACACTTGTCATGAAACAGGTTATTGGTATTTTATTTTCTTGTGGATCTGTAAACATGTTGTAAGCTGGAATTAGAATTCTTTTATAAATTTAAGGTATGATTTATAAATATTACATTTTGGTATTATTTCAGTAAACATCTTTTTTATAGTTAAATTGTGGTTTACTTTCTCTCATAACTTTTATCTTAAAAATCATAGGTATGACTTCTATCATAAATCTTGAGCTTGAATTACTAGATTTGGATTTGTGGGAAACAAGGTCGATTAATTAAAGGCAACAAAATGTATGGATGGTGAAGGTTCAGCCGACACCTTATCTTCCTTAGAATGGTGCTGAGATGTCTGAATTTTGAAGTGGTGAGCAGACTTCTTTATTTGCATTTTCTTGAGCTTTCTTTCCTTGACTACAAATAAAAATGTAATATGTAACTTCTATCCATAATAGACCAAGCTCCTAGACTCTAATATAACGTCGGAGTTTTGACTCATCATCGTGTAGCTTATATGTAAGAAATTGGTGTTATTTTACTTATAATTGAAGGTTCTTGATTGTAAAATTCATTATTTGAGAAAACTACTATTCATTTCCATCAAAAGCATGTTGCTATGTATAATCTCTCATATTGGGTTGAATGGATTGTAGAGGGAAAAATTATATTTCATATTTCCCATCCAGTGTCTTCATCTCGTTTGTGTTATTTTGTCATGATATTAGTCTAAATTTCTCTCTTACTGTGTGGTAATTTCTCTTTAGGTTATATTAGAATGGGAGAAGGTTGGGTGTCATTTATTATTGTTGGATAGGAAGTGGTCTTGATTTACTAATTAATGTTGTGCAGAGGCTACTAGGTGCTTAGGTTTGGATATTAATCTCTTGTTGGAGATAAGAAGATTGTCGATGGTTGCAAAACACTACAAGGTAATTCAGTGTTTGAATTGGGTGTGGGATGACCTAATCCTTTGAGGTTGCCAAAGTTTGACTTTGAACTAGTTTAAGGATTCTTATTCTTATGATAACATGTATTGATATGTTGTTAAGACTAAAAATTTCTTGGTTGGATGTAATGTACAAGGCATTCACTACAGAAGCTATATGGTTATTTTGTGAATATCTTTATGATGATTAGGTTATGAGTAAATTTACTTGTTTGTTTTAGATAGGGGTTTTTATTGAAATTCAAATATTGTTTTCTAGAGGAATTCGGTGAAATATATGAAGC